>CM068319.1:27841458-28313958 GCA_034766995.1 Acanthacorydalis orientalis
AGGAAAATCTAAAAGTAAGGATAGTAGAATCATTCTAAAAACGATTTTATTTTTTAAAATGTCGTACTTAATTATTACTTGTAAATATTTGTTAATTTATTACAATAGTTGCTGTGTTTCAAAGTATGGTATTTTTTAAAATATATATTCGTATGTAAATAGAATTGGTTTTACAAATCTCATAATACAGCAATTTTCAGATGTACAAGATTTTTTTTAAAGAAAACTACTTAAATAGAAACGAATCGGATAAATAAACCTGAAAATTCAGAATAAATTAAGTAAAAATTTTGCACGTACCGCCACTTGCACAAAATGTTAAGGTCATAAACCGCAGCTATTTTTATACCAATTTAATACATTTATATTTCATATTATTAATTTTTAAAATTTTATTAAGCTTTTTACATTCTGAAAAATGTAAAGAACTGGAAAATCAAGATTTTTAGGTTGTTTCTTGAACAATTATGGGCGGAGTTTATAGGAAAAAAACAATCACTTAGAGATAAACTCCGGTCCATGAAATCATAGTTATTCGAATTGAGACAGACGTGAGCCCCAGTGTTCGAAACTCATTCTATGGGAGCACCAAAACCCTTTGATTACTACATATGGTGTTATAGTCTTTAATACTAATGTATTTTTATTATTCCATTCATTTTTTTTAATATTTAACACAGATTCAAATAAATTTAACCACGAAACTTTATCGATCAAAATGTTTAGCTTTTTTTTAAAATTATAAATGTTTAATTACAATCGTACGATATAAATCTGTATAAGGAAACACAGAATAGTTTGTGGTGCAGTTTATGTGCTGAAATTGAAATTATAACTCAAAATATCAAAATTTATTTATATGGTCACGATTTTATATTAGTCGAATTAGACTTATTTGAAGTAAACTACTGTTGTCTATTCCTAGTAAATATTCTTAGAGTTCAAATGGTTAAAAGATACTGAATAATTATAAAGATTAATTAAAATAATTTTTATAATGAATGTTTCTATAAAATTACCAAAATTACTACATGCTCCTCCAGGTTTAGATCTCGTATATTCACAATCTCGCTCTTATTTTTCTATCCATGTGTGTATTTCGAATTCGTTTGGGTCAGTGTTGATGACCGAAGCAAATTTTAAACGTTGTTTTTTTCTTCTTCATCGTCAATCGAAACAATTCTCAGAACAAATATTTCATATTATACAACACATCCATATCGAAAGGACTATGTACAGTTCATGTGCACTGCATGTTAATTCAATTTGTTTTCGTGTATGTTGAAATGAACAGTTGACAAATCCGAATTCACGACATTTTACTGAACTGTCAGTGCAGTCACGAGATGTGAAGAGCGTATCTAACTGTGGCTCTATTTTTAACAATATGCCATCATTAAAACATCGAATCTGGCTTGAAAGTACGATAGTGATGCTGCCAAGTTATAATCGCCATCATTTGCATATCTCAGATCATTTACTCTCGATGTCCTCTATTAACAATAAGATCCTATCTATTTAGATATATTGTGTTCGACTATATTTATGATTTTGCTTAAAGGCTTGTTATACGAAAATAATATGCATATTTCTGCTGTCAGTAATTGTTACGACGTTCTACACTACTTACATAAATTATATTTAATATGTTGGAGTGGTGTCGAAGCTGTTGTTTGCGTTTCAGTACGTTGTACATCGGAACAATATTTACTGCGATCCACCTGAAACAAAATGTAATTTAAAATATTAATAAAAAATTTAATTAATGTATGTACTTATTTTAAACATACATGAAATTATAACATTTAATTCTATTTTTTTTAAAAAAAATATATAAAACATTCATGAAATAAAAATAATATATATTTATATATTATTAACATAGAAAGAGTGTGATTTTCTTTTTATAAGATTTCATTTTCTAGACAATTTTTCCTCGCAGCTGGGGGGATTATTTATTGTAGTAACACCACACTGGTACAAAATTATTAATTTTTATTTAGCTTAGATTTGTTCATATAGTTTTATTAGATGTAGGTGTTTTAATTCTACAATGCGCCATTTTAATGTTTTTTTTTTAATCCGCAAAAATATGATAAAGTGAAAAATTCTGCAACATGTCTTCCTGAAAGCTTCTCATGTATCTCCATGAATGCCCGTATCGTACTTTAGGAAACATTGAATTGGATAGAGTTAAAAATAATTTAAAAATGTTATATCAATCTTTGCATCTTAGTTGTATTCCATCTGTAAACATTTATTTTATTGCGGTTTTTGTTGAGCATTCTTTACAATTATCTCTACCTTATTACTATATATTTACATCTCTCTAGCACATCTTAAAAGAGAAAATTTAAATAATCTAGTAAAAATGAAATGTGGATTTAAATATTTTCTTAATTCATAGCATCAAGTCTTTTATAAACAGAGATTCGAAACTATGTTATTGAATAAATTAAGATATTTTTTTTTCTCAAATATAAATGTCTACTTAAAATGTTGTCTTGATATATTCGATTTTTTGAATCACTAGAGATTCTGTTTTCTCTTAATACTTTCAGCATGCGTGTCATCTTCAAGTAAAATTTAAATTACTTAAAATTATCTAAAATCTAATGTGTTGAAACTAATAGTAGAGACTAGAAATTCTGCAAACCAAAACGACTGTGATTATCAGGACAATGTTTCAACAGAATCAGAGGTATAAAAAAATACAATTATTATTTTACCTTGTATATTAATAGGTTATAAAAAAATATTGAACCGAATTCGACTTGAACATTATATTTTCAATATTACTTATATTTCACCCTCTAATAATATCTAATATAATACTCCTCCTTTATATTTATTTTCTTTAAAGAATTAGAGAGATAACATTTATTATCTCATACCTTAATTTTTATTTGTATTCTTATGAATAACAATTTTTTTTATTAAAATTGTCAATTCATTGATTGGATTTTTTTTATTTTATATTCTTTCAATAGCAAATATACACATCGTTGTTAATTTACTCTAAAGCTGCAGCGTCTAGTGTACGCTTAGTAAAAGAATAGTAGAAAGGGAATTTCTTACAAACGTTATATTTAGAAAAATAAAATGTTTCCAAAAATAACGTATGTAAAATCGAAAATAGTAATGGAAACTATAGACGATAAAAGCAGGTCGTGTGGATCAGAAGTGCTTTTAAAACACCATTAAAATATTATGTGAACATTTTAATGGATTACAACGAAAATATTTGTTTCACAACCGTTTGTTATGTTTGTACATAAATATAAGAGAATGTGTCTAGTTTCAAAATTATTCAACTATTATTTAATGAAATAAAAAAGTCATTAATGCTATTAATATAATATTTTATACAAACATCAAGTTTGTAGGTGGATATGACAGTATATTTTTTTAATCTAATTTATTAAGTTAGATACAAAAAGTAGTTATCAATAAAAACGATTTGAAAAGCGAATTTCATTTCAGAATTCAAATAAGACACAAAAAATAATTGAAATGTAATAAATTAATATCGTTTAAGCAAGCAGTAATTTATTTCAATCTTATGAAGAATGCAATGTTGCGAGGAGCTGTTTATAGTGACATTAATTTAATTGAATGCACAGAAGTGAAATAAATCATTTGATACAAACGTGAAACGCATTACGTGGTTTTAATTCTATCAACTTGGCCATTAAACTCTATAGAATTTATATTCTGTCCTTAAATCATGAAACAAGAGATAAGTTCTTGGCAGCGTGTGCATTATAGCTTAATATTAATTTAAGTTACAGATATTCAACAGTGTTGGTTATATAATTAACTGCATTATAAATTAATCAAAGTTTACAAATTTATTATCATTTATTAAAAAACAAACCAGTTTTGATGCATTTTAGGAATTATTTGGAGTATTTTGAGGTCGTTTCAAAAATATATAGAAACATTCGATTAAAAATAAATAGAATTAGAAATATGTGATTAGTTAGTTCTAAGAAGTAGAAATAGAGATATATTTTTAAAATCTACTGATATAATTAAATAAATGTTTAAATAGAATAATTTATAAAATTAATATTTTTTTATGGATATTTCTTATTAAAAGATGATTTTGTAAGAAATTAATTTATTAGATTTTTTATATTCCTATTTTTCTAAAAAATACCAAATTAGAGCCTGACTGCCTTTTATGAAATAAATTTTTATTCAGAACGATTTATTCAATTTGATATTTACATATTTTTTTTAACAATTATTAATAAAGAAATACTACTACAAATATTATCTGAAATTCCAATGTTGATTCATGACAGGTTTGGGATATAAATAAATAAAATATGTTCTAAATTTGTCATATTTTATGTGTTTAATATTTTAAGTATTAATAAAAATAACTTGAAAACTACAGAAGGTAAATGATTGTGACTAATGATTATCACAATAATAGTCAAAACAAAAAATAAAATTCGGTTGTATTGTTATAAAAACCAAAAGGATTGCCGAACAAATAAAAATATAAAGAAGGTTAAAATATACTGTGAGATTGAAACAAGTCTCATTTTTATTATTTTTATTTGTTTAATCTATAGTTAATATACTTGCTTACAAACTATAAAATTGTTGATAGTTTCCTAATTAAAAATAATATTTATGTACTTAGATATTTATTTAATATTAAAGATTCGATTATTTTTTTTAAGTTAATACTAAAATAATGACCAATTTTAAATCTCAACTTTAACAAATTAAAGTATATATCAGCAAATAATAAATTTTCACAATAAATATTTGACTCATGGTTAAATTTAATTTCATAAATTAATTTTTTTCTCAATCCACAAATTACAAGAAAATTTCCAATCAAAATGTTCAATGGATGGTTATTGATCATTTTCGATTGTTGCTTATGCATATTTCTATAAATTTTCATCGTATTTTGATAAATATTCATCGAATTATTATAAACTCCGGTGTACGATATAGTTTTAGTGATAATTCTTATCAACACCTTAAAAGCACAAGTATTTTTTCTAGATGGTTCAAAATCGAACTCAGAATACCAGTTTAATGTTTAAGTATTTTTGAAAAGGAAACATTTAAAAATAATACTAAATTATTTTACAACGTTGTTAAGATGGAATTTCTTTAAACATAAATTATATTTAAAGAGATGTCAGCAGTATATGAGGACTCTTTTTTTGTTATTAGTATTTAGAAAACATTTCACTGTGTTTAAGAAATATAGAGAAAGTCGTTAAAAGATCATAAACAAAGTTATATATATATATATATATATATATATATATATATATATACATATATACATATATTATATATATTGACTGCAAAAAATAATTGGGTGTCTTTAAATTGGTGTATTTAATCAATCATAACTTTCTTTAAATTAAAATATTGTCGTTTTAGGATTTTAAAGTGCCAATCTTAACAACAATAAATGTTCTATTCATCAAATAAATATCTAATATCGATTTGAAAACATAAACTATTTAAAGAACGTATTAGTTTGGTAGAAAATTAATTTCGGTTTTTGTTTTCTGAATTCTAATTTTATTTTTTTTTGGATAAAAGTGTCATTTCATCGTGTTCATGTCATTTTAAAATGAATTTTCGGTTTGTATTTTGGTAATATCGACTTTGGTTTTATTATTAATTTTACTTTAAATTGGGCTATTGAATTAAAAACACAGAAAACATTTTTTTGATAATAAATTTAAAGATTGAATAATAATATTTGTATCGTCGAATGTATATTTTTTTAAACGTTGTTACTTTTGTAATAATTTGTATATGTGTTTCAAAATATATTTAATTGTATGTTTTATATCAATAATCCCGTTGATGAATTTTCCTGGTAGTCTCTATTTTCTTTTGGATCATTTTAATTTCTGTTTTCCACTATTAGTTTTATAAGTTATCTAAAATCTACTTGAATGTTGAACATGAGCTGAAATTAGTAGAGGAGAAAACAAAAACTCAAGTGAATCAAAAATATGAAAATATCAGGACAGCATATTTAAATGCATTCGTCTCATTAGAATTTTGATTTGAATTGTTGAAAGATTTAAGAATATTGTAAAAGTGAAATGTGACGTTTTATTATTTTTATTTATAACAAACATTTAGTTATTTATTATTATGTTTAACATTTATTCATAAAATAGAAAAGATATACTTTTTATATTTGTTTTACTATTGGTTTCATTCATTGACTATATTGATGACAATATTTTCAAAAATCTAATGCATGCACAATCTTATATAAAAATAATATATATTAAATGTGTTAATCTTAAGATAGAAAAAACTTATCTTTTTATTTATTTTTGAATTTTATTTTATTAATTTTATTAATACATTTTATTATACGATTTGTCTAGCCATTCCTTTTTGTGTTTTTTCTACGTTAAACTAGAGCATTTTATTCAAATAAATTCATCTAACTCATATTTTATTATCATATAAAAATTACATATACAATAGACATTTATTAAAAAAGCACATATCGTAAATTCAATTCAAACATTTACAACTATACGTAAAGATAAAAAAGTCGACTGATTTTTTGTCCACGAAAATAAAACACAAGTAAATCAACAATCAATATATCTGCCTAATGAAACAAATTGAAATGATCGTATCATGTTTTTTAAATATTTATGGCTTGCGTCTCGGTTCCACTGCCTACATCTCGCTCACAGATATGCTGTTCGAGCAAAGCACGTGTCATTTGACCGAAAATAATTCCGTGTATATTTAAAAATCTCTCCTCGAGTGAAGTCACATTGTCGAATTTGTCAAATTTGTTCACTTGACGGGTTTCAACCTATCTACCTCTTACACACACACACACACATACATACATATATATATATATATATATATATATATATATATATATATATATATATATATATATATATATATATATATATATATATATATATATATATATATATAGTCGATATTATGTGGATTCCGTCAAATAAAATTAAAATATATAAACTTTTCAAGCCATCAAATTACTAGAAACAGAAATTTCCTTTTTATTTTTTCCGAATTTGAAAATATTCGAAACAAATGTTTCGTAAAAACAATATAGTTCACTTTTTAATTAACTTGTTATACAACGTTCTCAATATCAAAGCTCATTTCGTGTGTGTTTTTACCAGAAATTGAGTCACTGTTTCAATCAAAGATAACATATACCAAATGTTTTAATTTCAGCAGAACAGTTTTAGTTTTAAACTCTTGTCCTAGTCAGTTTATACATTTATTTCGATTTCTAATTCAATCTCTTTTATAGTATACACAATCTGAATAAGAAGTAACAAACACACTGTATAATAAACCACTTTATAATTACTTTTTAATAAATATACTGAAATAAGGAAGAATGTTCAAAAAAAAATATGAATGACAAACATGAAATTTTATGGAAACAAATAAATATGAATTATGTCAGATGCACTAAAGTGAAGCAAGCAAAGCAGACGTGGAATTTCAGTTTTAATAACAATACTTAATCTTCATATATTCAGTAATATTCAACTCTATCATTAGGTGTACAAATTAATTCAGTGCCTTTTTTATAGAAAATGAAAGCTTACGGAAAAATAGAATACATGTCAATCCTGAAAATATCCTCTATTATTTTATATAATTTTGCTCCATTTATCGGGTAACCGACGAATTTCTTGTTGAAAAATAGATGGTAGGTTTGAACGGATAAATTCGTAATACATTTTCGGACCCTTCCACTGTTTTAGTATTTTTTTGCATGTTTTATGCATTGAAACAGCTTCCTCCAAAGCCGAACATATTATTCCCCTGGTTTCGGCAGCATTTTTTCAACTGGATTGCGAAAAGTATGCAATGCTTAACTCTCTCGTTCCGATACAGTAAACTCAGTTGATAGTCTATTTTCATTTGGAAATATCTGTCATGATATTTTTAATTATATTTCGTTATTTTCTTACAATACACATCATATCGGTACTATTAGCTAGTGTAAGGATTGATCTTGATGTTCAACTAATTAAAAATCCTTCAAGTCCTTCATAAATAGTAATTTTCATTAAAAATATTAGCAGTAAACTGAATTTACTGCACCGGTACGGAGAATCTTAAAAAGGCATCGGGTTGGAACCATTAATATGCTGCTTTTCGAATATCATTGTGTTCACTACTGTTTTGTAAGGTTATGCTAATTACTTGGCCAAGATATATAGTGTTTTTAATTGTTAAGGTTGCCATTTCAAAATCGTAAAACGACGAGAAGATATTTGAATTTAAAACATTTATGACTGATTTAATTTAAAGATGCAGAATTAGTTATTACACCTTATATATTTATATATATATATATTTATATATATTTATATATATATATATATATATATATGTACGTACACAAGTGTATGAGCTTTTGTTACAATTGAATAGATAAGATTGAATAGAAAGAAATACGTTAACGGTGGCAGTAATCTATTAATGTCATTCGTCGCAAAAGATATTGTTTTAAGATACCACACTTCACAGTTATTTTTATCACCGAACAGATTTGTTATATTCGCCACACTTGTCATATACAAGTGAATATACTATTCCCAACAATCTAAATATATCTATTTTTGACTCGTACAAGACATGAAACCAGTTCACCGAGAAAATCGTCGACAAACGGTCGATAATAACGGTACATTAGTGTTTCGTACGATGGTAACTTCTTCAGACATCTCTGACAGTTTCCGAGATGAACATATCGTTACGACGTCATATAATTTTGACGTTACGTCACTGATATTCTCGTGTACACGGCGTACGTTCGACGTGACGCCACGCGTCTGTATCCGGCGTTTGGAAGCTATCTATCTATCTATATACGTCTTTCAAACGAATGACAGGTTGAGAGAGAAAAGGTGCATGTGTGGGTTGTGTTTGTATCGAATATGATACTTGCGCATGTAGGCTTTGTTATGACGAGGAATGTGCCCCCTGTATAGGAAAAAGTTGTTACACTTCTTGTTCTCTTCTCAATGAAAGAACGTGTGGGCAGAAGCTGTAGCATTGATATAATAACACGAAATATATTTCTATAATGTTCGTATGTAGAACATGATGAAAGGAGTGCCGGATGATAGATTTATTTGTTTGATTTTAAATGGATTGACATAAAAGTATATGTGTTCGGGCATGTCATCAACGTAGGTAATAAACAGAAACAATTTGAAATATGTAAATGCTAAACTAAGTGAGCGAAGTGTGTTAGTATAATGAATTTTTAAGAACAGCCCACGGACGTAATCCGTAATTTAAAAAAAATACCGTATTAATGAAAATTCGAGTAGGTATTTTATACGTGGATTTATCCAGATTTATAGCCTGTTATGTCCTTAGTTAACATTTAATGTCGACTAAATTATCTAAAAAAGGAATTCTTATTTGAACTATTTTTTTTGGAACTCTGAAAAAAAAATTATTTTCTTTTTCGTACATGCCAACTTTTTTAATGTCATGCCTAATATTGTAAGATTTTATAACACGTGTACTGATAATTATTATTTCCATATATACTTAGATGATATTAAATATTCTTATATGAAATGTAAAATGTATATAACTTTATAGTAATAAGTATTATTGAAACTATGACTAGCGATTATAAAAAAGATTATAGAAAAAGCTGTAATTGAGTATCTTGTAAAATTGTTCATCAAAATCTAAGATAAAACAAAAAATTTAACAGCAGTCGTATTTGAATAAAAAAAAAGATTATAGAGAGTTAATGTTTCACATTTCTGTAGAGGCAGGATTTATTAATGGATTAAATGTAATAAATATTTTATTAAGTAACCTCCTAGAATATTTTATTAGATATTTATTAATTAGTTAATTATTATGGGTAATTTATTTTAATACTCTCTTAAAACAATTCAAGTAAAATTCATTTAGTATTTCCAAAAATCATTCAATATATTCACATATGTTTCATTTTAATAAATAATCTAGATTTATTGCCATTGATATGATAAATACTACATAAAACAATAAATTATGCATAAATAACAAAAGTACCGATCATTAAAATAACATAAATTTATGTTCATTCTATTAAAGACACGTCCTAATAAAAATCAATTTATTGTCTAGTTTTATATATATATATATATATATATATATATATATATATATATATATATATGTAAAGATAATTGTTTTAAATTATACAGAGGACTAATTATAAAATATGCAATTAATGTTTTGTGCAACTCTACAGAAATCATCGGAATTGTCCAAATGATTGATTACCACGGAACTTAACTTTTGCAAAAAGTAAATTACAATCGTTCTCTGTAAAATGTTTGAACAACTATACACACGATTATCTTTTATTTGTACCGCACCTTAATTTATTTGTTGATCGAAAAATTACCTATATATATATATATATATATATATATATATATATATATATATATATATATATATATATATATATATATGTTTGTATGTATGTATATCTTTTTATATACATATATGTATTGCTAAGCGTTATTAAGTAATATCCTTCAAGTTATACATTAGTTTAAAAATAGTTCGGTGCAGTAAAGAGATATTATCATCCGAGTAAGTTGATGAATGATAAAGTATTATTTCCTTGAGCTAAAACAAACTTTAAGACATCATTATATCGTATTTTCAAAGCTTCTCTTCGTTAGATGGAAGATAAATATGAGTAGCATAAAAATTATGACATATGTCATCAGACATGATGTCTCTATCGATTTAAACAGTATACATCTTGAAACAGAAAACGTATGTATTTATTTAGGTCAGTATGCAATTACAAGTATAAGAATTCCAAGATTAAGTCATGGACTGTTTTATTTTTTATATTTTTTGAATAAACTACAATGGAATATTTTACAAAAATTAATTGTTGAAAATGTAGTTTTGTTATTTTTAAATATAGATAAAAAAATTATTCTTAAAGATAATATATCTTTTAGATTGTTATTTGTAGCTATCAATAAAAATGTTGAGAGGATTATAGGCGGGTAGATAGATAAGACGACAATGTGTTTTAAATTCGAATCTAGATTAATGAGGTACATCATTCTTTTTATAAGAATACTTAAAAACACATATCTCAAAATCGTCCATGTAATATAAAGAGTTGTTTGTATTTTAAAATTAAATTTTTACTTATTCGTGTGTTCATTTCATTTAAATGTTTCCGTAGAGTTCTTTGTTCAGTTTTAATCGGAAATTGTTTTTGAAATAAATGAAGTTTTTATATTTTTACAGATTTTTTTCAAAATATAACAGAATATACTCTTAAAATTTTGATCTAAACATGAATTTGATTTAAATCTCCATTTTTATTATATATTTAGTGTATAAATTAATTCGGTTCATTTACATGTTACTCTGTTTTACATTAAAATATTTTTTCGTCGTTTTGAAATTTTGAAGTGTCAATTTTAATGTTTAAAAACATTATATATTAAAGCAATTGGCATAATCTCACAAAATACCAATGAACACAATAGCGTCCAAAAAATATACTTTTCGCATCCCGATTGGAAAAAAAATGCTGCCGAAGCCGTAAGAATGGTTTGTTTAGCTTTAAAGAAATGTGTTTGGATGTATAAAACATGTAAAAAAAATAACAATGGAAGGGGTCCGAAAATGCATTACCACATCGACGGAAAGTAGTCATCTTTTTTTACAAGCGATCCATCAATTACCCGCCAGATGGAGTAAAGTTATACAAAATAATGGGGAATATTTTGAGGATTGAAATTATTCCATTTTTCTGTAAACATTCATTTTCTATAAAAAGGCATCGAATTCATTTGTAAACCTAATAAAGTATTAAAATTGATGAAATACTGTAAATTAACGTTTTCAGATAATCTGTTTTCAGAAAAAGATATTTCGTAAGTAAATAATTGATTGTTTTTAATGTGGGATTGTTTAACTGATTTAATAGTTTTCGGTTTGTCATTACATTTTCGTTTCGTTGCCGTGTATCTGTGCGTGTTTGTACATAATGACTAGTTTCTTGTATAAATCCTTTACAAAACAATGAAAGATAAACGTACAACGAGTATTAAGTCCTCCTACAGAAAACTGTTTTCAAACAACATCAACGAACACAACTCAATACTCTGTTCCACATCTGGATAAACGATGTCTTTGAAACGTTGAAACAATATGCTAAATAACAATTACAATATTTTTTCATTGTAATTTTCTCAAAGATAATAACATACATAAATCATTGTAAAATTAAATCATCATATTTCTACAGCTTAGTATTAACTTGCTACTTATATGTTATTACGATGAATCATGCCGAATGGAAACCTTTAATAGATGACTTTCTCAAATAGTATGATTAAGCGCTGCTCATTTATATCTACTGGACCGGCCGTAATTGAAAAGATCGTAGACATTTGTCTAATGGTTTATGAGAATAATATTGGATTAGTAGAGATATGAAGTAAAAATTAAAAACGAATTACATACCTAAAATGTAATAAACGCGCGGGCGTGCATTGTATCGAGAGAGGTGATGTAGTAGGCAACGTTCCTCATTGTAATTAGTCGTACTTTATGGTAAAATGTCAGATCATTCGTCATTTTAGACATAACGTTGGTGTTGAGCTGATCGAGCTGAATCATTAAGTGTGTTGATTCGGTTTTTATACAAATTATTAATAACATATTATGAAATCTGTGATGTATCAACAAAGACGTGGCTACTTCAAGCATATAAAACGAAATGCTAATAAAAATCCATATGTGCACACACATGCATCATTCTGTGATATAAATATTTCAATGTGTATTCTTCGTATAAATTATATACAGATGTATTCATAAAAAATGTTTGTTTAATTACAGCAGATTACTTACTTTCTCAATAGTTGCCTTAAAGTCTAAAATGAATGTTTTTAAAATATTTTATTCGTCCGAATCTTAAAAAACAAAGTTTTTATAAATTTAAATTTTGTATTCAATTTAAATAATATCGATTAAATTACATATTACTACAATGTTTATAAATTAGATTCGATCATTGATTCTTTAATGATATTTAAAACGGAGTTCATTGCACTAGATTTGAAATTTGAAAAAGGAACCATAAACCTACTCTATTCATTTTTATATAAAAACGTCGAGTAAAATCCGAATATCCTGTGCTATACGCGCACACATACTGTCCAGTGTGCAATTATACGTATCGACGTAACATATTTATAAATTACAATGTATAATTGTAAGGTGTGGACTCGAACTAATTATACACTGTATAACTCAAAAACCAAACATGACGTCTACCTCCTACCGGCGAGGTTCATGTGGCTAATAGGACTATGCAGAGATTATCACGGTTTATAAAACAACCTGCAATCATGTATGTAATCATAATGAGATATAATTTGAGTGACCTATCTGTGTGGGATGGGTATGTAGTTTAGTACATGCTGTGGACTTTACATACATACATAAATCATTTATTTTAATGTTCATTGAAATGAAATTATTGCGTTTACATATTATCAATATGTATCAATGAATTAAAGTGTATAATCCTGTTAAATATATTCCGTAGCAATGGAATTATAAATAAGTATGGAGATTATTAGTTTTCTGTATGTAAAATAACACGTTTATTTCGTTTAATACATAATCTTTAAAGTATTCAAATATTATAAGAACGTAACCCTTCTGCATAGAATTTTTTGTAAATTTTTTCAATGTATTTTTATATAGATTCGGGGATATAATATGAACAAAAAATATTTGTTGGTTTATTCATATTATTATATTATATAGGTGATTCAATTTTGGCTTCCACATTAAAGTATTAAAAAAAACGCAAAAATTAAAAAAATAATCATTATTTCATATATAAAAATCATATATTATTTTTAATTTTTGCGTTTTTTAATACTTTCATGTGGAAGCTTAAATCGAATCATATAATGAGAATGCAGTATCCAGTAAAAAATCAAATTTTCTGAAAAAAAAACAATAATATTTTCATGTAATTTTATTTTGGGAGTGAATCGAATAACTAATGCGAGAATAAAAATACTAGTAGATAAAGAAATTTTGCAATACAAAAACCGTAAATCTCATTTGAGAAATTTTCGTGGATTACAGTGGAACAACACATGTTTATGGGACACATTTATACGACATTCTGTATTTTTTAAGTGTGTATTTTGTCTTTGATGATAATTTTCTCAAATTTATGTATTAAACCAAATCGCTCGAGCATATTGAAAACTATTAGAGAAGTGTGGTTTTTAATTTACTCGAACCTGTGTAATAGTTTTAAAGTAGAGCAGAAATAGAAAAAATAATTAAGAAAAATAATAATGCCAAAAGATATACGTATATATTAATTTCGAGACTAACATTTATATTCTTTGGCAACAATATATATATATATATATATATATATATATATATCATATGATTAATTTATCTAGAAAATATCTTAATATTTTATATATATATATATATATATATATATATATATACATATTAGAAAAAAATCCCAATTAACTTAAAATATATGAAAAGACGATTCACAAAAAATAAAATATATGAATACATTAAATATCTAAAGAGAGCAATTAAACAATGAAGAATATTTAATACACTTTTCATAAAAAAATCAATTTTGTTTCAAAAAAGGTGCTTTTGATAAATAATTTTATGATAAAATGTTCAATAATTGGTTATTAATCCTCTTCAGAGCATTTGGTCTAGTGTTCTAAAGTAAAGATGATTGTATCAACATCGAAATATATCTTAGTAATTATGAAAATGTAAATTGATAAAATTTTCAGTTAAAAAATGAGTGGTAATAATGAATTTTCAATGGAAAATTGTACCTTTTTATCAAAGAATATAGCAAAAAAATGACTGACTTGAAATGAGAAATGAAAGTATTTGTTTTTGTTCAATGAAAAAAATATTGTTTATTCAATGAAACAGTCTTTTTGTATTAAATTTATATATTAGTGCCAAAAAAATTTATAAATATGATTTTTGTTCCAAAATCTTTATACTGGAGGTTATATTTTTATCAGAAATTTAAAGTTGTAAAATATTAAATTATTGATTGAATAATTACAATAGAAAAATTGTTGATTCTTAAAGAATACTTATTTTAGTTATAAATAATAATTAAAATAGTCAAATATTTTTTTAAACCAGTATGGTTTACCTGTTGAAATATAAAAGTAACTCTGGGCTATCTTTCTTTTATATTATTTATTTAATGACTAATATTTATATTTTAAATCAAAAATCCACAATACTTTCATATGAAAACATTTTCACTTATTGTATTTTTTAATAGGTCATGGTTAATATTTTTATTTTTTATTCGTAATTTGAAATTTAAATAAGTTTCACGGTTCGAAAACAGAGTTTTGAAATTGGCCACAAATCAATCCTATTTTAATGTTTGGTCAAGAACACTTATGTTGTTCAAAATACTAAATAATAAATCAAATGTTTCAATCTAGCTGAAAACCATAAATCAGTGTGATATGACAACAATTTTAAATATATGTTTTTAAATGTTTAAATATTCTTATTTTCTAATTCTTAAATAAATGTTAATGATATTGTGCTATGAAATATTCTTTTGTTGCGATACTAAAGACTCTATTTGATTTATAAACATTTTTTTTTTTAATTTTTCGTTTAATATTTTTATTTCTAGATTTATAAATATATGCCAAAGATAAATTAATTATATGACTGTTGAATAGATCTTATTTTATTTGAGGATTATTCAATTTAAATAATTAACATGAATGTCAATGAACTTCGAGTAAAACATTCGATCTAATCCAAATATTTCGATATCTGTCAATAAATCAAACGATATTTTAGTCCGATAATCTTATTTTTAACCCGTAAACGCACAGTTCAAAAGCGAACATTTCCAAATGCGAGATTCCATCTTTTCTCACTCAAAGATTCGTGCATGTAAACATTTGTAATTTGCAGTCCATTTGATCAAAGTCATCATTCCTGTAAGTACAAGATGCTCGTAAATTCAAGTAAATTGTCAAATGACGCGTGGTTTATACTAAAAACGAACGATGGTAGAGGGATTGATACAAACGGATGTGAGAATTGTACGTGGGTTCACACCATTACAAGACACTTCTCACCATATTTGAGTCATCTCGTTTGTGTATGAACCAGTGTTTTCATCGCTCCAAGTTAAATGTGGGCACGTGTAATATATATATATATATATATATATATATATATATATATATATTCTATTCGATACGTGTGTAAACATTTTATGTGTTTCAAGTTTGAACAAGTATCAAAGATATCTATATAGAAGATCTAATGTAAATTGAATATTGTAAATAGATGTGCTTACACTTCGTGGAATACAGTTTACACAACACACTTTTCATTAAATTATAGATGCAACGAGATATCAAATACGTTGTTTTCGTTCATTGTAGAAAAATACGTTTACTGTAAGAGCAGCTAAGTAAACTATTTCTTTCTGACAATGTGCCTATTGAAATGTTGATATTGACATAATGTATTTAAATTTATACGCAACGTACACTTATTATTTTTCTCTTTTGAATAGAATAATCTCTGTCACATAAACATAACAACTTGATACATACATTCGAGTTCAGATTTACAAATACCCTTTCCAAGAATCAATATCCGAGCAAAAATTACATTCGAGAAACGCGTAGGTACATTTACAAGAAAACATTTCGATTTATTCCACAATTAAAAAAAAGATTAGCAAGTACAACTGATTCTTTATAACAGACGATTCTGCGAAAAAAAATAAAAATGAGAAGGTGTAAATCGGTAATAAAACAAATACGTTTATTAAGAAGAGATCAGCTATAATTTATTTCGTCGCCTTTTATTTACCTGAGAGGTCGGAGAAAGCTTCTGTATTTTTAATAAATTAAATGTTTATTATAAATTTTTTTGGCCTGAAGACAATCTTTTCAATTAAAAAGTTAATATTTGAAAAAAGAAATGCATTAGAAAGTTATTTTTTAAGTTAAAAATTAAAAATTTAACATTTTATCATTAAATCTTCTGCATTTAGACAAACAAAACATGTACTTCTTAATAAATATGTGATTTTTGAAAAAAAATTGAACAAATCAGTGATTTTAAGTAGAAATATTAACAAGAAATAAAAATCAGCTCTTTCTTCTCTCTTTTATTTATCACAAAACGAAATAATTGTATCATTTTTTACTTAAATAATTATTAAGAAACATTATTGCTTTCTAAAGTGTTTTAACATTTTTGAATGTATTACTCAGATAAAATTAAATTAATTTGAATGAACTTTTAGAACGATTTATAATACCAAATGTAATCCAAATCTACACCATATTTTTCTATGAAATACATTAATCAAAGATTGGTTTTTGAAATAGTAAATATAAATTCTGTTAAAACTGTTTCACAATACTATTAGGATCACAGTGCATTAATCGGTAGATCCTTATGCAAATCATTGGTGGGTCGTATAAAATATGCTATATTGGTCCATACGATCCATTGGTGGGTCGAACAAAATATGCTATAGATAGATAAAGTACATGTTTTATGTATAAGCCATATGAAAACAAAGTGGGCTTATTAATCATTCAACGCAATATGGTTCTTTGCTTTTTATATTTTGTTTAACAAATTCTTTAAATAATCTTATTGCACACTACATCTTTCCTTCCCATATATATTTTCGTTCTTTGTTTATTAAAGCGTGTTTTCTTTTTCTAATTATGCTAATTTATCATTCCAATTTAGTTTCTCGTAATTGGTTTGAATACGGAGCCATTTTATCCAATAAATTGGTTATGTGTATGAATTTGTTGTAATCAGTCAAAAGAAAGTTTTGTCATTTGATTTCCGTGAGTGGATAAAATTACCAGCCCGTTTAAATATTTGGTTGTTACCGTACAAACCTTTTTTATTGTCTTTTCATTTTAAAATATATATTATTAAACGTTTCTTTATATATTAATTCCCCTTTATTTTTTTTTGACATTTGATTGTTGAAATTCATGTTTCTATATAAATACCATTTATTATAAGCATATATTTTATGAAGGATAGTATTATATTGGTTAATAGTTCAGTTTAAGGGCATTTTTTAAATGCACTTAATCTAAAAAAATTGAATTTTTTGCTAAATCGATTAATTCCAATGTAAAAAGTGATTTTAAATAGGAAGAGCAAGAAATTTGCAATCAAAAATATGAAAAACCACAAAAAATGTGCCCGTTTGACACAACATTGTATTATGACTAATATATTGTATTAATTTAGTCGCATAAAACTATATAGGTATATCAATTCAAGCAAATAAACCCATGATTTCAACTAGCTTCTGTCTATAAATATGAATTGTTCAGTGTTTTTTTTAATACATCAGGGCTAAATACTACATACACAAACTTAATGTAAATTAATCTATTATACTTAATCAGAACTGTTAGTAGCTCAATATAAGAGCTACTTACCTACAATTACTTTTTGCTCTTATTTGGAAAAGATCTGAATATATTTCTTTTGCAGGCGATAAATCTCTAAATTATGCTTATATATATATATATATATATATATATATATATATGTATATATATATATATATATATATATATATATATATATAATATATATATATATATATATATATATATATATATATATATATATGTATATATATATATATATATATATATATATATATATATAATAGGTTTTTATCACACTATATTTTAAGAAATCACAGGAAAAAATAAATAAATTCATTGTTATTTCTGAATAATTGCTAGGTCTAAGAAGTCAATTTGAACATAACCTACCTTATGAAAATTCATGATCAATTCACAGATAAAATATCGATCGTGTTCTACACTTTATAAAAAATGTTCGGAAAAAACTTTTTGCACTATTTTTATTTTATTTTCGTTATCTTCATACACTTGTTAACTAACAAAGTTAATCTATTTTTATACCACACCACGTTCTTCTCTTTGTTTCTTACAATAATTAGTCGAACTGTCAGATGGCCATGCTGATTATATATAGCATTCAGCAAACATTTTGCCATTAAAAAATGTTTAATTTATTTAATGAAAAGAAAATGTCAACATTTAATCTCTCTCTCTCTCTATATATATATACATATATATATATATATATATATATATATATATATATATACATTTATTAAATGAAATAGTGAATAAATAAATTAATAATAATGTCAAAAATGTTTTTAGAAATGCCAATATCATTTGTTGTTAATATCAAGATCGTGGTAATATTTCAGCTTGTATGATTTTTTGATATTAATTAAAAGTTTGAAAACTAACAAATAGAATATTTAAGCTCTTCAAGTAATAAAATAACATATATTATGTATAAAAATTTTTAAATATATTTATTACTGGAATTAGACTGATTTCAAAACGCAAGAGATTTTTTAATCTGAAAAAATATTAATATTATTTATAATAGATGTCTTTCGTACTATAAATTTCTAACAATAAAATGGCACTACAAACTACCTATTATCTCATTTATTCCATAAATAGATAGATGACATATTTGTCATCATTGCAGTCATACGGTTTGAGGTCGTTCATCTTTTAAGTTCAAATAGGGATGTCATGTATTCGAATCCCACTACTTATACGTAAGTTTGATTGCCATAAAAAACACAATTGAGACTAATCACTGGAAGTGCATGAACGTTTGTCTTGTCTTATAGAAAGTCTACAGTTGTATTCTAATGAAAATGTATTATTTGCCATTTCTTTTTATAGTATAGTTGATTATCTGTTTTTAATTGCAATATTTTTTTTATTTATGAATGGTTAAACATTCTTAAAAAATAAAAGTTTATTCAATAATGAGAATATAATAAGAAAATCGTATTAAATTAAGATATTAACTAAAGGTAAATATTAGATACAAATTTGGACTTAAATAAAAAAACATTAAAACGCTAATTAAATTATAAATGTTAACAGTTTATTATCTGTTTACATATTAAATAGAACTTATATATCTCCTCCTATATAATTTCTATTTGAATAATATGAAAATTCTATTAAAAAGGTATACGAATTATTTTTTTACAATAATTATAAAACATTAAACAAATATTTACAATAACATCAAATTAAATAATATCCAAACGCTTACACAGACTGTAATTATTTACAAATGAAACAGACACTTATAATGTTCAAAGTTTATCATTTTTTATTTGATAATATCAGCAACTAATGAGTATTTAATTAACATATAGCATTTGTGTGGCATTATCATAATAGGAAATCATAAGAGACTGTTTTATTTTTATATATCGACAGAAAAAAAGTGACAAGACCTAAGAGCACTATAGCTAATCAGAAATTTTTCATAAAAGGTACGATTGTTTTCCCGTGTTCTCCATTAAATATCAATTTCCGAAAGATATTATTAAGTCGTAAATTAATAAGAACTTGTTTTATTCAATTTTACCAAAGTAACTCAACATGCGAGCATAGAAGGAATTTCTATGAAATGTTCATATGGTTATAACAGCTAGTAATTATTTATTTATTCTAATGTAATAAATGTTACATTTTTGGATAAAACAAGTATATATATCATACTTTCACAAATTTATAAAACTAGAAGGTTGTCTGAAAGAAAAATAATGCCTTTAAAATATTAAAAATAAATGTTTTATTCGAAAAATAAACATTTGCATGTTATTAAAAGGGAAAGGTTTTTAATATAAAAGAATTTTCTCATTTGTAATATTGTAATTATAATTTCATTTCCAGAATTATAACTGCATTGTAGGTATTTTATCAAATACTTGATAGAAATGAACACTTTATATTTTAATAATAATTGAATGATAAATAAAATGTATTAAACGAATAAATAAACCCAAGTAATGGCGTCTTATTTTAAACATTAATATTATAAATTACACCCCATGAAAATATATGGTACTCCAATCGAAATTAATTTAGGGAAAAAGACTTTCAGCTGATCTAAAAGGACGAAGATCAAAAGTCCAATATTTTATATTATCAAAAAGTTTTACGACCGTTTAGTATCAAAAAAAAAATTCATTGAAATAATTTGGTAACATATACTTAGTAATTTAAAATTAGTAGTAACTTAATAAATATATTTTTATATAGGGTGATTCAATTTAAGCTTCCACATGGAAGTATTAAACAAGGGCGTAGGAGTTAAAGAAAGTCATGTTTTTTTTATTTAGTATTTTAGTTCAATTCAATACTAAAATACAATTAAACTAAATAATAAATGGGGAATAATATGTTTTAGAATTTTTATATGAAAATAGTTGTGAACCTCACCGAATTATCAATTAATGTTTCATTGTGCTACAAAAAACACTCTGAGAATTGTTGCTATAACATAAATAAAAGAATCAGCCATCAGTTATTTTTTCAGTACTTAAATCATTTTAAATACCAAAGAATTATAAAAACGTGCGTATATATTTTTTTAGAGAATGTAACTATTTGGAGATATATTTTAAATGAATTGATATAACAATATTTGTTTTTTTGGTTTATGTGGCGAAAAAAGATTCATTTTTGAATTTAAAATCATGAATAGTTAAATGAAAAAGTAACAAGGAAGAAAGAGTGATCTGTTGAATCACTGATGCGTTAAATAATGATAATGAGAAAATATGGATATAACTTATAATTTATTAAAAAAAATCAGATTTTTTTACCGAACCTACCCAATGAAGATAATGGAATCGCTATCGAAATATCTTATCGAAAATCGAATTAAAAAATAAGTAATTGTTGAATATTTTGATAAGAAGAACATTGTCTTTTAGTCTTGTAGCACTTGTGAAACCCTTTAGTTTATTTTAAATTTATCGACTCTGCCTTAATATTTACTTCCATGTTTATATTTTTGATATTTTCGCGTACTATTCAATTTTAATTTCATTGTTTCTAAAACAATCACTGAATAACAAAATGAACCGAATAGTGTGTACACTTGTCAGGTGTCATTGCCCCGCGATATTGTCAAGTGTTCATGGGTTTCATGAAAAATAATACATGAGTATAATACGCATTAAATATTTATACCATAATTAGATGTACGCCTAGGCCACACTATGATCACAACACACCACTCCTCCGTTCTGTCTTTGTTCTATTATACAAACTTCTAATTGACTATTATGTAGTCGCCGATACATTTCAATGAATTATGTACATTTTATATGGCTAATCATTACCATATTATACAGGTAATGTTTCTAATGTTTACCGACGGTGAAAATTGATACGCCTACACGTTAAGCGCAATCGATAATGCACTATGT
Source organism: Acanthacorydalis orientalis (assembly GCA_034766995.1). Classification (NCBI taxonomy): domain Eukaryota; kingdom Metazoa; phylum Arthropoda; class Insecta; order Megaloptera; family Corydalidae; genus Acanthacorydalis; species Acanthacorydalis orientalis. Next base: position 27,863,918 of record CM068319.1, read on the forward strand.
GGACAAAGATAATGACATTAAATTTATATATTGAATGATATCGATACAGTGTTCGCATGTAGAGAATGAGCGTCGATTCCATCTACGTGTGAGTTTGTTGTTCGTTACAGTGAATAATAGATTTTATCGTTATTTTACTGTTGTAGTTTAGTATTTACAACAGTGGCGTCGTAAAAAATACTATATCTCTGTGATGAAATCAACAAGATAAAGAAATAAATTTTACATAGTGAGGCAACTCGTTTGAGTCAATTTGTTTTTATTATTTTCTTGTATAATTCAAAACGGTCTGCACGTTCACAGAGCTAATTTAATGACTTCTTTAATATATTCTTATTGTTATTTAACCACTTATGTGTGTTTTGAACATGGAAGTATCTTTTAAAGAAATTACCAATTACGGGAATCGAGTTCGGTTTTGTATGGGTGGAAGAAATTGGTTTCGTGCTGCACGGATCACATTTTAGACGTTTGAACAAATTAAACAACTTTTTAGTTTTTAACTGTTTGGCAGGATGTTTAGACACGTAAAAATACAAACTCTTTATTTATATATATATATATATATATATATATATATATATATATATATATACACTTAAGATCGTAAAACGTGGGTTTTGCTCACCAAAATAATTTAGCAAGTTCAGATTAGCCGATGAGCAATAAAATATATTTTTTTCTAATAACTTAAAGACATTAGAGAAAGATAGAATATGTATAAAGAAACAAGATTTAAAAATATAATAATAACAGAGTTTAAAATGGAAACGAGAGAAACATGTTATAAGAAGAGAAGACAGATTGTGAACGATAGAAATAATTGATTGGAAATCAAAAAAATTTAGAGTTTAGGAAAAGATGAATGAAAAAGGAAGATGTTATATTGTTCAAATCTAAAAAATTTATAAAAGAATTTTATCCAATGATGGATCTTCAGAAGATGATGATGCTGATGATGTATATAAATTTTTATAAATATGTCAAAAGAAAACTGCTATTTATAAAAAAAAGTACCAAGAGAGAACTAAAGTAGAATGAAAACTGTTATTTATTTATTCATTTTAACTTATCAATTTGTCACCTCTTTTTTATCAATTTGTCTTTCTTATAAAAAGTTTGAAATTTATAGATAATACATTTTTCTTTAAAAAAAATAGCCATTGAAGATTTTCAAGAATATTTACCTTTTTTCAGATTATATTTACGATTAAGTACTCAGTGATAAGTTTGAACATTTCTGTATTCAAAGATTTAATAATGTCTTGTAGACATTTTGATTTGTTTTTTATTAAAAAAAGTACTCATGATATTGTTATATAAAAATCTACCAACGGTTAACAATTACATGGATAAATAGACTGGTTGCTTTTAAATAATTATATTTTATATTTGTTAATTTTTTCGTCTTTTTTTTATAGATTTTTGCACTTTTATGTCATATTATTTTGAATTAAAGAACATAATTTTATATTATTTTGTCTAAAGTAAAAAATTGTACACTTCGAATAAAACTATTTCTTTCAAGTAATATATGTATAAATTGTAGTTAAAACTGAGTCGAACAGTTTTAAAAATTTAAAAAGAAAAAACTATGAAGTATATTATTCAGTTTACTTTTATTAAATGAAATCAAAAGTTAATATTTTTAAAAATAAATCATTGAGTAATAGAGAGTTAAATGTTGAAAAAAAGTTTAGAGATAGTTTTTAATTTAATAACTGATTGAGGCAGAGCCAAACAATTATCTTGTTGATCATTATATGATAAATTTAAAGCGGGTTTTATAACATATGTTATCTCTCATTAAAATAAAGAATATATTCTTTATTATTTTTGTTAAAACTATTGTATTATTTTTGTTAAAACTATTAGAGAGCTTGACAACATTTTGAATTAATTTGAATAAAAAATAAACGACTGGGTAGATGTTTCTATTTAAAAACGTCGTCAAGATTGAAGTTCATTAAGCACTTAAAACAATTTCTTCCTAATGAAAAATGGCATATGTCAGGCATTCGAATTAAATTCGTATTGTATTTATTAGAGGAACGACTTGCTATTATTATTATTTGAATCATTAAAAGTTTATACAAAGAAAATGTGACCATTTCGAATCTTTTTTTCTATAGATTACATTTTTAAAATATATTATTTTTATTTCTATTAATAAGTAATATATTTAATTTATTTACCAAAAATATTTAGGTGAAAAAAGTAATTGTTGTGCCTTCGAATTGAATCAATCATAACTTTTTTTTAAATTAAAATATTTTCTCGTCGTTTTAGGATTTTGAACTGTCAATCTCAATATTTAAAAACACTAAATATCTTGTCCAAGCAGTTGACATACAAAACTATAATAGACACGATGGTGTCCGAAAAGCAGCATACTTTTCACATTCCAGTTAAGGAAATGCTGCCGAAGCCGTGGAAATGATTTCAACCCTCATTCAGTTTTGAAAGAAGGTGCTGTGATGCATAAAACATGCAAATAATGCTAAAACAGTAGAAGAGTTCTGAAAATGCATTGGAGAACATCATATATTCAAAGTTACCATTTTTTTGACAAGGGAATTGGATGGAGTAAAGTTGTATAAAATAATAGGGAATATTTTGAGGATTGAAATATTTTTCTGTACAACTGTAAATTTTTCTGTACACATTCATTTTCTATAAAAAAATCCATCGAATTAATTTGTACACCTAATAGTTACAAACCTCTTACTTATTTCATATATAAATAAGATGAAAACGATTGGAAAAATTTATAAATTTCATCGTATTTTTAGAAGTATTTATAAATATTTGTATTTATGTTTCTACGAACTGAATTGGAGATGAAACAATAAAATAAACCGTAACAGTTAATCATTCGAAGAAATGCAACCGTGGCTTTAGAAAAATATTCAAAAGTGGCAAATAACATTTCGAAGAACGTTTATAGACAATCATAAATCCGAATGATGTAGTGGCTAGTTTCATATATTTGAATAACTTTAATCTATATTTAAATAATACGAATAAATAAATGTCATCAATCGTGACATTTAAAGCGTCCACGTCGAGTTGTCGTTTACACACTGTTGTGAATCATCTCATATATATAATGTATGTATTTATATTTACATTTTCTTTAACGGCCTATAAGGTCATTTCGATCTTAAACTATGTCAGGCTTCTCTACTACTTGATTTTTTTCCGATCCAGATGGAGTATGTATGGAAATGTTTATTTATTTTATTAACTGACCTATAAAGTTTGTTTTGCTATTCACTATTTATATTATTTGGTTTGTTAAATTTGAATCACGTTTGATATAAATAAAAATATTATATTCATACATATATTATATAATATATATATATATATATATATATATATATATATATATATATACAGTGTACATAAAGTGTTTGGACATATGCTTTTTATTTTTATTTAGTATAAGGAAAGGGGATATAAATACAAATTATTTAATTACTTGTTATAATAATAAGATAATATAAAAACAATATTTATTATTCAAAAAAAATGTTTAAGAAATAATATAAACTGAAATTAAATACCAAAAAAATATTGACACATTTAAATGTCTATTGACATTTATTAAATATAAATATTGACGTTTTGTACATATATGCTATTGTTATCTACTGTAGTTTGAAATGTATTTTGGTGTTCATTGTATAAAAATGTATGCTGTTTTGACAATAGTTTTAGCTCTGTCTTTTTTTACAAACGAATTTTTACAAACGAAAATATTGATTTATCCATCTTCTAAGCTTGTTATATTTTATTTGGGTTGTATTTTTACAGGAGAAAAAATTCAAAAACGCTATATTGTCTGTACAGATCAATATCAATATTTTATTTACTAACATTCTTTTTGTTTTTATATATTATTTACCTAAAGAATATGCGTGTAAATATTTTTTATATCTACATTTTATCGATTTATTTTTACTCTGATTTATAGAAATTTGTTTATAATTTTGATTGTAGATAAGAATATATATGTAATAAACAAGGAACGGAATCATTTTCATTAATATTTTTCTTTTTTATTAGAATGAATGATAAATATATGTACAAATACTTTCTGTACTGACTATATATATATATATATATGTGTGTGTGTGTGTGTGTGTAATATTTGTATTCGTTATTTACATATTAATAAATGTTAAAAAATTCGGTATATATTTAAGTTGATTGTAAACACTATTGAACGGTCTAAAAATTATGTCTAGTATTTATTAATGAATATGAAAAAACCTTATACCAAAACTGTTAAAAATGTATTATGCATAATTTATAATTATTTATATAGTCATTCATAACAAATCTCAAAAGGCTGCAATACTTTGCAAATCGTAACATTATTTTGTATGTCAATTGCGTTTCAATCCATTATATAAACACTGAAGCTGTGATTGAGATTCAGATTCGTGCACTGAAAATAAGTACTAATAAAGTCTAAGTAATAAGACTATTACAAGCACTTCATGTCGTGTAATTACGAGTTATTAAGATTAATTTGTAAACATTACATTTTCAATGCTACTTTTTTCCGTTCGAATATTTTAATATTGTGTCGTATAGGATTCGGATTTATTTTTAGATCAATCCGTTTATCAACATGTCGTAGAAAGGTGTAGCTTTATGTTAGAGCAATTATTAAATATTTTAATTAAACATGTAATTGTTTGAGTAATAATGTTTTGAAAGTAGTGCAGTGGTTTTTGTTTGCTTAGAACATGAAAGAACACTCCAATGGTACGTCTAGTTTTTAAATATTCTCCATATTGTGCTTTACAATTTAGTTTAATTTTTATATTCAATTATCGAACACATTAATAAAGTTTGGATTTTGTCTAGTTATTTATTTATCTTATTTTTAGTGTCGATTTTAAACATTATTTACCTTTATTTTTAATTATTTTCCTTTTCTGGCTAGTTCTCTTCTCAGAAGAAGAGTATTCACATGAAAAAATATTTTTATGAATTTAATACAATTTTATTATATATATATATATATATATATATATATAATATAAATAACAGAATAAATTTAATTATCTTTATTATGTAATGGAGAAATATATCATATTTGGTGAAAATTAATCGAATCTTAGTTCTATACTCGTTTTATACTTTTAACATTTCAATGCTTCATATTCCAACATTTCCTGTCCTGGCATTTGACTTATTGTGTTCCAATGTTTTTGCGTTTCTGAATTTTCAAGTTTTAATGTTTCCAAGACATTAGGTTTCTGCATTTCTGTATCTCCAGACTTTGATGTTTTCAAATTTCCACATATATGGTTTTCAGTGCTTACATATTTCTAGAATACCTGACTTTTTGATCTTAGTATTTCCTGATTACAATATTACTGACTCTTAGGAGTTTCGTGTTTGTACATTTCGAATATTTGCATATTCAAGTTCCTGAAATCCAGGTATTTGTTGTTGTTGTTTATTGACATATAAATCTCCACAATAACGATTTTTGCTAATTATAAAACTTTATCAGTAATTTTTTCTAATTTTTTTGATGTTCTGCAATAAGTTTTCTTTAATTTTAAAAAAAAAAAAATATTTAAATCCTAAAATATAAAAATAACATTAAGATTCTAAACAATTTCCAAATTGTATGAACGATAATTTCGAATCAATGGTTAAAATAGAAAGAAAAATCAAACAACTGTATTTTTAGAAAATATAAAAATAAAATGCTCATTTAATAAGACTTCAAATTGTTGACATTTGTCGAGCAAAATAAAACATTATTTTTCTAAAACGAAACATTCTTCTACTAAAATAAAACAATCGAATTGTTTTATATCTTTTAGTGAAATTTTCAAGTTTGAATTCTTTGTTTAGTATTAAACTCTTTATATTGTTTTCTTCATTTTATTGTTTTTATTCATTATGAATAGTAATATAAACATAATTACATTTTCTGCGTTTTTTTAAATTAAACTCGTTTTGTAAACAAACAAGAAGAAATTAAAATTTTATATCTTCAATTTTTATAGAAATAAATTCATAATTATACTTTATTATTAACCATTATGTATTTGTGTTTATCCTTGAATTTGTCTTTTATACTTTTATTAACAAATTGAAAAAAAAATAATAGCTTAATCAAAAGTACTTCTAAGCAAATTGTTTTATAAACAAATAAACTCGGTTGAGATTTTTACAAGTTCCGTGTAAACAAGAAAACTATCTCCATACATAAAATATAATACAGTTGTATTGCGATGTCGTCTGTTCGAACCAACCTTAATAAAATGTTTAAACGCATTAAGATTAAATATCTTGTCCTATAGATCATCGTTCCAAAGGTAACATAGTGTTCCAATAAATAGGCAATTAAACAGAACGAGCTCGGCATTTCTTTCTGATTACGACATACGAGCCACACGCAACCGACTACATTTCATTCGTAATGACGGCAGGCACATCAAATATCCACCCACTTGTCGAAGGGACCAGAGTCCACCTACGGCCGTGGTGAAATCCGACAATGTGACTGTTTCCTTGGCGCCGTCAGATCGCCTCTTCACTCGAGTGTCTTCAGTATCATCCGACTCCGTTGTTCTGTCACTCCGACGTATGTCTCTACAGTGACAATCGTAAAAATTTATTCATTCATTTACGACTTTGCCTTTATATGTCATATCGGTTTTACGTGTCAATAGAGGAAAAAATGATCACGTTTAGGTGTGTTTTATTTAATTTATAAAAGTGTTTATGCGTAGATACACGTACGACACCTACAAAAGAGCATTTTTTTTATAATTTACACAATATTTGTATAGCTGCGAGATTGGTTTCAATGATGTATATTCACTCGACTTGACAATTTTATGGAGAAGAAATCGGATAAGAATGCTACTTTTTCTATGTGAAAACGTTCGATGATTAAAAATCACTCGAGGATTTTTATAAAAAGTACATGAAATGTTATTGTTGTTCGAGTAGTTTCTAAAATTCTAATATCATTTAATGTTTACTTAAGAGTGACAGTATTATAATATATTCAGTTTTTTGACTATAAAATTTAATGCTAAGAAAGCAGATGGTACTTATGTAAATTTTTCGAATGTATTTAAGCTACTGTGATATTTGGAAACAAATTGAGAATTGTTGGCTTTTACTTTCGGTAACTATATATTGCTATAAATATACTAATAACATCGATTCTTATTAAACGTTTCAACCAATTGGTTCCTTAATGAATGATGACACGAGCTCATAAATCCGGATTTGAACTTCTAACCTGCCGGTCTCCATTCTGTCTGACTAAGCATCCGCCTACGTTTATTTCGAAAATTATATTGATTACATTTCAGTATTGATAATAAGTTCTTAGTCCAACACCCAAACATACAACAATGGGTAACAATAAAAAAATGTCTCACGGTTATCCTTGAACTCAAGCTAATAATTATATACTATATGTACACACAACATGACTTGACAAACAAATATATATATATATATATATATATATATATATATATATATATATATATTGGAATTAACACACACGCAGATTTTTTGAACAGGTTAAAAAATAGATACATGTATTTTTTCATAAATACTTCATGTAGGAGTATATTCATTAAGTTATATGATTTATTTGTTCTGTTTTTAAACAGTTCACTGAATATTGTATTTCTTATTTTTCAAATCTTTAATGAACACCGACATGATTATATATATATATACACACATACATACATACACACACATATATTTTAATAATTAATAATGCAGTTTCTGTCAGTGAAGTTTAATGTCAGGATATATTAGAATACATATTAATACAATTTTAAATTTAAAAAGAGTTTCATTACGTTTTATGGATTAATTTTTTTATTTTAATTTTCAACTCTGAATGTATTTAACAGAAAGAAAAACATATACATGACATGGTTTATTAGGTGAAATTAACATAAATCGAATTAAGTCTATATTATAAGCCTGTTATTAAGTCTATTATTAAATAAATGAATTAATATTTTTGAAAGGTCAGTAAAATGGTAAGAAAAATCATTACTTGGTTAAGCATGAGAGACAGAAACAAAAAATTCTTTTTTTTGTACTTCATTGCTTTCAGAACTTTTTCAAAATTGAAATATTCAATTAAGCACTATATTGTATATTTCGATATGTATATATATATATATGTATGTATACACATAGATAGATAGGTTCTCATGAACATAAAACAAGAGTTCTTTTAACATCGTTACCCTCAAACAACTCCTGAAAGTTAATTTAATGTTTATGGTTTTAATTGTCTGTTTTTATATCTCTGTTCTCGTTGTTATATTTTTCTGATAGTTTTGGCCTTTAAAATTCACATGAATATTCATCTTTTATGAGTTTTCGCCTCTTGAGATATAAGATAAATTCACTTTGACCTAAGTATAACTTAAGACTCGAAACAAATCATAATAATTAAAGACTTGAGTAACTCGGCAGGATCAAACTACCAGTATAATAGTGATTATCAAATTAATTAAGAAATAATTCAGGAAATAATTAAATAGTTATAGATACCTCACATCTAATCTAAATCAATTCTGTACTTCAACTGTGGTGATACATAATAAATTAAAAGCCTGTGAGCTTGATAATCTACAGATATATATATATATATATATATTTTTAGACAAACATTTTATTCTTGTCGGAAGTAAAAATATATGTCGTGAATTGTAACTCATTATATATATATATACAAAATGAAAATTATGAAAACCGTTATAAATTGGTTTCTATACAAATAATAATCATAGATACTCGTATGTAGTCTTTAGAATTTTTAGTTTTGAAAATCTATTATAGTAATATATGCCATATTTTATGCATGTGGTAGTAAATTGGAATCTAAGAGAAAATTTGTACTACTCTAAATTCATTTTATTAAAACGAAAATATTAAAATTTTCCATTGAACTAATAATATCAAAGTATTTGTAAATTGCTTAGATTTGACCTACCAACTGAACTGATTTATGAGATCTAAAATCTTATTTATCAAATGTAAAGATCACCGGGTTTTTTTTACAAAGACCGAAGGACACTAATTAATGTGATTTGTTACTAACATGTTATGAAATTTTTGCATAGTTAAATATTATAAAAGCAATTGTGGATAAGTAATTTGCACTTGGACTACTGACCTACACTGTGTTTAAATCTAGTCGAGTAACATATGTCACTTTTCATTAAGAAAACAACAATTTTCCTCATTAAAACTACATTTTTACGAGCTTTGATCTTGATACGGTTGTAAAGTAAATATTTTTTAAAAAAAAAATGAAAACTTACTGATCTAAGAATTATAGAAAGATATATGACAAAAATTTCAGAAAGTTACTTTTAATTTCTTAATTGAATAAACAAGATAATTATTTTGTAATAAAAACGAAAATCTGAAATAAATTTCGTAATATATGATTCAATAGATTTTTGGCAATGAATGAATTTTTTATTTGAGTTATTTTAGAATTTTATAAAATTGAATCTTAGTAAGTGTTCAAAATATTTGTTTTCTTACTGCAAAATAACATCTGTTATATATATATATATATATATACACGCGTCAAGTTTTTCGTATAATAAAAAAAACTATCTGAAAATTTTCTAAAAAAAAAATAACTAAGGAAAATAAATCAATCTAAATTGGTCGACTTTGACAAATTCGTCAATTCACAATAATTGATGCAACTCAATATGTTACGAATTAAACTTCTTATTCAGTGGAAATTTCCTACATTCTTAAAAAAAACCCAACATATGGAGTGTTTCATATTTCACAAATAAATCACGTTATACAAATAAAAATATTTCAAGTATCAAATAAACTTTTATGAACAGCCTAAATTATGTTCTATGTCAATATATAATAAAAATAATATATTTTTTTTTATTATATGAGTTATAATCATCGTATAATGACAAGTATAAAACTATTTCGAAGAATGAACAATTTCAGTAAGTCGACATTCAGCAGAATTAAAATATTTGGCTTACTCTCACAACTAGGATCCAGAGCATTCGAATAACAAATCTTGCCGTATGTACAAGACATATCTGTCAAAACAAATATCATTATTTGCTTTTATAGTCGAGCCTTGTGTCTATCTTGTTTTATAGCGTCTGTCGTTTTTACTTTGTATTCACAAATAGTTTCAACATTAATTTTTACGTGAAACGTTGAACGTTTATTTGAAAAAGTATTTGTTTTCACCAATTCAGTTTATTAATTGGAAAAATTAATTTTATTTAAATATATATATATATACACATATACACAAGGGCAGTTTAAAGAAGAACTTTGGTCGATATTAGAGACTACAGCTTTAGTTTCAAAGTGTATTTTATTTATTTATATATAATCTTCTAGACGCTTAACACACTTGTCTCAATGTTTTTGCTCAATTTCATGCCAGTTAATGCTCAATGTCATTTGTCTCAATTGTCTCGATTCCCTCCTGAAAATGAGTTTCTTCGATGTCCTCAAAATAGTCGTTTGCGGCCTCTATCGGCCAAATTTCTTTCCAGCCGAGAAAATGTTGAGTTTCGGAAATAGATAGAAATCCGAAAGAGTTAAAATCAGGCAAATATGGTGAGTGCGGAACGATTTCCAACTTTAATTCTTCCAATTTTGCTGAGCGATGACGCTTGAATGAACCTGTGCATTATCATGGTGGAACAACACTTTTTTCTTAGCCATTCCGGGACGTTTTATCACGATTACTGCCTTCAACTTCTCCAAACCTGTTTCGTAGTATTGGCTTGTAACTGTTTTTTCCTTCTGGAGATAGCCGATCGAGAGTAATCATTTGTCATTCCAGAGAACTGACATCATCACCTTTTTAGCCTTTTCTACCACTTTAAATACATTCACTCAAAGTAGAACAATTTCGTAAGAAGGACCAGATCTCGCCAATACAGGAACTATCTTCTCATGGATTTTATTTGCTGTTTTCTCTTCCAAAGAAAACGAACTGTATCACAGCTCGGATTCCGATTTTATCAATTTTGCACTTTCATACGAAATATCAATATCAAACGAACAATTAATGCCATTTTAGCTGCTACAACGCTCGCTTGAAACATCTGTAGAACGAACAACGCGTCGCTTCTAGTTGAAATTTCACCTATGCTAGTTTGAAAAATGATACTTGATATCCGTGATGATATCAAATGGGAATGGTAGCGCCACAACATAGAAATTTACCAAACTTATCAAACGATTCACCTTTTTTAAAATGTTTTTGTACAATTGAGCTCAAGTATTTTATTAGATTCTTTCTTATGGAAAAATATTACTTATGAACTGTAAATTCATATGACACAACTAACATAATTTCTAAAAATTAGTAAAGAAAATACAAATAATATACTTTGTAATTTTTAATTGAAATTTTATTACTGGTATATTAATTAGTAGCTCATCTCACAAGTTAGTTAGGAATTTTGCTTCCTTTTATAAAATCGATTAAGAATATTATAGTTTGTAATTTTGTATATATATATATATTTATATGTAGGTATGTATTATTTCAAGGTGAAATAAATGATGATAATAGACGATAAGTATATTTTTAATTTTTTGATCGTCTGAAAGGTTACCGACAATCATCAATCAATTTGTTTTGTCACGTTTATAATGGCGTTTAGTGACTTTCGTCCCATACACATTTAGGTGTTTTAAGATCATGAAAACTAATCGACTAAATTAATCACTGTAAACGGTTATGACATAATAAACTATTATAGATCATTAGAATAATTAAAACCATCCACACTTTAACAACTACATGGGTGTTTTATACCTACGTCTTTATAAATGCATTTAGAAATATCAGTTTGATGTGTGAGACGATTGTTTAGATTTACGTTGTGTACAATTCTGAGAAACGAAAAACCATTAAGTAGATTTATTTACATTTTAAAATTATATTATAATTTTTCAACAATTCAAAAATATTTACCGGTACAATATTCTGTTATTTAATTACACGGTTCGTAATTAATATCGCCATAAAAATTATGTATACAATGATACATGTTTGCGTTTATATATTAGAACAGAATAACAGTTCACATGTAATTTATAATTCGGAATCATCTGTAAGTAATGTAAACGAAAACATATTCTAATACGATTTTTGTCAAATAAAATATTATTAATGCCGTCGTATAAACAGATACAAAGCGATGTTGGAAATGAGTGTCGTATAAAATGAAAGGACGGAATAAGATCACGGACACAAAAACCAAAATAAGTTCTGTTTTAATTAACACAAACCGAGCGAAGAGTTGTTTAAATGTCAAATAAATTAAAGCTATAAAAAAGCAAATACAAGCTTGTGAGATATATGAAGCGGCAGAATAAGTTTGTAAATAATCTCAAGAATAGCATTTCATCTTACTTTGACGAGTTTTTTTTATTATTACATATATATATATATATATATATATATGCAAATTTTATTCTACAAAATGATACCAAAAGAGGTTAAAGAATTTATTAAATAATTAAATTTTACTTATAAAAGATATTTAAATTATAAACTCAATCTTCTGGTGGCGTCTGTGTCTACTAATCTGCATGTTTCAATCGTGCTTCCATAATTTGTATAAAATATGCTTGTTTACTAAATTATGAATTAAAATACGTAAATTTAATTATATATATATATATATATATATATATATATATATATATATATATATATACATACATACATATACATATACTTAGTGATTTAACTTATAAGAAAGCTATTAATGTCAAGCATTTTTACATATTAGAGAATATTTTTCATTTAAATCAATGTATATATTTAAGATAAAATATTATGTAAATTAATATAACTATTTTATAATAAACAATTAACTTGTAGAAAGACAGATATCTTTTTTATTCGTAGTTTGAATGGAAAAAATAGTTTTTTTTAAAACTGATTATGTTTATGAATAACTTTTTTAGTATAAATTCATTTTGACGAAATTGTTTCTGATTTTAGTATAAATTAAATACGAATAAATCTTTCAATTTAAGACTGATAAGTAAAATCTATAACTCCAATTTTTTTTTGTAAAAGATTATCCGAAGTTTATTTTTTTAGATCAAAATATTGTGTAAATAAGTGCAATGTTTATATCTTTTTTAAGTCATTTATAATGTGTTTTTCCTTGTAACTAGATATAAAATGTTTTATATTCAAGTAGTGTTTTTAGAACTGGATGTGCTAATTTTAAAAATACTATCTGAAGATGAAACAATTTGAAATAGATTATACGAAAAACGAATTTTAAGCATGTTTTAAGGGCGATATCAACAAAGAGCGAGATATCATCAACATAATATGAACAACCTTGAGGAAATACAACTGGCTGTACAGATAGGGAAACACAATCCTCCCCAAAGGGGTTCACAGAATTTTTCAGATTCATATTGAGGTCCTCTTCATTCAAAAGATTGGGAATCGTTGCGTTAAAGAAATAATAAAATGAATAATACTTTTTGTGGATTGTAGAGTAGAAGGAACAAACTTAAGAAATAAAATCGCTTGTTTTATTCAAAAACAATATATTTATTGTAAATTGTGCTAAATATTCTTAAAAAAACAGAGTTATTCATAAATAATGGCAGTTTAAAAACTAAAAATTATTTCACGATTGTAAATCAAAAAATATTATTTTATGATTTGGATTCATATCTTAATTAATACCTTATTAAGGATCAGTAATTAAGCAACCGATTAATATCTAAACAAATAATAATAAACGAATTTTGAATAATTTACAATATCTTTTCATTTTGCTAGAATTGTATTTAAAAAATAAACAAGTATTAGTTTTAATATTAGTATTTAATTATTGTATAATAATTTTGACATATATATAAAGAAATATTCCATATACTTACTATTTAATTTTTCTAGATTAAATCTATAAAAATAACAAATTTATAAACTGAAAGTTTTTGCATTCTATAGAGTTTTTTTTTTATAACATTAACTATTTATTTTTTTTATTCTGTTTGTCTAATAACTTGTTGACAGTGTTTATTAAATATTAATGTTCATGATTAAACCACAAATATAAATCATAGAGATGCGATTTTTCTTTGTTCTCACGAAGGATATTCTTGAAATAATTAATATGGGTGAAAATGAAAACATTGTAATTATCTAGGAGGTGTTGTACACGTTTCAAATATTAATGTAATAGATATCGATCAGGAACTTAACATTTAATTCATTTTATATGCTTATTTAACCCGTTGGATAATTGATTTGCACCTCGGATTCTTAAATTAAATGATTTTCTTTTTTGTAATTCAAAGTTTATTTGTTCTGTTTTTAAACTGATTTGAAATTTTGGAAATGTATTCCATAAGAAAATTGTCTGAAAAAGTTCTTAAAATGAATAAAGTATTATTTAAATTCAAATATTTATATATTATATTGATTTATTTTAATTGTATAGTTGTTGTTGATGTAGCTGTGTTTTTGTTAAGATCAGAATCAAATTTTATAAATTTAAATTTTTGGATAGCAATTGAAATTAAAAAAGAACGTTTTATATACGAGTACTCTATAAATACTTTCTACTAAATTTACTTAATACAAGAAAATATTCATATAATTAATTTTTATTTATGATGAAATTATTAATAAAATGAAAGATAGTTCTGGTAGTAGATTCTGTTATGCATTGTATATTAATCATTTATAACGAATTATCTTTAAATAAAGAAACAATTTGAGTTACAGAACCGAGATAAGTGTTAAGTATCAATGGTTTCAGTGACAACTATCCGATATATATATATATATATATATATATATATATATATATGTATTTCACAAAAATATATAATTAAAAACTTAAAAATATGATAGATGAAACTAGAATACAATAAAAGGTTTGGAAAATATTAATTTAAAATAGTTATAACTCCACTAGGCATTAGCTGATCTTTATTTTTAATTATATTTATCTGAATTTAATAACAAACATGTGAATTGTCTATTCTCTTCAATGTATGATTAATGTAAAATTTATTGTAATTTTCATAAATATTACATATTTTTTTATTATTCATATACTTTTTTTTCTTAAGTCTGAAGATAACATAACATTTAAAACTAAGTTACTTTAATAACTTAATTAGTTTCATAAATGTTATTCTTTTTATGTTGTTCATAAATTTTATTCTTTATATTCTTTGATGTCATTTTATATTATTTTATTCTTTCTATAAAGACAACGTTTTTCTATTTTTCAACGTATAATTTAATAGCTATGATATTTTCATATTCAAACAGAAACTCACTTATGAATCATTTTTATTTTTTAATAAATACCTTTTCAATATTTTTGGACAGGTTTCAAAAGACATTTCTATATACTTTGATATGGATTATTTAAAAAAAGGGAACGTTAAATATCATAAAAGTATATTTCATAGAAGTCTCTTTGATTAGTCACATCTTTCATTTCTATGAATGACATTTAAGTTATTTTTGTCTAATGACGCGTCTAAAGTTTTTTTTTTATTATTTTAATAGGAACAGCAATTTGTTTTTGTTTTAATATAGAGAAAACTCATGACTCATGTATAGTAAAATATAAACAACACAGGGGGTCTTCCTTAACGGACGTACATATTGTTTATTTTATATGATTTAGAAAGGCAGTATTAATGAATATATAACAGTGGTGTTTTGGATCGAGTTTGAATTATATTTCAGGGAAACTGCACATTATATAAAATGTAATTGCATGATAATTTTTCTATGAAATTTTCAAAAATAATAAAATCCCTAAATCATATTAAATATGATGACCTACTTATATATTATGGATATTATTTTAAACTATTTATTTATATTACAAGATGAGCGACGCATTTTATCACGAGACTATAAAATTTTAGATACATGCAAACTCGGTAATAAATTTGAAATTTAACGATGCGTTGGAAATGAAATGTGTATTTTATAAGTACGCGCGACGATTCTGTATATTTTGCACATGAAATATCAAATTGGACAGTTTTACAAGGAATTGCAGTGGCAGAAAATGCATTGTCATTTATTTGATTATAATTACGTGATGTCTGTCGCGCTAATCAATTATTGAAAGTAAATAGACGATGACGTGAACTTTATTTCATTTACATATCTATTTATTTGTAAATGTTTGTTTTGAAATTGTATGATTTCAAATTGTTTCCGAGAAATGCAATTTGAAGGAAAATAAGTTAAAAGTTTTTTTTCATATAATTATATTTTAGTTTAAAATTTATTATGTTTTTATTCATTTGCTTGATATTTAACGAAAGATAAATATTCGCAATCTGTTTCTTATTAGATTCTCTATAAATTCAAGTAAGTATTTTAGTTAAATATTAATATGCTTGCCAATTTTTAGATAATTAGTCGTACGTGATTTTACAGTTGAATTATTTAGAAATTTATATTAAAATTTATTCTAAGGACGTTGAAAATTGTCTGTGCTGTTAAAAAAGTGTTTAACGCAGTGATTTTCAATTCGATGCAGTGGAAACCACTTATTATGATCACTTTGGGACTTGTAATGTTTGATAACAATAACCGGTTAACATTAGATAGAGGATAAAAAAAATTCATTATTGAACTCAATTTATTACAAACAATTATGAAATTTATACAATGTATATTTATCATAAACTGTACAGTTAATTCAAAATTATATATTTATATATGCTACATTTCTTATAAACAACTGAAAACAACAAAAAAAATATTTGAAAAAATTATCAAGTGTTGTCTGTTGTTTGATCTGTTCTTAAATGTCTATGTTTGATCTATTTTTCAAGAGTGATTGTGAAATTTTTAATTGCACAGCCACACTACATTGACTCATTTTGGGGAACTTATCGTGGCACTCTAAAATTCTCTGCTTTTCTTGAAGAGACAAATCTCTACACTTTTGCTTCGCTTCTTCCATGATTCAACGGTTTTTTTATAGAGTTTTTTTTATAAAGTAGAATAAATACAGTCTACTTAACTCGACAGATCACAAAATTAAACTAGAAAAATCGCAAGAGGATACATAATGATGCACATATTTATCCCCACTCACTACAACAATATGTTTTGAAAAGACAAAGGGTATACTTCAGAAAAAGATCAATTTATGTATTTTCTAGGAATTCTTATCATGCACTTATGTAAAAGACAAAAGGTATGCTTCGGTTAAAAGTAGGTTCCGAAGAAAATGGTCATTTAGTACGAATTTGCTTAGAATTCTTATAATTTGCCCCCAAGTGCAATTATCAGAATTGATAACAATAGCCGAAGTGTAATTATAATAAGCGAATTATTTTTAACAAATTTTATATAGAGTGTTTTTGCATCGACTGATTATGATAACAATAGCCGATTGATAACATTATCTGTGATTATAATAACCGGATTCCACTGTATCATATAACATGATTCTTCAATTGATAAAATAAAATATCTTCACAAATTGTTAAAATTATAAATTATATCAAAACTGAACTTTTTAAAATAAGTAGTCGAACATTGCTTCATATCACAAAAGACATAATGTGAGAAATTCACTTTTGTATTTAAAAACAGAGAGAGCATTTTAAATGTTTATTGTACTCCTCTTTTGACAATTTATAAACGTACATTAAAAATAAATACAATTATCTAACATGGGTTGCACAAATTTTCAATCATACTCTATAAGAAAATTTATAATAAGCTATGATCGGTTTTATGATCGTTATTTTTTCCTATCTTGTAGTTGAGTCAACCTATTGAAAAACAAACAAATTTTAAAATGCTATCGTGAGTAAAAGAGGCTAGATACCCGTGGTTTAGCATAGAGAACGGTTATGATTAAATTTATAAAGAAAATATATAATTGATGTAAAATACAGAAAAAAAAGGTATTAATAGAACATTTTTATTGGGAAATGTGTGAATATTATTTTTATATTTTACCTATAATAAATAGTTTAAAGTATTTAATTTAACATTTTAATTTTTATATCTGCTTTTTAAGGTCGTAGTTTCTGTTACATTAAATTTTTACAGAATATATATATTGTTTCCATGTAAAATTCGAATCACTAAATTAAATATATAATCTTTCCTTAATTACAAGAAGATTTATGTGTAGAGATATCCACATTTTTCAAAATTATACGTAGTTGATTGATTGCCCTCTATAAAAATAAATACAAATAAGCTAACACACACTGCTGAAATACTATAATTTATCTCACGCACAAAACCAGCTTGATTAATCGAATATGTGTCAAATAGTGATCGTTCATGAAAACAGGAAAAAATTGAAAGTAGACGAACGTTCACAATTGTACATATTAAAAAGGTACTTTTATTTGCTATAAAATTAAATGAAAAGTTTTTACATTCGCCCGAAATGGATAAAGATGTCAATGCTTTACAATACTTATATATATATATATATATATATATATATATGCGATCTGATCGTAACCATTTCAGAGATATCTATTTGAATTTGAACCGCATGAATTTAGAAATCACTGCTTCTTAACGTACTTGCGTAGGCATACAAGGCAATAGAAAAATTACAATCAAACTCATTGAGAACAAGACGGCTTGTTTATGAACGAGAGTAGAATTGTGAAAAAATGTAAGGGTTATACAATTGGAATTTTGTTGAAGTACACTTAAAACAGTAATATATGTTTGAACAATTTTCAAAATCTATGTCACTAATATTATATTCAAATGGTTAATTAAATATTGATGTTTGTTTTCGAACATCCAATTCGGTCAATCTTCATGGTTTTATAATTAAGATTAATGGAAAAGATTTAAATATCCAATGCTTATCTTAATAAACATTGATTTTAATTAAACAATATGGAAATGAAATTAAAATCTATCAAAGGACAATTACATGGAACTGTTAGTTAATAGATTTGAATTGAAGTCTGAACTCTTAACGTTTTATTATGTTTCGATTTTTTATGAGTTTAAATTATAAACATTTACAAAATTATCTAATAAAAAATCTATTCTTAAAGTATATGATATGAGAAATCACTAGTGTTCTTTAAAGGATATATTAAAATCATGATTGAGTGTCGGAAATGCAGCTCATAACTCACATTTCATTTTTTCGATTGTATTTGAGACATTTTGGAATTTCTAGTTTGAAAGTCACTGGAAAACTCTAAACACGGTCTCATATCATTTCAGTTTTAAGAATATATCAGAAACATTTCATTTTGTAGGTATATAAAACACTTGATTGAATATATTGTAATTGTAATATATTTTTCTGAAGATTTTAGTTCTTTTGCATCAGTTCAGTGACTATTATCTTAGATAACATATTTATGAAATCACTGATACAAACACAATTATAATTTTAATTGTATTATATTATATTTTAAATATAAAGAAATAAAAAGATTGTGGGATTTTAAATCGTTTAATTTTATGAAATGATTCTAGTTACAATTCTTGTTTCTTATTTCGATTATTTAAAGAATTTCTGAAACTTTTTCAAGTTAATAGTCAGAGAATGTATCATTCTCTTTTTTTTAAAAAAAAAAAACAATTTAACACAGGACATTTGTTTATATCGCGTTTGTTATTTAACGCAAGTATTTAAATTGATTTTCCTTTCGTTGGAATTCTTTTAATGTAGATCTAGGAGATTTAAAGAATAGATCGTCGATCTAAGAAAAGATTATTGAGTGTAATAAAAAATTCTATTTACTTTCAGTTCTGATAAACCAGGAAGTCAATCTATGGCTAGTCAGAAGAATACAACAAACAGAATAAAATTAGAAATCGAATTGTGTTTACTTGTATTGAAATGTTTATTTTTCTGTACAAATTGGAAATTATCATTGAAGATAGTTTACTTTATGTAGAATGTAAATTATTCCTAATAATAATTTCTAACCTGATTCAAAATATTTTTGAATACTTTCATTATATTTTCATATAAACTGAAACGGTTAAATCAAAGTACATAGCACAGTAATTACTTGAAAAGGAGATTAGAAAAAAAATGTCCAAATGTGTGTGTGTAAAGAATATGGATAAGAAAGAATGACGTAATACGTTTCGATTGTTTTAAAATCGACTTAAATAGAATATAAATCGATGGTCATCCCTGGCTAACATGAATTGGAAGTTGTTTAGTTAGAAGGTGCTGCGCGTAGGTCGTATAGCTCTAGGTATGGTGTGCAGAGGTTTACCTGTTGCCACGTCATGTAGGTTACACTTATGGACAGGACAGGTAACGCAGTGATCGGGTGGGCTGTGACAGTTCAGAGGACACGCGATCACGATCCATATTTACGTTTCTGTGCACGGATTATAGACGTATTATAAATTTACTCCAAGTTGACGCTAATCAACCGTTGCCGACATCAAGATATACATACTTACATATATATATATATATATATATATATATATATATATATATATATATATATATAAATAAACGTAACGAGTATTTCGAACTGTATTTTTAGATCAACTGTTCATGATATAGAACATTTTGTCAAGCATCTTACTGCGGGTATTATTTCAATAGAAAGAGTAATTTCACGTAGATGTAATAGTTGGGTTAGAAGATTCATTGTGGATTACATAATGTATGTAACAGTCTGTGGTCTATATGTACATATATATAGCGTGCGAGAGATATTCGAGGTATTGTAGGTAGTAAAATAAAACATATGTACTCAAACCGATACATGTTACAGTGCTTTGTATGCTCATCCTATAAATAGCCATTTATTTTCTGAATGTTTGTTTTAATAGCAAGTAGAAATTTCAGAAAAAGAAGAATAAATTGAATGTAAAGTAATAATGTAAATAAAATTAGATTCAGAATGAAATATTTTAGAATAAAAAAATTGATAAGATATTTATAGAAATATTGTACTGGGTTAAAAAATTCTATAAAAAAAGTGTGAAAATAGAAGAAAATCATGTCTAACAAAAAGCAAGAAGGATAGTTATTTCAATTGTTATGATTTCAGATTATGATTAATGTTACACTTTATTAAAAAAAAGTTTTTGTAGAGAACACTTTGAGATTAAATATAATTTTATAACATTATAAAATAATTTATGCTTATATAGGTGATACAATTTAGAATTCCACTTGTTAAGAAAAGTCAGTATACTTTTTATTTAGTATTTTGTGTGAATTTAGTACTGAAATACAATCGAACTAAAACACAAAATGGGAAATACCATGTTTTTTTTTAATTTTTTCGTTTTTTTTTTTTAATATTGTCGTGTGGAAGCTTAAGTTGAATCATCTATATTTTATCCTATATTTAGTCATTTCTTTACTTGAGAATCTATTCTGACTAAATTTGTGTGTTCTAATGAACTGATGTTCTTCAACTAGTTTTACAACTACTCTCTATGAATTTGTTAAATCTTTAATTAAATTTTGATGTTTTTAGTTTCTTTATTAAAAATTAAGTTGTCTAAGTTGTAATTTAGTTTATTTAAATTAAAATAATTCAGTTTAACTATTCATATCGAAGTCTAGAAAGAGATAATATGCAAAATCAGTTGTAGTAGAAGTAAAAAAGAACAGAGACCTACATAAATACGACAAGAAGATTAATAAAAGAATTAAAATACAAAATATCAAAAATAAAAACTTAAACTTTTAAATAAATCGTTTTTTTTTAATTTTCCATTCTATTTTTCCTCAGAATGCTGCTTATCTAATTACAAAAATATTATCAACATTACTATAATTTTTTTCAATAATTTATGAAATAGATTACTTATATTTTAAAGTTAATGAACAACCTAAGTTTTACAAAGTGTTTTCTTTCTTAAAAAATATACTTTTAATTTCTTTTACATAAGAGTACTTTTTTATAGAAAAATAAAAATAAAACAAGTTAGATAAATAAATATATCTGATAAATGGATATGTTAATCTATCAAATTAGTGTAAAAAACAATATAATTGTAAAATCAGTGAAGGTGATTTTTTTAAAAGTTTAATGTAATATATATATATATATAATCAATTATATTATATATGTAAACTGTAACCCTGAAACATTAATAAGTGTCTACGTACATTCTTCCAACATTGATTTATAATTATTGGAAAAAAAATGTATAATTATTAACATAAATCTAAACAGGTTACAAATATAGTATCAGCCTGCATACTTACATACCTGTGTACAGAAATAGTACCTCGCTTCAACAAAATCAGGTTAAAAGGCAATTTTCCCTCGAGCTAGTATTATTTCGTCTGTGTTGTTTTAACGGAGACAAACGGAAAACAAACTAAATAATCTGTGGGCGCAAACTACATTTCTTTGAACAATCAATATATGAAGTGATATTGCATCACACATTGAAACGTATTTGTAAAATTATATTCATCGCAATTTGTGAGTCAAACAATTTCAATAATATATATTCAAGGTTTGTCACTATGAAAGGTTTGAACCTACACGTTTCTGATTTCAATCTAAAATAGATTTGATATTTTCCAGTTGATACGGTTTTGTATCTCCGGTGCGTGTTGAAAACGATTTCATCACTTTAATCATTCAATTGAATCTCAAAACATTTATTTAATTATTTATCGGTCTATTTATCTAAATGTATTTTTATGCATATAAAGACACACACACATTATGAGTGTGTGATTATCTATGAATGCATAAGTATGCACTCTCATTCCATTTTGATTATATAAATGTATCACTATTTCGATTTTATAATTTTCATTGTGGGCTTCGGTATAAAAATAACATAGAATTAATATTTATTAAAGTAAATGTTTATAAGACAGGTCATTGTTAGATTCTACTATGGAAGATGAATTAGATAATGAATCAATCAATACTGTTCTGAAGAATATCACATGTTTGTAAACAGTATAGAATTTTTTTTGAGACCTTACCAGATCTGTATGTATATTTTTTTCAATATAATGTTTGGGGATGTTGTTCCTAAATTTAATATCAATAGGACATTATTAAAAAATTGATACGTCCCCATTAGTTTTTTTTAAAAAAAACTTATTTAATATACTTATTTAATGTAAAGAATAGTTCGGTGTTTTATTCATATTTTTTAACATCTTTTTAATTAAAAAGATATAATTATATATTGGTAAAGCTTTCAACGTCAGTAGATTAATATAATCCGTACTTGAAA
Source organism: Acanthacorydalis orientalis (assembly GCA_034766995.1). Classification (NCBI taxonomy): domain Eukaryota; kingdom Metazoa; phylum Arthropoda; class Insecta; order Megaloptera; family Corydalidae; genus Acanthacorydalis; species Acanthacorydalis orientalis. The sequence continues at coordinate 27,887,196 of CM068319.1, forward strand.
CCTTCATTCGTTTGATGAGTATCAATATTTTCTAAAAAATATTAAAAAGTACAGATTCTGAAAACTTGTGATTTTATTATAATGTTATATATTTCTTAAAAAATTTAGCAAAATTGATCCGTTAAAGAATTGTATTCTATGTATCATTTAATAAGAATGGCTGGACATAGAACTAGTTAAACATTTATCAAACATTTTTTTATTAACACATAACAATCAGAAAAAGCGCATGTATTGGTTATTTGACTATTTATCTAATCTATACATAAGAACAAATATTGAAATAACTCTATATCGTTTATAGATTACTTGACATTCATTAATTGGTTGTTTATTATCGGTAATAGGTAGTTGATAAGATTTGATAATTCTGTCCAATAAAATAGAATGTTTAAATTAGATCGGTTTTATTTGTTTACGATTTTATAAGTCTTCTATATAGCACACCTCTTCACAAAAATATAATATTTGAATACACGATACACTACATATAACATATGTGAAGGTCGTTTGTACCATGCAAAACAAATATATGCCATCATGAGTAGATTTATTTAATCGAGAAATAGAAAGTATTTGAATAATGACTATTATATTAAATCTACTTATATATATATATATATATATATATATATATATATAATATGAGCGAATAAATTCTCAAGTATGACAATAAATTCAAGAGAAGTTTGAAAACAAATCGGGCGGGACAATTACGAAATTCATAAAGAATGTTGAAGATGGTTTAGGAAGTGTTTTTATAATGTACACTTTTATATATGACGGTGTTATTTTACACAGGAAATTTTAAATGTTTTTTTTTCTAATTAATATTGCCAATAAATAAATAAAGTCAACTTTAACCTTTATTCGTTGAAAAGTGCATAGAAGAAACATAAATTTAAATATTATATAAATGAAATTAATCCTTAAAAAAATATAATTTATTTGATTTTTTAAATGAATTATTTTAGATTTTTATCAGTTTCAACAATATATATTTTTGAATGTAATATTTTTTTCGTTAGAAGGATAAGACATGAGATATATTTTTTACATTATTTTTTTTTTAAAAAAAAATTATTCACTAGGTTCATATTTTTACTTGTTTCCCATTTTAATAGCAAACATTTTTATCTGGATTTTGAAATTCAATTTATTCTTCTATTTTTTAAAATATTTCTCATTTTCAACAACTTTTTCAAACTCATACAAATCGGATTCCTGAAATAATAAAAAAATATTATATTAATCTACAGATTATTTAAAAAAAAGGTAGCATTATTTAATAACAAACTTATATGATTTAGTTTTTCTGATCTTATTTTTATATTTTAATGAAATATTTTAAAGACCGAATAATTATCTTTGAGTAGACAACGTTGATGTTTCTGTATATCTACAGTATTAGAAACACAAAATTCTTTACGAGATGCAAATTCAATCTAGAATTTTAATTCTGAAAGTGTTATTAATAACAACACAAGCTATTATCAATTAATAATTTAAAATGCGTTTTTTTTTATTAAAATAAGGTCTTTTGGTGCTTGTGATGCTGCAAATTAATTCAAATTTAATTTGTTTCTAAAGAAAAACGCAATAATATGAATAATGATTGTATTTTTTCCTCCTATATAATCTGAATCAATAGGTTTTTCATGTACTTTCTCTGAAAATACAAGTATAATCTTGTTCAACAAAGATTTAATTTTGAATTTTTTTCTTGGTAATTAGTTCAAACCTCTCTGCTCTATTCTTTAAGTCTAATTATTCTTGTAATCTATTTTCCTTGGGATTTATTCAAAATACTTGCTGTATTTTTGATATATATATATATATATATATATATATATATATATATATATATATAGGTACGTTTATATAAAGTTAATTATAAGATTTAATTTAAAAGTTGTAGTATTATAAATAAAAAAGCGATTTACAAGATTTCAATCTAATTAAAAACTAAAAATAAATACATTTTCAAAACATTTTAAAAATTAAACAAACTGTTATTAAAATCAGAATAGAAAAGTTATTAACCTTTCTATAAATAAGTGTCGCATTTAATTACTTTTAATTATACATTAATTACAAAAGTTATTAACATAAAATTATTTAGATATTAGAACTCGAAATCTAATTTCTTATTAAACTTAATAAGATATAAAATATAACATTTAAAATAAATGTAATGAAACTGTCATGAGACGTGTTAATTTGTACAATTAATTAAATGAGTTTGATTAACTTTTAATGGAAAAATATAATAAGAATGATCCTAAATACACTTTAATGCTAATGTGATTCATAAAAAGTGTCTTCATAAAGCATAAGGAAAACAGTTAGTGAATATAAAAATGAGTTATTTATTACGGAACGTATGGAATATTCAGAGAAACGAAGTAATTGTAGATAAGTTTTATAAATAGTACAAGTATATAAAATTATGTAAATTGTATGCATGACTATATATGTAAAACTGTTATTAAAATGTTTATATTATATGAGAATGACTTCAGCTCAGATGATACTGTAATTATTCTGTATTTTTTATTTATCAGTTTTGAGAACGAGAAGATTATCAAGTATTAAAATTGTTTTAACATCAGCTCAGGTTTATTTTAATGTATGAAGATTGTGAGTTTATTTCAGGTCATAGATTAGTGAAATATACTAAAGATAAATGAGTCACAGTTTTAAACAATTCTTATAATCCATGAACAGTTGACAATTATTGAATAATTTTTTTTACTTTTGTTTACTTACTTTTCCTTTTAATGTTTTTGTTAACCTTATTATGAGTTATTTCCGTTTTTAAATCGTCAGAATTGTATTCAAAAAAATCAATATATTAAATTATTTTGCTAATTGCTTCAAAAAAAAATACTTGCGATAAACATTGTCATATTTTAAATTGAAATAATTTGTACTTCTGAAAATTATTTTTTTTATATTGTTTTTCTTACATATTTTTTATATAATTTTGGTATAAGCGAATAAAAATGTCACTTTTATCTCGTTTGATTTATTACATCGATTATTTGAAAAAAATATTATTCGAAATATCAACAAAAATTCTTTTTTTTTACATAATCGCTGCATTACAGTAAGTTGATACTATTTACTGATATATTAGATATATTAACAATTAATAATTGAAATATTTATTTTTTTAAATGTACAGATAATAGATTTTTGTCATTCTTATTATTTATATATTAAGTTGTATGTATTGGGTGTAAAAATTAATTCTGTGTCCCTAAATTGAATCAATCATAACTCTATTTACATTAAAATATTTTTTCGTTGTCTTAGGTCCTTGAGGAGCTTTTTAACATTAAAAACACTATATATTTTAATAAAACAGATGTAGTAAACTCGCAAAACAGAAGTGAATACGATGATGTTCAAAAAGCAGTATATTAGGCATTGCATACTTTACATTTAAAAACATTACATATCGTAGCAAAGCAGTTGATATAACCTCACAAAACAGTAGAATACTAGGCATTGTATACATTTATTATTATAAATTGTATACTTTTCGCATTCCAGTTGAAAAAAAAATGATGCCAAACCACAGGAATAATTTGTTCAGCTTTGAGGTAAGGTGTTGTAACACATAAAACATGCAAAAAATGCTGAAACAGTGGAAGAAGTCAAAATGTATTATGACTTCATCAACTCGGAGCTGCCATCTTTTTTTTGGACAAGGTATTGATGAGTTACTCGACAGTTGGTGCAAACTTATACGAAAGAATGGGGGATATTCTGATGATCGAATTGTATTCCATTTTTACTTAAACATTCATTTTCTGTAAAAAAAGGCACTGAATTAATTTTCACACCTAATATTTTGTGTATAAAATTAATATTCATTTAATTTGAAAATAGTTAAAATTCTTCATCTAGCAAAAAATGTGCATTACAAACTATGTTAAAGATGATAAAAACAAACAAAATAAAATATTTCACATACGATTTCAAAGACAAATAGTTGAAAAATTACCACGCATTTTTTGGCTAACGAAATATTGTGTAGCACTGAGATGCAATCAATTTTCAATGCCATTTATTAAACTTTTAAATAGAAAAAAAGAACCTACGTTTCAATTTAAATATGAATCAATAATAAAACTGTTTCTGTTAAAATGAGATAGAAACTTGATTATTATAAATGTAGATTTTTTCATTATTTAATGTTTACTGTAATTATTTTTTATTTTATATTAGTTTTTTTAATGTTAAAAAAAACTAGTATTGAGAATTGAAGAAAACAAATTAGTAATAATTGAGGTGTTATTTTTATCATTGATATTTCTTTTCTCTTCAAGAAATTTATAAAACATATTGAAATGGACATTCTATTACATGAAATTCGTTTAAAATTTCTTAAGAAATTGAAAACAGATTTGAGTTAGAATTAGTAAGCACGAGAATAGCAGATCATTATTTTGAAAAGAACATTGATAACTAACCGAATATACAGTCGTAGAAGAAAACACCAAACGAATTCCATCAAGTCCATGTATAAAATAAATAAATATATCCGCAATATGTGTCAGTAGGTATTCGAAATTCCTATTTCGCACAACTGTAACTAAAACATGTTACATAACAGGGAACTAAATCATCCATAAAACGAAATACGAATGTGTTTGTTGTCTTCTGATAGGTTACACACTACAAATAAAATGTTCTTAACTCATGCCAAGTATTTTCTAATAGAATAACGACGATGATTGGAATAAACAGAAGCTTGTCATTATTTTTTTAAAGTTGCGTAAATCTGTTCTCAATTTACAACGTTCTGTTATGTTAATTGTTAACAAACCTATGCTTTTTTCCTGAATGTGTTTGCTATATCCTTGAAAAACGATGTACTTATCTGTCGTTTCTTAATACGTGTTGTTAGATTAATGAGTGTTTATTATTTTTCAATAGGTTCTTACTTAAAATTGTATATACGTAGGGATGATCAAAGAAAATTAATAAATTGTTTTAGTGCATGAACATGAATAATATTAAAAGTTCAATATATCATAAGACAAATAATTTATATAAAAATACATGTTGTACAGAGTGTGAAGTAATGTTAAACAACTTTTTATAGCATGACTTGTTAGTGAAGATTAGATATATGTTCTTTTAATTTATTACGACTTCCTATTCATGATTTGTAAAGAAAAAAATATTCATATCTTGTTTATAAAAAATGTATAGAAAAAATAAAAAATCTTGTATATGTAATTTTGAAAAAGATATACAGTAAGTCTTTTCAGTGTTCCGAAATAAAGCTAAGTAAATCTTTTATTTCAAAATGTTATTACAAGTAATTCTAATAATTGAAAATGCAAAAAATTGTTCAGCTAAATTATTTTTGAATATCTAGATTCTTTTAAGTCAAAAAATACATTAAAAATCCAATATTGGCGAAGGAGACAAATATATATTTTTGATAAATTAAGACAGAGAATTATTTGATATTGAAAGAAGAAATGTAAAGTTTTTAATCAATTGTAAACACAATTTGTTTCCAGTATATAAAAGTTATTGTCCTTTCTTATTAAGAGTTACTATGAAACCCGAGTATCAGATTCATGATATTACTTAAAAGAAATCGAAATTTTAAAAATCAAACTATGATATCACACTGATTTAATATCAAAGTACATGAAATTTATTTGAAAAAAAATCTATTAAGACAAGTACTTCACAAATTGGCAATTACATATGTCTTTTGTTAATTATTTCTATAAATTAAATATCGGAATAGAAAAATCGATTTTAATTCAGAACAAAAAAAATCAAATTATTCTCTGTACGAATTTTTAATTATAGATAGAAAAAAATTAAATTATTTTTATAGAATTTATTTTCTTTAAAATATGATAACTTTAGATATTTGTATATTCATAATACAATTTTAAAACTGACTTAATTTTACTTTTGCAAATGAATTATTCATTCATTTTATAAACAGTAATTTTTTGATCAAAAATATTCGATAATTGATCATTTTTATTATTGTTTATATGTATTTCGAGAGGAATTTCATCATACTGAGAACCTTAAGTTACATAAATATGTTTTCTGTACTTTATCACTTTAAGGATAATGATATCGCCATAGGAAGTCGCATAAGTAACAACTAATAGTCAATTATTGAAAAAAATGACTACAAAACTTGTATATTATTCTGTGACTACAATTAACAGAGTATTCGAAAAATTCATAAATTTAATTAAATGAAGATCTTATGTTCCGTAACTCAAGGATATGTGTTCGCTTAAAAATCAATATATTTTTGAAATGGTGTAGTTGTTGATGTTCCTGGATATCCTAAGTTAATATTATCCTCTAGGATTATAGCAAGTCATTTTGAAAGATTGATTAGATATCACAAATTATATAAGAATGTATAGGAAATAGACAGAAATTTTATTTTATATAGAGATGAATATTTAAATGGATAATAATAAATTAATTTTGTGTACTTCGGTGCTCTGACAATGATTTAATAGCATTTAAATGCCCATAAACAACAATCGAAAATGATCAATAAACAATTAATGGGCATTTTTGATCAGAGAAATTTTATAGTTTTTTGATTGTGAAAATTAACTATTAAAGAGATAGATTTGAGAAGATAGAATAAAAGTACAATTTTAAATAAATCTATTTGTAAATGAAAAGAAGAATTTTATCCAACCCATCGATTTATATTTCCTTGACGAATTATTTTTGTTATTGTAATCAGAAAAAAGCTTCACGTTTCAAAAATCTAAAACCATAACTGTTTACAAATGAAGCATCCGACACACTGTGTTTCAAGTTTATTTTGTATTCTTTTTAGACTAAAAATATCACCGTTTGTCGTATAGGAGATACGCCGTGTTCCACAAAACGAAATGGTGTAAACAAGAACATGTTTACATAAACTTTTGTTATATTTGCATACCAAAGTGTTGAAAGTTTTGTGTATTATACGTGTAATAACGTCATTCACTGAAAATGGATAATTTGAGACAAAGTAAAATCGTTCTGAAATTTATAATCAAACTTTTTATATATTTTGTTGTTTCTGGATTTTTCAAATATCTTTTGTCATCTAACTCCGTTCATTTTCCGTTTATAATGAGTCAAGTTAGCTATAAATAACTATTTTTTTCTTATATTTTTATTTTTATCCAAAAAACTTACCAAATAAATTTATCTAAATATCATTACTGTTGTCTATTTATCATCTTTAAAACACAATGTGTACATAATCGTCGTGTGAAATTATGACAGTGAGAAATAAAAAGAGATCCTTCTTAGTTTTTTTTTTATTATTGACATTTTTAAATTTAATTTCTTTTGAATTATTTATCACAATATAAATTAATTATAATTGTAATATGTATCCGATTATAGTTATTGAAACTTGAATGGTTATTAAAAAAATATGTATTAAATTATCATTTTATTAAATTATTAATTAAACTACTAATTAAATTATTAATTGCTCTTTCTAAAGAGAGAAAATCATTAATTAATTCAATAAAACTAACAAGTCATCAATTCAATTTCAAGACGTGATATTATATTAAGAAAACGTTTCTATTGAACTTTTAATGAGCTTCAAATCTCTGTAGTTTCAGAATAACCTCACTAAAAATAGTTCACTTATTTTAAAAACAGTCGTTTAAGTATATGTTTATTATAGTAAGTTGTTAGGAAAAATATTTTTCTTTCACGACTACAAACACACTAATTAAGAGTTTGTAGGTAATATTATACTTTTCTCTGTTGTTATTACTTTGAAGTTTAGATTCATTATAAGAGCGAATTATTTTTTTAATTTTGTAAATATAACACGAATTGAACATATCAGTTTCGTTAATATGTTTTATTAACAAAAGTCAGTTGAAATATATTATAGATTTGTTTAATTTTAGACTTTTTAGAAATAATTCTAGTGAAAATTTATTATCTTTCTACAAAAAATAATTTAATAATTATATTTTTGAATTATATTCATTTTTATAAAACAATAATTATATTTTTTATAAATATAAAAAATATTTTTTCACTCCAAATTGTTGTTATACATTAATAAATATAACTAAATCCTTAATTTTAAACTATACTAGATTCCTTGGACTTTAATAATATTTTTAGTTGTTTTTTATATTTTATTACCAGGTAATTAATGGTGTTACTTGTCTTTTTTCCGCAAAAAATTATTATTTTTAGCTTTGATGGATTTTTACATAAAAGAAATAAAAAATGTAATTTATACGAGAGGAAAAGAGAATATGAGAGAACAAATAAAAAAAATATGAAAGTAAGTTTTAATAAGTTGTTTTATAATTTTTCATATGGAACAAAAATATTTGTTGTCAATTTTTTAGTATTACATTTTATTGAGAGTATTTTCGAATAAATTCCAAAATTTTATTACAATTTTATTTAATAGTGTGCATTTTGTTTAAAGACCTGCAAGGATGTTTCCTAATCCTTATCACTTTCGAAATGAAAATAAACAACAGTAAAAAATGATCAATAATCAATTATTAAACAATTTTGTTAATAAAGATAGTGTGTTATTGAATGAATGAAAAATTAGACAGTGAAACTGAATTTAGACACAGTTCCAACATTATATTTGAAAAAAAAATCACATTGAGATTGAAATGAAATATTATTTTAATCAAAAAGATACCACATATCTGTATAAAGTTATATTTTATAAAACACGGCTAGTCCTTCTCTCTCTCTCTCTAAATATATATATATATATATATATATATATATATATATATATGTAAATAATTAATATTTATATTTGTAATTCACAACATTCGTAACAGAGATTAATGTTTTTCAAATATATTATTAAATGTAATTATTATGAATAACATGAATACATGTGCGGATTTTTCAGTGACATTTTACTACATATATCTATGTGCCGTTATTTGTTTTGGCTACACGTATTTAAACAAAGTGCTGTATGTTATTATTCAAAACACTTATAATATCGACAACTATAATAGATTACTAGGAAAACGAAAAATAACTTACATAAAATGAATAAAAATACTATTAAAGTCAATGAATAAAAATCTGTATATCTATATTTATATCTGAAAAACATTTATAATTCAATTATTTTTTTAATGAAAACTCTTGTGCCAAATAATATTTCTTATCATATATTTTTTATAAAAATTAGATAATTTAACTTCATGTGTGCTGAAAAAAGTGAAAAGATTTTAATTTTGTCAAAAATGGATGTTAAACGATTGTTGGAATTATTTTAGAAAACAGAAAAAATCATATTGGAAAATATAGAATTATTGTGTAATAATATATTCCACAAAATTTATTAAAATATTTTATATATATATATGTAGATAACTATCAATATTCCATTCTATTGTATTATGAATACCATTCGGTAGCGTTCTATTAATGTTTATTTAATAATCAACCATGCATATCCACATTAATGCCATATTTCTTCCCTGGCCATCATTTACGAGTGATTAATCAAATAGATTGACTGAACTGAAATAGAATAATGCAAGAAGGTATAATAATTCAAGGCAAAGTTAATAAAGAAGAGAAGAAGTATTGTCGTATTCAAGCGAATCTTTTATAAAAGAAAATTTTTGTAAGGCAGACAAAAAATACACACAGAAAAATACTAGAGTTTGATAACCGTAGTTTTTAGTTTTAATATTCAAGGGATGTTATAGCAAATAATATCATAATTTTCAAAAAAGAGTTTTGTAAGACCAATAAGATATATATATATATATATGTATATATATATATATATATATATACATATGTGTGTATGTGTGTGTGTGTGTATGTGTACATAACACATTTTTCTTTTATTATCTTTTTTATATGTTATTTCTTAGTTAACATTATTATTAAGATGTATATTTAACACTTAACATTTCTTATTTTTTGTACGATACATCCTGTCTAATATTTACAAAAAGTTACTTTTATAACAGACATATTTTAAAATAACGGCCAAAACATGTTTGCATACATTGACATTTACTAATGTAACGTATAAACAAATATTTGTTATTTTTTCTTTATTTTAAATACAATATTTTCTCCTAAGATTTAAATTTCGTAAAAATGTTTTTCTCTTGAAAATTTTGTATATGAACCGTATTAAAATATTATTTATTCTTGATTGTGAAATAATAAAATTAGAGAAAAGTATTTATATATACATATACATCATTATTTATATAATATATGTATATATATATATATATATATATATACAGTAATATCTAGAAGAGATATGTTAGAAAAATATAATAATGTAATTTATTTTTTATCTATTGTTAAAATTGTTTTCATATTTTTATTAATTTATTAAATATTGTTCATGCAAAATATAAGTAACTTAAAAATTTTAATGAGTTTGTCTTTGATGGAAACTATCAGAAGAATATACAGGAAAAGTGAAATTTTCTTATTTTAACTCTTATAAAAGTCAAAAGAATCCTACAGTAGTAAGAATAAAAGACGTATTACAAGACATTTAAAACTCATTCATTCCTTTACGATTTACCTTTTTGTATTTTGACCCATAATTAATATTATATATATATATATATATATATATATATATATATATATATTTATATATATTTATATATATTTATATATATTTATATATATTTATATATATTTATATATATATATATATATATATATATATATATATATATATATATAGAAGGAGAGAGATAGAGAGAAAGAGTTAATGAAACAAAGTTTTCAATATTTTTTTTTAATTAGAAAAAGTTCTAGATATATATGTATTTATTAATTATCAAATGATAAATATTTCTTTTTAAATATCAGGTATATTTGTTTCAGTGTAAGGTGTCAAATTTTTACTCAGTTTTCTCCTTGATAAAAGTTTTATTGTAAGTAATTTTAATTTTATGAAAAAAGAACTGGTTCTTCTAAATGCTAAAAACTGATATTGTTTTCTGTAAGTTAAAAAATATATCAAAGGCATCGGTAGCCAGTGTAATTCTTAATTTGTGAATTTCTTTTACATCACAGATAAAATGTTTAAATTTAATGTTCTTATGATATTGATTAAATAATTTTGAATGAATTACATTTATATAAAAAGATATTATATTTTGATGTTAAAAATCAAATAAAGTGTATTTACATGAAACTCCATGTTGTTCAAAGGATTGTTTTATCGTTTCATTTGATGTAACAGATTGAAAACTGCTGTATTTGAAATAAAAATCGACAAGGTATGTTAACAAACTTGACGTCAAATGAACATCTCCAAAAATAAAAATAATAGTTCTCGTGATGCGTCAACGCCTATAAAATATTAGAAAGTATATATCGCTTGACAAAATAATCGTAAAATTTATACGATCGTACCCGAAATTGTGTCACAATATCTCCACCTTCTGTGCAAATAGAAAAACTTGTACGAAAAAAATTATTTTGTACAAAATGTTTGTGTAGTACACGCGGATACTGTGTGACTATGTTTTACAGTTTATATATAGATTCCCAAGCAATGAATAACACATTTTCATGAGGCATAGCACTGATTTTAAAATATACCAATTTTAAGTTACGAATTCATGGGCCATAAGTCTGAATTGGATCATTGAAACTGTGACTTTTTTTGATGTAAGTACAGGTTTGAAAGTATATATTATGATGGATGTATTATGTTTATTTCGGAATTGTATCATTATCGGCAACTAAAATAAAATACTAATTAGATGTTTCATTTATTTTCATGATGTACACATGTTTGGATGTAAACATCATGTAAGATGTTAAAAATATGCACGGCATGAAAGAAATTGTACACTCTTAGACTAAGTTGATGTTTTAATTTTTTTTTTAATATTGCATATATATATATATATATATATATATTATATAATGTAATAATAACACGACGTTTGTCGTTTTCAAAAAAAGTTACTTCTTTTAAAAGAAAATTTAATTTTTATTTAATTCATTCCCTACTTAAATTCTATTTTATTGTTAAATGAATACAGTAATGAAATCTTAAGTAATTGAAATAAAATTTAAAGATAGAGTTTAGTATAATTTTAATATAATTCATTCGTTTTAATACTGTTTTTAATCCTTTTACGTTTTAAATCATATCTGAGAGGTGACCTTAACCATATACAACAATCTTAAAATAACAAAAAATCATAAATATTCCGGAACGTAAAAAAATATTAATGCATTTATTATAAAATTTATGTTATCATAAATTAAATGAAACCTGTTTAATATTTTTTAATTGAATTATGTAACAAATTATTTATGGCGCGCCGTACTTCTTAATTACTCAGATATGAAGATAACGTTCGCAACTGTCAATTAATTTGAAGAAATATTTATTTTATTGTCAACGAGTGGTATGGATTCGGATTGATAACGATTATTATAGACTTTATTAATATTATCATATGATAACGATCATAATATATTTTTTATAATATATATTTGAAATTTATTTTTTTTACAAAATATTTTATAACTGTTAATTAATAAAATATTTAAAAATCCTTTTTTGGTCATTTTTATCAATTCGAATGGAAACAAACAAAAAATTACACATTTCACTTAGTGTCAGTTCTGTTTATAAGATAAGCTTTAATTTGTTATTTTTATTTTAATTATATTTAGAATTACGAACAAAATTATTCTTTTATATATATATATATATATATATATATATATATATATAATTAGATTTTCATATTTATCGTACTTCAACGATTATTGTATCATATTAACTAGTAATCTTTATTGTTACTAATAAATTTTCTTGTTTTTAGTTTATCATCATACTGTTTTGGTATAATTCCCAGTAATTATTTTATTTCTCTTTTTTTTTTAATTATAGATAACTATGACATTTCAAGTCCTCCATTATTAACTTTGTATATTCAAATCATGAATAGCAAATAAGAGATGATAAAATCTTTTTTGATATTCGGCCAATTATACAAAAACTTAACTAAGATTAAAGAAAAAAAATAATGTTCATTTTGTTAGAGCAAATCTATTCGAAAAGTATATATTAAGTGTACAAATTAATTCTGTACCTTTAATAAGGCCAGAAAAAATTTGTATGGTAATAAAATTCAATGCTAATAAAATGTACCAAATTAATTTGTACAATGCACAAATTAGTTCTGTGCCTATAAAATGTATTGAATTAATTTTTACACCTTATATATATATATATATATATATATATATATATATATATATATATATATATATATGCTATTTGCGATGCAACTAATAACAAATTCATTCTCTTAGTTGTCCAGTCAACTCTTAATAATAGCTCTCTACATTTTGAACAAAATTTTCAGTATTTTTGTCATTTAGTGGTGTTTATTTAATCTTAAGAATTTGACTGAAATACTGAAAGTGATATTTTTTCTTTAATATAGTCTTTAATAATTGTATATATTATTTTTTGTCTTAATTTTATTTTTCCTGGAGAAAAATATTAAATTCTATTAAAATGTCAAGTATTGGTACTTATACAGATAATATAATGTTTTCTATTAAAAAAAAATGATATTTTAAAGGCATGATTGATAAAATTGTTTAAAAATAATATTATTTTATATATATTAAATATAAAAAAATTTCTTATTTCGACATTTCAAATATAAATGTTCATCATATAACACTGTCTCTATAAATCACGAAAATCAATAATTATATTATTTCAATATAAATAATAACATAAATGTCACAACATATATCCACTGTACAAATATTTGCAGTGTTTTAACTGATAAAAACAAACTGGTAATATTTCGTAGACACTATAAAGTTTAATATTTGTGCATGTTGGTGTCGTTGTTGTTGCTTTTTTCAAAATGCGATTTTTAATAAACGCATATAAAAGTAAGTTCGTCTCTAAAGGTTAAATAAAAGTCAATGTCTTTGCTCTTGAAACAACTTTTCAAATCTTATATGCCGGGACACCTAATGTATTTATCTTTTACACCCTTCTTCGCCGAGTCTGTTTCTCTAAATGTGGGTTTACTATAAAAAAAAGCAAGTGGGCATTAAATGATTGTCAACCCACAGAAGATTTCCAAATAAATACACTTGTGAAATATCATGCAATAATCTTATAATGGCGTGTCGTTGTGAAAAATATAAACGCGCGTCCTCAAATGTGATTTCTATACAGTTTTAACATAAACAGGTTCGTTTTCAGATTTTATTGAAATCTTAATATATCGTTTTTTTTCTATAGTTTAACATGAATTTTTTTATTATATTTATTTGTCATTTTGTATCGTACAATAAAATAAAAATGTTCAATCCGGGTTTATAATAAAATTATTCTATTTTTTTATCTAATATTAATAACAAATATACATAAATATTTAACACTAATATATACACATAATAATATATACCTTCATAGTATTTTTGAATTTTTATTCTATGACAAAATAATGAATAGAATTGACATTGATTTATATAAAAAATATTCAAAGGTGGAAAGTATGTAAGAAACGACTGTTTATTATTTGCATTTTTTTATTTAATTTTTTTAACTCGTTTGCTATTATCTAAACGAAAATAATAATATATAATAAACCATACGTTCATTTTGGCTTTGAACCAAGCGAAAGCGTCAGTGTTAATTACCCCGTGTTTACACGTAACGATTAACGATCTACATAATAATTTTTTTTTCTAAAAATAAGTTGAAATACTATGAGCTTTGATTCACAACAAACACTATTCTTTTATAAAACGATATAGATAAATGCAGCTCGAAAATATAATAAATAATCAATTGAAATACACAAATATTTACTTAAATTTGAAAATCAATTAAGTATAAACTTAAGTGCATGTTTACACGTGCATGTCAGTTGCATGTTATACTTTTTCAAACTGCACTGAAATTAAGTAAGTAAATAGTATACGGAGTTAATTTGTGTGTATAAATAAAACGACTAGGTTATTTTAGGGTCCTTTTCTATTTTAAATTAGGAACATGTGATCGGAATGAAGATTGAGTACTGAACATTAGAATATCAATAATTGACAGAACGTGTTTAAATGGAATAGAATCAAATTTAAATATTTAAGTTGCTTGTAACGTTAATGAACCTCGAAATTAGTCTAAGAATTAATTAATCAAATTAATCGTACATCTGACAAGTTTGACTGAGAAATAATTTGGTAATATTTTTATTTTGTTAATTGCATATAAATGACAACAAATTCTGAGAGATGTGTATTTTCCTTATATAAAGTATTTTTTTGAACATTTTTTGAATATTATATAAGTGAGTATAAGGAAAAATTTATAAAAAAATATTATTTTGTAAAACTCGTAAGAAAATTCTCTAAGAAAATGAATTTCATGAGCTTCTATATTCAGTAAATTGATTTCACAAATAAAGTATCTTATAATAGAACTGACATTCTTATTAGTTATTCTTGTCATATTTTATAAAAAAATTATGTAAACAGAATGGAGTTCGATATTAAAAATAATGAATGTGTCTACTACAATTTAACATAAAATATTAAAAAATAATCTTGATAGTAATTTAATTTATTTCAATGTAATTAATTGCGTGTTTAATTGAAAAATATTCCTAAATCCATTGAAATATGAGAAACGAATATCTCAAAAGTTAACATGTTTAAAAAAAAAAAATATCGAATAAATAAAGAAATAACACAAGTCTAATTCCGTCGATGAATTTTAAATTCACTGACGTCCGGGCCTTGATAATCTTCTAATACAATGTATCTTCTCTAATAATCGTCCATTTCAAATAATATGTAAATATTATACTCAATTACATATTCCTATAATTACATAATATATTTTCGTGCCAATATAATTAACTTCCTGATCGGCGCCGAAACGACATGTTTGACAGAGAGACTATTTTTCAAATCATCCGATTTGAATACAGTATCTCGTTTTCAAAATGTCATATCGTGTCGCCGCAACATTAAACCCAACACAATCAGAACGCCTCCTCCTGCCAAACGCCATATGACGACCTGTGTCCTTATCAGGAGTCTTGCTTCGAGTGCGACGTCCGAAGGATTTCGATGCGTGGTCGAAACATGTTGTGTTATCTTAGAAATATTACGTCGTTGACGAAACAAACGGATGTAATGGGATTTTAGATTTTTGATACGCGGTTCATGTTTTACCGTAGAACTGGATTTTCCATATTTAACATTTTCCTTAAAAAGTATATATATATATACAGATTTTTAAGAAAACTTAATATGGAAAATCAAGTTTCATAATATGTATATATATATAGACAGAGAGAGAGAAATTTTAATATAATTAAGAAAACTTCGAATGTTTACACAAAGTTAAGATAAATATAAAATGTGTGAATTTACGACAAATGCAAACCATATTGAACCTTTTATAAACAATTACACCCATACTTATATTGACATAAAAGAAAAATATTTTTTAAGCAGTAACTATGGACAGTAGATATTATTGACTGGAATGCAGAAAATATTAAAAGATCCAGAAAGAAAGCGGTAGGATAAGGATATCATAAAATGTCATTGAATTTACTTTTTCATTCAGCAGATATTTTTTAAAGCTTGAACGTGATGCTACTGAGGATATATTTTAATTTTTTAGTCAATAAACTATTGCATGATATGGAAAATCCATTTTTTAAATTAGTATTTTACACTTAATCATACTTAAAAGTTTTTATTGTATTCTGGTTAAATAATTGATTATTTTATTACAATTGTTTGTATTTTTTTAAGATAATAAACTACCAGTTAAACCAACAATATGTAAAACTATAATTAGAGGAACCATTTTTCAATCGACATTTTTTTTGCAATTTATTTGAGTACATTGTTTTCTAATATTCTATTATTTTACATTAAGCCTAATTTTTTGTTATTATTATAGTAATAATTGAATATCAAGCATAGTATGAGAAAAAAGATTTGAAAATAGAATATTAATTCTGTTCAATTATAAAAAACGAAATTAATATTCTGATACTGTTTTAAATAAATTTCTTCATTCCATTCGATTAAAAATTAATTATTATTTAAAAATTCTACAAGTATTGAATACTTGAAACAATTGGTTTTTTTAATAAAAACTAATAGAAAATGATTGTGTCATATACAGAAAATTATGATTAGACCAAAGTTATCTAATTATCCATCAGCTAAAATATAAGAATTTATGTTATATTTTTGTATTAATTGTGCACTGGTCTCCATTTTGAAACCATTTATTTATGGTTATGATGATCTAGATGATATACTAAGCACGAGAGGGATTAATAATACAAATAAAAAACGGTTTGGTACAAGTGTCCTTCAGTTCTAAAATCATAACTCAGTTATATCATGTTTCAATGTAAATTCAACCACAAAGATTCATATCAAATAATCAAATAGGTATTTATATCAAACATACACTTTACTTGACTTTTACTGTTAATCTCTAACACTACAGATATTTAATTTTTGTAGATATATCTACAATCAGGATCCAACTGTTAATATTTATAAATAACAGAAGAAAAGTTTTGATCAAAATTTATATTTTAATAAGTATGATTAAATATATGTTTCACTGATGTGAAATTATAAATTCTATTTAATATTTTCGTAAATTTTTCTTCTATATAGAACAGATGTATTAAAATGAATCCTTGAAAAGTTAATGATTGTGCATACACACGTTCTTATTTTCGTATAAAGTTTTTTTTAGTTTCCGCCGTTAGATAAGAATTATTAGGATAACGCTACACTCTATTACATTTTCTGACAAAGCATCAGTGTGGTCTTTTAGTTGGGAACGTAGCCATAACATGCTCTGTTGAATATCATATGCTTTCGTTATAATAACATTGTCAAAGCATAAGGATTATAATGAAGAAAGGTATAAATAAAAAACTGAAAAATATAAATTTTCACTCTACTCATGCAAAAAATATAAGTTAAAAGAACATTACAGCGATGTGACGAAAGTACAATTAGATTTATATCTCTTGTTTGAATTATCGTTTTATTTTTTTTTTTCAACGAGTGTTTTGAAATAGGTTTTTATTCATATCGAAATATTTTTAGAATTCAGAATAATGTTTTAAAAAAAAATCTCTTAGATATTAACCTTCAATTATCGATTGAGGAATCTATCATTATTATCAGATTTTTAAATTATCTTATTTTTTATTGTCTAATGACTTATTTTTAACAATTTAAAGTATATTTTAAATTTATATAAATCGACATTATACTTAAATAAATTACATACCTAAATTAAATATGATTTTAATTAAGATCAGAATATTTCAATCTATCATCTGCAGACCACTGATGATTAACTAGTTACTTATACATGTTTCACTAACAGGTATTCATATTACATTAGAATTTACCCTACTATTCGCAGGTACTAACATAGATTTTTGGCATTGTAGCTGAATTCATTTCTATAAAAATGAATGTTTTACTCATCTTACGATACACATTTATTTCTGGTCAAAAATGTTTACTAATTCATCATACTCGTATATCATTCTTGATTATTGCTTATGCGTATTTAGATGGTAATACAATCATCTTCAAACCACTAAAGGACAAATAGGTAGACATTTTTTAGTTTAGCGCTCTAAAAATGATATAATCACCATTGCAAAGCGAATAAATGAAACTCAAGACTGATAAATAATTAATTGGAAATTTTTTTGAACAGAAAGAAATTAAATTCATGAGTTTAGTGGGAAATTCATTTATAAAAAATATATTTGCAAATTCACATCCTAGATTTTTTTCGTAACTAAACTGATAATAGTGGAAAAATTATAATTTTTCTAGAAAAAAAATCATGCACACAAAATCATTTCTCGAAACTTATTTTTGCAAATCTTTTTTGCTGTCAATGATTTGTTGTAAATGAATAAATGTTTAAATTAATCCGAAATTAACAAACTATTCAGAAATACTGGTCTACAAATTTTTGTATGCTTTCCAGTGTTTTCTGCTTTATTTTTTAATAATATACTCAAATAATTTTTATTGATACTACAAAGTATATCTAAAATAAGTATTTATAAAGAAAAATAACTACAAACATGTATTACATTTAATTATTTAATTTTACTTGAACAAAACATCAAAAATACGAAAGAAATTATTTCAAATGTTTGAATTCAGTAGCATTGATTACATTTCAAAGAAAAATAGACACTTATTCTATATTCAACAGTTCTCTTGTCAGATTTTATGAAATTATGACGGCGCCGGATGAAATTCGATACTATGATGAATAAGTGACACACAAATGCTTTGATGAAAGACTGTAATATATCTATGTGAAGTATTTTTGAATTCGAGTTGTTCTTTCTTTTACTTGTTTGTTTTGATCTCTTTTATGTCTTCTGAAAATTATTATTTTACTTGTTTGAAGTATTTCAAGACTGTACTCTAATTATAAGTACAGGTATTTTTTTTAAAATTTAGAATATTTTAGATATTTCTTTCAAAAGTCTTTTTTAGTAAATAAATATTCTAAATAAAACAATATTCAGATTTATTTTCATTCTCTCAAAATATATACATACGTACACACATATTATACTTTTATACATACATATAAATATAATATATATATATATATATATATATATATATATATATATAATATTATTATTCATATAAACATTAATAAAATTTTCTCATAATTGAATTTACCAAATAAGTAATTTTCAATAATAAAAACTAAACCTTTATATAACTGAATACTTTTTAATGTTTTAGAATGTATTTTTATTTGCAACGCATTTTTAAGAGTGGATAAATTGATTCATTAATTCTGATACATTGAAATGTAATATAAGGAATATTGATTGTAACATATGTTATTAAACTATAAATAAATCAAGAAAGAAACATTAAAAATATTGAAAAAGTAGTGAAACAACATTATAATTAAATCAATGATTGAACGGTTATATTCAAATTAATAAAATGTTACATTAATAAATATATAAAACATTGACACTGTCTAGAACTTTCTAAAAATGTTCCAAAGCGAGCAGAAAAATTGTATAAAATAAATTAATTATTTATAAGTTATTATTAAATAAATAGTTGATATTAAATGTCAAATATATTGAAATATAATCTATTTAAATTGACTTTTGAAGAGTTTAAGAGATTTTAAAATTTAACGACTATATTAAAATTATACTTTCTTTTAATATCTGCATAGGTATCATAATTAAAAAAAAAATTAGATGTAAATTATGTCAATATAAAAAATATGTAAACGTTTTTATTACAAATTTCATTCAAGTAGTATTAATAATATTTATATTTGTTACTAGAAATAATATTTATTTAAATTTACTTATTTTAACATTTATTCGAATGCACTTTTTATGATTTAATTTTTTTTTAAAAAAATATATAATAATTGATTATTAATTCTTATCGATTGTTTTATATGAACATTTTGATGCCGATGGCAGATCTTCAGGACAAAATCAGATAAAAAATTAAATGTTTATCTTGGAACTCTAATAGTGAGGAAATCTCTGTCGAAATAGACATAAGAAATAATCAATAAATTAATATAAAAATTTATCAGAAAAATTGTTTTATGACTTGAATGAAAAAATATGCGAATGAAAGATTTTTTCGTGAAAGTAAATTTTGTTACAATCTCAGAAAATTAAACTTTTCTTAGATTTGCTGATTTTTTAAGATTTCATTGTAAAATATATTATTTTATAAATTATAAAAAAAATATCCAGAAAATCTGCAAAGTGAAAACATAAAATTTATAATTTCATAAATAGTTTGAACGTATTATCTGATAAATATTTATTTTTTTATTATATATGTTTTTTAATAGTATTGATTAAATATTATAATAATTGGAAATGTATGATAACCATATTAAATTTATTTCCGTCATCAACGTTTCTTAGTATTTCAATATCTAAATTATTTAAATGATTTTCATATTTGCTTTTTAAGTGATATAAAATGACAACTTTCTATTATTTTGATGAGAAATATCTGTACTTGAAATTTATATGAGAAAATAGCAATGTTTTCGTTAAAAAAATCGCTTTTAAAAGAGAAACTCGTTTCATTTTTTTGCTAGACAGAATCTCACTACATAAACAAAAAAAGAGAACGAAAAAAAATACAATAAAAATAACAACTGTTGTCATAAAACGTTTCGTACTGATACAGTAGGGTTTGACCAGAACCGTTCTATATGATGCGTGGTGCTGTTCCGTGGTACATTCATACGTCGAGTTCAAAACCACAATTGGAAACTTAACACGCCTAATATCGACAACAGGTGATTGTGACGTGTGCCTGCTCGTACGTGTGTGGGATATGAACCCACGGCCGCCCTTCACGGGACACGGCCGCTTCAGCGACCCAAAGTAAGCGCCTACAATGAAACAATTTTGCGTTGGTGGGTGCTTACGTGTACCGATACAAGTATTACCGACCACCACCGTTTCATTTACGTAGGATTCGTTTTTATGCGATTGATAATTATGATTTGTTGCACTAGATTTGTTGTACTTGAATCGGACTGTTTTCGTAAAATATTGCATACAATTAATTACCGTCAGTCGTCACTTAATTTATTACACAATAAAAACATTCAAGTGTGTGTACGCACGCACTCGAAATTATACACATATGGTGGATACACACACGCGCGTTTTATTTACATCTGTTGAAATACTAAAAGTGATTTTTGAAGGATTTGTAAATAAAAATTAAATATCAAGTCTGCATTTAATTTTGAATTATTCTCTGTGTACGGAAAAGGTCATATTTTGATTTAAATCATTTGTAGGATATCAAACGAGGTCGTAATTTTATTAAGGATTTCATCTCTTTTCTTTTTGAAAAAAATATATGGTCATCATCAAATTCGACAATTATAAAAATTGTGCAAATTAATGTTTAATTTTTTACAGAAACTCTCGTTACTGGAATAAACTGTATGCTGAAAGGTCTATTTCAGTAAAAATCTTTAAGAAGGGATTGAGAAGGAGAATCGATCAGTATTAAAGCTTTCGTCCCTTATTGGAACTCAAAGTATCGAATTTACTACCTTAAGCCAGTGGATATACAATTATAATTATTTATTTTTAATAGATAATTTTTTTTCAAAAAATCATTTCATTTATTTACTTTCTAAAGCAAGAATTTACATATATTTTTTTAGTCAAACATTCTTCAATATTTTAAAAATAATTACACCAAACAATATAGTTTAATTTTCTGTGTTCGCTCTATATCTCCGAAACACAAGCAATATGTAGCATTGCAATTTAACTGTACCTGTAAGGCACAACAGATTTGTGAGCATAATATATTTGTAAAAGATCAAGATACTTTTTATTGTGAATCTAGAATAAATAACACTGTGTGTGCAGTATTTGCTTTGAAATGAGCCAAATCTACTGGAAATTAAATGTGCAAGATATAGGAGCTTCAGAGGTTAATACTTTTATAAATTAATGAACACTCCAGAAATCACAAATGTTTCTTTACCAACACTTGTAGATGTGTCTTGTTATTTTATTTTTTAAATGTTTCAAGCAAATAAATGATGAAATTTATATTTTTTAGATATTTTGGTATTTATTTTAGGCGAATACACACATACATATATACATACACACACACACACACATATATATATATATATATATATATATATACATATACATTTAAATGTATGTATGTATATATATATATATATATTAATGAATGAAAAAATATTTAAAATATTCATATGAGCTAAATACTTCCATTTCATACAATTAATATGCTTTCGTTGTTTTATCTCTAATTTACAAACAATTTGTCAAATACAATACTTGTCAAATAATTGACAATAAGGATTCGTATAATTTTACAACGAGATAATACGTTTATTGCATTGTATAACAATGAGTAGTTTACATACGGAAATGCAAAGTAAATAATGAGCTAATAAAAATTGCACGTATGTGAATAACAATGAAAAATGATTTAAATATGTTCAATTTGATGTAAATAAAAGGGCTTGGCAAACATTGACACGGAACACATAGACAAATATATTTAGCACATGTCAAGGTTACCGAAGGTCATTAATGAATATTATTGCATTGTTTTTCTATAATTTTGACTGCTAATTAATATTAACACAATCGATAATGAGTTAAAATAATAATAATCCTAATATGGAAATATAACTAATTAATATTTATGATTGAATTTGGGTAGTTAATTAAATATATTATAATTAGATATCGCTGTGTCTGTAAAGCTGTATCGTACTTGAAACGTATTCTTTTTTATTTATTGTTATTTTTAAATCGTATGTGTGAATTATTGGTTGAGTAATTTTCGCAAATGAAACACTGAATGATTTATAGTGTAATGAAAAATCAATAAACTATTTATAAAAAATCAGGAACTTGAAAATTATTTATTTGCTTCACACCTTGTCAATAATTGAAAATAAAAATGAATGAATTCCAATTCAAGTTCTCTAATAAATAAAATATCTGTGAAGTTTTTTTTGCAATAATAAAGACCAATATGAGGTAATACAGATAATTTATAAAAAATGAAAGGTTAGTAGGCACGAAGGTTATGACTATCCTTAATTATTTATTTAAATATACAAGGATAAATTTTAAAAAATATGTATTAATACTTTTAGTATAATATAAATTAAACTGTAAATTTTGCAAAACAGATTAAAATATTAAAAATCATTTAATTTAATTCTGTTATTGTTAAAAATATGTTAAATTATTTTTGTAAAAAATTCGTTTGTTAGACACTTTATTATATCATTAAATAACTGAACTTTAAACAAATACAATATTTATTTAATATATATATATATATATCTATATATATATATATATATATATATATATATATATAATGTGTATATATAATGTATAAACCCTCTTAATTGTAAATTTGGTAAACCTGTATAGAAAATATTTATGGAGATAAATTATAATAATCTAAATTTAAAAAATGAGTTGATAATGATTGTACACTTAATCTAAATTCCTTTTTATTTATTAATTACATTACTAAATTTTATACCTATTTAAATCATATATTTAAGGTAATTTTATTATGAAAATGTTCAAATTTAAAAAAAGATTTTTGTACGAGTATAATCATAGATAAATGAAAATACAAATTTTCGAATATATATGACGTTATTTATTTAAATATATAAGTCAATTAATGATTTATGAGATCAATGAACAAATAATACAGTCTTTATTCATTTAATACAGGATTTTGTTAATGAAATCGTTATAAGTTCACATAGGAACTTGAATAAAATATATTTAATCAAGAGATTTAATGTCTTCATTGTGTGAAGTACATCGATCTTAATGGAATTTGCGAATAAAGAAACATAAAAGAAATGAAGATTTATGTGTACTTGTTTTACCTAAATACAATGTATTGTTTATATCTTATTTGATTTATGGTTTCCATTCCTGAAAATCTCGGTGCAAAAAAAATAGTACAAAATAAAAAATAATGACATATTCATGACCTGACTAAATGCATAAAAATAGTTGTTTATATCAAGATAATATTTTTTATTTCATCTTTAAAAAACAAGTTACACGACTTATCAGCTGTATCCCGAATTTAAAAACATTTATTTATATATATTTAAAATAATATTAGTATGATATAATGTGAATAAAAATCTACCTTTTGTCGCTATGATGAATAGTAAAACATAGTATTTAAATATCTAATCCAAACATCGAAATTAATGAGGTTAAGTTTAAAAAGATGTTATTTTTATTTTAGATGTTTAATGGGGAGAAAATCGTTTGTGTTACCGCAAAGTAATAAAAATTTTCGTAGTGAATAAGGCTGGAATTGTTTGTTAACTGGTACAACCTAATTTATTTTCGGATTAATTTTATGATTTTAAAGTTTACAAAATTGAAAATGTAAGGGATTTACCGTTGGCTCTTGTGATAAATTATATAGTTTTTCTATTTTATTTTTGACGTCCTGCCAAAAAAGTTATTTACACCTGTCTGACTTAATGATTCATCGATCATAATGTGCATTTAAAAATAGCAACTACTAATTTCTGCTAAAAACATTTGATTACATTTTGTAGCTAGGGGGCAAATGATATATATATATATATATATATATATATATATATATATAAATGTATGTATGTAAACATTATTTCATACATAACATATTCTCTCTGTTGGTAAAATACTTACATTGTTTGTACATGCTAATAGAATTTTTTATTTTAATAGAAATTGATAATTTTATCGAACGGGATGAGAAAATAATCTCGGATATATAAAATTAAATATATAATAATTTTCATCGATATACTGATTCAAACGGTATAGGAATATATAAACAATCGAGTATTGTGAATTTATGATAAATATAGAAGTATTATTACAACGTAGCATTAGATTTAGCGTTGTAAAGATATAAAAGCCATGCATTCAGTTCACGGAACCCAAAATATTATTTGGGAAACACTAATATAGACAAGGATTCGATATATTAGTTGGAAAATAAAAAAAAACCTTTTACAGATCTCTTTGAACGTAATGAATAATATTTCGAGGACCTTTGTCTAAACTGCGATTAGAAAAAATACATAAATTATAAAGAAGGGAGTTCCTTTCAGATTATTAATGTGTTCACGTCCGTCAAAGTAGATCAAACAATTTTAAAAAATGTATTCGGGATAATTTCGTATACAGAAATATATTTGATTTATGATGCGTGCTATCTCACCAACAATAAAGTTCATACGTTCTGAATTCCTCAATGACATTTACGTTTCAGAAATTCGTTATTTATCATTCGGGGTGACCTTGTAAGGTCTTAACATAATACATTTTCTGTATAGCTAGACAAATCAGTCAAATTTTACTGCATCGATACGATCACGTTTCACATGTGATACTCTCGAGTGAAATTTTCTTAAAAATTCAAATGCGTGTACATATTTATCTCTTCAATTCTGTACAAATAAAAATTAACTTCAAATGTTGTTTTTTTTTCTATGTTCGTTGTCGAAATTCAACAATAAAGTATATTTCATAAAGATAACATTTGTATATAAAATTTATTAAACAACTCGTTAATTTTTAATATGCAGTTGTGGGTTTGTTTTATTGTACTTTAAACGCAACTAATTCCCTGTTGAAAAAAGAAAACAGTTCGTATTAAATTTAAATAATGGTTCGTTATTTTTCTGTCGCTAACATTTTTTCTATGTTTGTTTTCTATGTTTAAAAAGAACAAATAATGATAATAATAACAACAAAGAAAGTGGGTGGTCTTGACATGACCATATTGTCCGCTTGTCATGGGATTGAGACCCACAATCTAGTCTGAAATATTCGTCGTTACTTCCGTCTCTCGTTGTGAATTATGTGATGGTATTTTAATGCGGCATGAATAATATATCTTCCTATTTCTACTATGCAAGTAGACTGACTGTCATAAAATTATATGCGATGTATGATAGAATCATTTTTCTATACAATTCCATGAACAATCGATGACATTTAATGATTAAGACGAACGTTCGAATAAGGTAAATTGCCGCATTGTTGTTTTATTCGAAAATATTTTACAAGTTAATCGTTTTATTATTTTTCGTGTAGAGATGTAAACCACCTATATAATATTAATAAATAATTTCATTTCAGAAATGAGAAAATTGTTATGTAATTAAAAAAAATAATAATTTATATTCATGAAATACAAAAATTCACAACTTTTCTTTATTAATAATTGTATTTTCCTATCACATATTTTTTTTAGTATTCTTTTATTAAGTGAAAATGTAAATCAACACAACAAATAACTTATTGTCAAAATAATAAATATGAATTGTCTTCAATATCTATTTTGATTCCTTGTGTGTATTGATGTACCGTCTCACCATCAAAGAACAGAATTTTATGTCTTCTTTTAAGATAACAACGTTTGTATTTAGATCATATATATATATATATATATATATATATATATATATATATATATATATATATTTAAACATACCTAAATAGATAATAAATATTAAATATTTTGGTAAAATGTATTTACGCTATTTGAGGTGCTAACTCATGCGTGGGCATAAATTTGCAGTTACAAATTATAATTATATATTTTTTTATAAAATGTACATATAAAAAGATATAAAATACCACAATAAAAGTTTGAAAATTTATCTAAGGTCACAATCAAAAAAATTAATGAATGAATTAAAATAAATAGTAATTATTTTCATAAGTGAATTCATATACCAACACAACATTTTCTATACCTGTGCTCTGAATATAGTGGAAATTGGCATCAAAATTCACATAAGCAAACAAGATAGACTATAAGTCGTTATTGAAATCCAATTTTGGGATATTTATATTTATTCATTCGTAGAAATAAATTAGGCTATAATATTAAACTCCAATCTTTAATTATACAATATTTCAATGTTAGAAAATATTTATGGTGTTTTGATATGGTGATTAGTTTTGTAAATATACAAATATTATTTTTTTATTATTATTCTGCTTTACTTTTTGAAAAAAATATATATCTAGATTGATTTTTAATTTATTTTTTTCTTTAATTTTTATAGTTTTTATAATCAATTATATATATATATATATATATATATATATTTGTATATATATATATATATATATATATATATATACATACACACACAAAAATCATACTAAATGTATGTGTTCCTTAGTTGTGGTGAATATTTTGTATATCTGCCACAACTAGTTTCGGCTTATGAATCCTTCCCAAGTAAATTGTTTATTGAAAAATGTAGAGTTTTCCTACAAATTCGTGCAAAACAAAAACGTGTCTGCAGGTATTTTCAACTCTTCGCAAGTTAGTTAGTCTAGTTATTCAGATTTCTATAACGATACCTCCATGATATGTTTCAATCTAATTTTAACATTAATGCCTATTTTAACGTGTTGCTATGTTGAATACTGAGTAAAAGTTAAAAAGATTATCTAAAGACGGTTCAAGAGTTAAACTAGTCCTGGAAAATAAAGATTCAAGTGATTCAGTAGGTCAATTACACCAAAAGAATGTCAAGAATAAGAACATATAATTACAACTTTGAGAATAAAATATCTACAAATACATTTGTATTTGTTAGATCAGTTGAAATTGGTACAGTACGATAAATTATAAAAATATATAAATAAATTAAAGTTATAAAACTTTGTAAAAATGATTTGTTTTCTCTACAATCAATATATTTATTTATTTCCATATAAATTAAAAAAATACTTTTTCTGATTATGTGTAATATTTGCGAAATTAATTATAAATTCAAAAATAGATTTTTTAAATTTAATCATTTAAAATCTTGATTAAATATTTATGAGAAGTTTCTCTCAAGATATAAATATCATTTATCCACATTTATCAAGAATATATCTTTAAAATGTTTAATTTATTCTTCATAAAGACAAACCTCACAAATCTAAATAAAATATGAACGAAGGACACAAAACAAGACCTTATAAATTCTATATTAAATGCATTACGAATATAAAACAGCTACTATGTAGAAATATGCGGAATTCTGTTTCATGTCGAAAAAAAACTATACATAAATGCATTCTAACAACAAGTCGCAAAACAACAAAGACGTGCCTGCAGGTATTTTCATCTCTTCGCAAGTTAGTTCATCCAGTTATTCAGATTTCTATAATGATACCTACATAATATGTTTCAATCTAATCTTCACATAAATGCCTATTTAAACCTTTTGCTATGTTGAATACTGAGCAAATGTTAAAAAGATAACGCAGATAGATTAAAATGGAAATAATATATTTTTAATATGCTTCGTGTTTTCTTTATTAGATATTTTGTACGAATTTGCATTAAGATTTTGATAGGATCTAAAAGTATCTTTTGATAACATTGAACATATATTCTTCTTATGAAACTGAATTTAATATACATACATATATATATATCGAATATATAAAAGTTGACATAATATTTAATTGCTGTTCTTAATACGAAAAAAAATAATTCAGGATACTATAAGATACATACAATAAGAACACTTTTATATTGATACCGATTGATAGTGATTAACAGTTTTACATACACATATTGGATTATAATTTAGACATATATCATAGATTAAATTGACATATAACAATTATGCGGGTTGGTATATTTCAAATCTTCCGCCTAGAATATCTATGTCGACAATTGAAGAATATTTTTCTATTGTTTTTTGTAGTGTTCTAGAAAATATATTATTTCATTTTGAAATTAAAGAGCAGACAGTATTTTTTGTATGAAATATAAGATTTGTTTCTGTTTAAATTATAATTGAAATTGGTTTTTTGAATTTTAGAAAAAATAATAATCTATTGAATATGTAATCGAATAGAAATATATTCTTACAACAAATATCTCCAAATCAGTAATATTTTTCACACAATCAATTTTCACACACTTATATATATATATATATATATATATATATATATATATATATATATATATATATATATATATGTATATCATCATCATCTTCAGCCTCTGTTAATCCACTGCTAGATAAAAGCCTCTTCCATGATTATCGATTTTGTTCGATTCAGTGCCTCTCTTTTCCACAGATTTCCAAGAAAGTTTTTAATATCCTTATCCCAACTGTTCATTGGTCTCTTTATGGGTCTTTTTATATTCCTTGGTTCCCAGTCAATAATTTCTCTTGTCCATCGGTTGTCTTCTCTTTTTGCGATATGTCCCGCCCATTTCCATTTCAGACTCTTTACTCTTCTTATATATATATATATATATATATATATATATATATATATATATATAATGTATATATATATATGTGTGTGTATGTGTGTGAATTAGTATAAACTTTCAGAAGAATCCGCGAGAAAAGAGTTAAATTTTATTGTTATTAGATGTGATTTTTGAACCTAATAAATAATTATTGCAATCAAAAATGCGTTTTTAGTACCTTATATTCCTGAAGACATATTGTTGTAGAATTACTTATAAAATCATAATTCAATTCTTTCTCTTGTCGACATGAAAAAATTCCTGTACAAAACTAAACTAGACTTCAAACTGCCAAGAAAAAAACAAACAATACAAAATAAAAAAACAAAAATAATGAAATCGTCGAATGCGCCTGTAGCTGTTTTTTACTGCAACACCACAGACTTCACTGCGCTTCGCAATTTATTCGAACGTTTGTGCGCATGACATTGAATTGTCGCGCACTTAATATCCGGACAATACAGCATTTAGAATGATTGACGAAGGACCGCCTTCGATGTTTACTCACTAAAGAATTTATTGATTTTTTTGTTAATATGTGTTTTTCTATTGGCAGCTTTTGTAATAATCGCCATTTTGAAATAAACACCTTTGAAATTAATATAACAATGACATCACGTTATAAGATAATTCGTTTTTTGGTACCTGTGTTCTTTTTATTTTCATATTAGTTACGTTTATAATGGGAGCTGGATATGCCAGATTGTTACAGATTGAACCGCTCACTTTTCTAAATTATTCTTAATAACGCACATATGAACAGAGTTTTCTAAATTGTATTTTTACAAAACCGTTGGAACTCTATAATTATTATGTTGTTTATATTAATTATAAATGATATTAATTTTAATTAATTACTATTTTATTATTTTATGAGATACATGATAAAGAATACATAACTGTATAAACAAATCAATATCTTTTAGATAAATAGTTCAATTTAAATTCCTGACAGCATATAGATAATTTAGTTAACTTCGTTATTCAATTAAAGATTAAAATTAAATTTTGAAACTGCAGTAAAATCCCCTCTTATATATATATATATATATATATATATATATATATATATATATATATATATATAAATTAGTAATTCCAAACATAATTAGACGATTTGTAATGCATTCGGATGATGACGGCATTGCTATCGAAATGCGCATTAACAAATCAAAACAAACAATAATTAATTGTGATATTTTTAAAAAAAAATTGTAGTGCTGACGTTACTAATTCGTGTGTAAAATTGTTCATGTCGGGCTTATTTAAGTATTTTTATCGGAAACTTTTCATTGTCTTGAATAGTTTATGTATGTTATCAATTTATTCGATAAACGAATTATATTTAAAGTCGAAAAAAAGTAACCTTAAAGACAGTAATTTGTAATATAACAAACATTCTTTTTTTAAAAAACGATCTTAAAAGTATGTTTAAAAACATGTTTTTGTATTTTTTTCAGAAATTGTAGTTGAGTAGAAAAGTGTGTTTTACATACAAAAGCGTATTTTCAAGTTGTATATTTATTAATAAATCAGTAATTAATTTTGATAGAATAAAATTGTTAATAGATATCCTACCAAACGCTTTACGTACAGTTCTATAAAAAATCATTCTTGTGAATTTCGATTCAACTATGTATGAGTTTTAATTATAGACATTTGTTTTTTTGACTTGGTTTTAAGTTCTTTATTTGTTTTGTCGTTTATTTCATTCGTTGCTAATTGAAATATTTCAAAATTAAAACTTGTTTTATATGTTCTTTTCTTAAATTTTGTAATTGAAAAAGTACGACCATCACAAAAGTTTAACTTCATCTTTACAAATCATGGGAAGTTGTAATCAAAATATATCTTTTATTACATTTATTTTAAATATTTTAAAGCATATTAACGCTTTTTACTTCATACTTTTTTAAAAAGACAATCAAACGTTACATAAACCTAACACTTAAGATATTTTGATTGAAGATGTTAACCTCTTTTCGAGCAAAAATCGGTATAAAGGTAATTTTGAGACTGAAAAATCGTTACAAAAACAAAATATTTCTGAATTAAAATCAGCAAACAGAGATATCGATTGGTATCGATTTGAAAAATTAAAATTACAAATATATATATATATATATATATATATATATATATATATAATTACTAACAATAGCATGTTTACAAAATATAACTGACTTTTTTGAAGGAATTAACTTTATTAGTTTCACAAATGTATTTTTCATTCACTCCACAAATCCTAAACATTTTTTCTGATCAATAAGCTTCAATAATTGATCAATGATCATTTTTGATTATTGCTTAATCTCATTTCTATGATAATCTCACCATCTTCAGGGTGTTCAGGTACCCAAAAATCTATAAAATTAGATTTGTGCATACCTCCCATTTCTGAGAATGAAAGAATCGCCACTGAAATGGATATAAATAACATCCAAGGAGGATTAGTAATGGCTTACTAAACATATTTGATATTATTTTTTTATGTTGTATGGGGTAAAACAGAATTTGTTTATGAAATTGAATTTATACACAGTATTAAAACTATATTATCTTGGTAAGATCAACAGAATATAAACATTACTTTGTATTTTTATTTTGGAAATTGATATGAAAATTTTTCTCGAAAGTAATAAAATACGAATAATATAACCAGGGAATATTTTCAAATGTATATTTCTATATATTTATGTAAAACCTTTAAAAAGAATGTTAATTTATAGTTACCATAAATTCTAAAATCACGAAAAGCAAATTCTGAATTTATTATTTTCTAAAATTTTACAAAGGTTTTATAAAAAGTAAAAACTTAAAAAAGAAAATTTAATTATATATATATATATATATGTAAAATTCAGTGAGCGTATGCTAAAGTTTTTTTATACTAATTATATCATTATATAATATTAGACAAAAATATACCAGTGTTTGAAATTTTTAAGAAAATCAGTGACATCTGTTTGATTGTATGTATATTTTTTGTGTGGGAGTAAACTTTTCGTTCATTGCATTTACAGTAAAAAAGAATGTTCTGAACAGAAAAGTGATAGTGAATATGTAAACAAGAGTTGAAACAAAAACGCAATACTATGAACATATAATGATATATGATGTAGGTGTCCCAAGGTGTCACAGATTAGTTGACGTGGGCTGTTTTGTCAAATAAGTGAAGCTTTTTTTGTTGCTTTGTTGTCGAGAATTCTTTTTTATTTGTTATGCAACAACAATGTGGGATACGTGTACGTTTTTGTATTCAACAACAAAATGATTCAAATAATATGCTCATTTTATTCACTTTGACTATATGGATGTACACATACACAGCCATATATATATATATATATATATATATATATATATATACACAATGTTATACCTCATATGAATATATAAATAAGAAATTCGTGTTTTGCTTACCATAGAACTTAATTATAAAGAACTTTTAATAATTTTAAACTTTTCAATAAGTTAAGATAGATTTTTAGTGCATTCGCCTCGTTATTATTATTTCGTTAATATTATGCTTCGTTAGCAGAAAGTAGTCCGTAAGAATATATTTTGTTTTAATCGCATAAAACAGGAATTACTTATCAAGAATTCAAGTCAGTTTTTGGTGTTATTCGAGCTAATTTACTAGACAAGCCCAACTTCTTTCTTGTGTTATATTATTGAATTGAATCTATCTTTCGTCTTCAGTGACCATTTGATTCAAAAATAAAATTCAATCGATCAGGTAAAGAATTTGATATTAAAAATCTGTCCATTTAATTATTTAATGTTTATAATATAAGTCAAAATGTTCACATTTAAAATTTTTAAACTAGTCTTTGTCGATTCTATCAGTTACTGTGTCCTCTCTATAAATCTCACAAATTGTTTTTGTTGTTATTGAAATATTTTACCATTTTCAAAATTTGAAAAATCTGATGCATCGAAAATACAAATTGTCTGCATTCATTTTCAATAATTATTAATTTAGTAAAAAAAATATTCAAAGCAATTCTATTCTACTCTTAAATGATAGTTGTGGACAACGGTTTTGAAAGTATTGAACACTAATGTAAATCAAATCAAAATCAAAAATAATTTTGTTATGATGAGATTTATACATTTTAACGCCGTATTACTGTGCGTTGGATGGAAATTGGGGTTTGATACGGGGTCTTAACCGAGGCTTTTAAACTGGTTTTGACAAGAGAGTTGTGTTTCAGGAAGTAGGTACAGGGGATTCAGGAAAAACACTAATGTAATAAACGTTTATGTATATACACTTACAATAATGTATATTTGTAACAATGTTGTCGAATTTAGACGATTACAATGCCATCCGTTGGAAATAGGAGAGGACTTTTGAAACAACCTATACAGCATACGACTTAGAATTAAACTTTTTATTGCAACACGTTCTCTCGTTTATGTTTTAATTTAATAAAATCTTAGACATGTGTATAAGTGAGAGGAAACAATATGCAACAACAGAAATTATCCAATAATAGCGGCTTTTTCAAACGTAAAC
This sequence comes from Acanthacorydalis orientalis, assembly GCA_034766995.1. Classification (NCBI taxonomy): domain Eukaryota; kingdom Metazoa; phylum Arthropoda; class Insecta; order Megaloptera; family Corydalidae; genus Acanthacorydalis; species Acanthacorydalis orientalis. The sequence continues at coordinate 27,921,715 of CM068319.1, forward strand.
AGTTAGTGTATATATATATATATATATATATATATATATATATATATATATATATATATATATATATATATATATATATATATATATATATATATATATATATATATATATATATATATATATATATATATGTTTCATACAGCCTGCTATATTTGGAAATAACGCGAACGTTCTAAAACAGTACTGTTCAAGCGTTTTATCTCATGGATAGTCGACAATTACTTAACAAGTCCATAAACATGCCATTCGTATTTATTAACAATAAATACACAATAACAACAACATATTAACTTGCGGGTATCACGTTGCATCGATACGAATTTGTGAATTATCAGTTCATGTCGATGCATGTCGGTGCATCGAGGCGGAAAACGACGCTCGAAATCGTCATCACTGATCGTGGATCTGTACGTTTCCTTCAGTTTATATTCAGATTATATAGGTCCGTATTTGGCAGCATCTAGCATACGCTCACGATAGTAGGTAGGATGTCGCTGATGTTCGGTGTACGCAAGCGCAATCACGCCCCAACACGGCAGCCATGTTCCCATGCCGCTATGTGTCTCGTCTATGGCACTACGTCTGTTGTACAAAAGTTACTGCTCAGTAGTGAACTAACAGTGAAGAGGTGCGTGTGTGTATTTGTAAACAAGGATATTTATATTAACCTATTTGAAGTAATACTTATCACATTGAATTTTTTCCGTAGACCATTTTGTTGTTTATCGAACTTACATACTCTTGTGGTGTTATTTTGTTGTTTGGTTTTTTGTTTTGTTTTTGTTTGTTGTATTAAAATAGTTGAAACAAAATGAATGGATCAGAACAAATGAATAATACTTCGAATAATTCGACGCAGAGCATTGCAGACTATTTAGCACAGTTGCTGAAAGACAGAAAACAGCTAGCTGCCTTCCCAAATGTGTTTATTCACGTCGAGCGACTTCTTGACGAAGGTAGGGATGCACGCAGACCTATGTTTTGTTTTTTTTTTTTTTTCAATTTGCGGAATGTTATGCACAGTGAATGGAAACGGGTAAAAAGTACGAAAAGAACGCGATCGCGTTGAATGTTACGGCGCGCTTCTTCGATTGATTTCTGTTTATTTTTAAACATGTGACATTTTTGTAACGCTGTCGTGTCTCTATGACGTATGAAAACTGTTAGCGATAAGATGTGCTGCTAGCAATGAAGTTTATTTATCACTTTCTAGTGTTGAGTTAATATCAAATATACAGTTCGTATGTACGCATGTTCAGCCAAATATAACGTTTGGAACATATTTTATGCAAACCACGCTAAACAATAACGAAGGTACTGTCTGTATATAAGAATGGTTGGATGTGCGGCGTAGTGTGACGGACCGATTTCTTAGAACGAGGTACCACTATACTGCAAGAATACTTAATAAAGCATTCAAGATCTCTGTCTTAAGAATTTATTAGGGTACGACTTTAATTTTATTGTTGTAAAATCTATTAACAGAGACAATAGAATACCGAATAACATGTAAAATATAACAATATTCTAAATAATATTCTAACAGCTTATTTACATTCTGTGTTTAGAAATCTCCGATTAACAAACCCCATGAACACACACGTGTCATCGAATGTTTTGATCATTCGTTATCGAAGAATTATAAATTGAATTTAATTAGTTTTCGAATACATTTATAATATTTATTAACAATTGAACCAGTCAGTCTGAAATGTTTACATTTACGTGATTTAATTCGTTTTATTCCTGCAGCCTTGAGCCGAATAAATTCATTACTAATTTATAAACCCCATAGTTGTTTATGGATCTCATAATTAAAAACAAATAATATTTATTGAAAACACATTTCGAAAAATAATGGTTCGTTGGTTTGAATTTGCATGGAATGAAAAAAAGCATTAATTTAACTTTTTTATTTGAACAGTTATTACAGTACAAATATTTCATTGAATAGATGTAATAAAATCTTTCAAGAAATCATAACATTCTATAGAAAATTAAAATTTCATATTTTTGATTAATATTTAGTAGTTTAAAATAATTTTCACACAAACTGACAAATCTGCTAGCCACTATATAGAAAACCAAATTTCTTAAGATTTGAAGATCGAGTTTTTTCAATTGAAGAGCAGTACGAAGCCAGAACTTGATCTGTTCTTTTCATAGTTTGTATTTAATGTCACATTTTTAGATCTTAAATTATGACAATTCCGAGACTATTTTCCTGTGAACGATAGTATTAACGAAGTGCGTATTTTTGATTTCAAATATGCACATATTATGTTTTTAAAAATGTTAAAGGACACGAATATTGATAAGTACATTGTTATTGAGTGGTTGTTGATTTTCTTTCCGTGACGAATTAATAAATCCACACGTACGGCTGTTAATTATGGCATAAACATTTCATTACTGGCCCAGCATTTTAATGTAACTGCAATTTTTGCATGGCATGAAGATGCCATTTCTATGGAATTGTATGAACACTGCTTGCCAAAAGAGAGAATTGCGCGTTTGTCTTGGCTTTTTTATAAAAGAATTTTATTTTGATGAAGATAAAAAATGATAAATCTTTCTATACAAAATTATATTTATTAATCATTGCACATTTCCATCAGATCTGAAATAGGCCATTAAATAAAACTTGTCTAGACATTTTAGAAATTATAACAATAAAACTTCTTTCATTTCCCTTTTTAGTATAGTTTTAAAATGATACAGCACTTTCTTCACAGATCCAAATGTGTTAATGTACTTCTTAACAGTATATTTCTTTAGTTAGATGAACAATTCATGTATTAAAATAATATGTAATAATAATGCGTATAATATATAAATATAGCTTTGCACGTTAAAAAAACTATAATAATTGAGTTTTGACGCACATGTTTGTATAGTATTTTGACAGATATGAATAATTTGAATTTTGATTTGTTTATGAATGCTTAGTATTTTAATTTTAAATGTTCGTGAAAATAAATCCACATATAATTTTGAGATGTGGTTCTAGTATTCCGCTTATATATTTACAGATTTAAAACAATTATAAATTTTAATCAATTGTCAACTTATAATTTCTTACCGATAATGATTTCTCCGAATAAGATATTTGATGTACTTTCTGGTTTTGCAGAAAAAGCTTTTAAAAACATTTATAGGTGCTAGTGTGTTAGAAGAATAAACATTTAAATATAAATTTGTTTTGTGAACGTACCTATTTATTTAAGGCGTTTTTAGTATTAAGTTATTGAATTAATACAAATACTACACACACACTTACAAACATGCATACAAACAAACGTGTGTGTGTGTGTTTTGTTAAAATATACGTTAAAATTCTAATTACGAAGATTAGCATAGCCATAAAATCAAGGTAATCTCCAATTGATCATGAATGTTTATCAACATGCGTGTGTGTATTATTTAAAATCAATCTCCTATTCAAATATAACATTCAGTTACTTTATTAGAATTTATTAATGATTGTATGTCATTTCATTAATGATATTCATATATGATACTAGTTTCATGTTTTTTTTTTTTTTTTTGGTGCGTTTATTGGAATCCAGATCTATTAAAAATATCTGCTAGACAAATTTCTCCACAGCCATCTGTTCATATGTATATTATTTCATATGTATTTCGCTACGCCTGAGTTAAAAAACCTGTATACGTCGATTACATCTTTTGACCGGATCTCTGTTTCTCTTGATATTTGGAACGCGGAATGGCGACTGCGAATAAACGTCTAACGAAATAGCACCGTCGTGTATCTGTCGATGTGTAGAAAGCTGTCACAGCTTCATGACAAATCTTCATGACAAACAACGCGAACGAAATTAAATATTTGATTGGACTTTTACCTAATGTGTACAAACATTGATTGATCCAAGAACATAGAGCAAGGCTAAAACGTATATCAAACATATGTTGTATGGTTGGATCAGGTATTAATTATGAAACATTGTGTTCATAAATGTCAATTGATTGTAAAACAATTCGGCGATATTTCAGATGTGCAAAAAATGTGTACCTCGTCAGCGGGTTTTTTTTCATTATCACGGTTTGTAGAATTTGATGAAATCGTGATTTGTGGCGTTGTTATTTATCAATGTAAATATGTTTTTAATTGGAAGTCGTATTGGTTCATAAAAAAAACACGGATTTCAATTATGAAATTCTTGATAGTCAAATGAAATTACTTTTTTATTTGTCTATCAGTCTGGATAATATAAATACATATAATTATTTAAAGTTAGTATTTAATTCGATATTTTTGCACATAAATACATTTTTAGTTCCAAATTTAATTCGATTGAGACTTTCGCTGTTTTCAAACTTAATTTTAATAAGACAGTATTGTTTATCTTGTATTTTTTACAGAAAAAAAGATGAAAAAGTTTAACAGGACTAGGGAAAATAGTCTTTTTTATTTTTACAGGTAAAAAATATTCATTCTGAAATTCTTATACGTTTTAATTTTTCTTAATTGATGTATTTGATATAAAAAATTGTAGATAATTTATCAATTTTTGTATTTCTGGAGATAGTACAATGGAAAAGAATTTATTTGAGTTTGTAAACCAAATTTACTAATTTATATTACTTTTTCATTTTCTAGGAAAGAAGTATATTTCATAAACTTCATTAGATACCAAAGAAAATCTTATCATGTATGATATGAAGCTTTTATTGACCGATATCCTTTTCAAAAATCCTAATCCTAACCTGTTCAAGATCCAACAAATCCTTATTTCTTGAAAGTTGAAGATGAAATTATATTACTTAAAGGAATGTAACTATCACATTTTAGTGACTTAGATTCTATTTCTATTTTTGCTGTTTTTATCATTAATAAATAATTAATAGCAAATGTACACATTCAACAAATGTTTAAAATTGAGTATTGTGTTTTTTAAATAATTGATGTTTCAAATTAAGCAATAAACATCATATATTTCAAATCAATACTAGAAACAGAATTGTATTTTTCATCCAATTTTCAGATCCTGAATCCAGTTTCTATACCTAAGATTTAATAAACACACTGTTCATTTCATGAAACAGCTAAGATTATAAAAAGACACCAATGTGTTTGTATTAAATGTATTTTTTATTATTTATGTTCAAGTATCGATTATATCTATAAAAATATGATAAATACAAAATTAAAGCAGGAAATTATAGAAGAGATGTGGGTAAATATGTTTTTAGTACAGGTTTGAGAGATTGTACATTTGTAATTTTACGTTTAGCAATCATTTCATTCTTCTAGATCTCCTTTCAGGAATAAATTAAAGAGAGGAATGTGCAATATGTTATTGTAGTTATGTTCTAATAGGAACCCTGTTGTTAGTTTGATTTGTCGTTAGAGAGGTTTAATTTTTTTCATATCAAAGAAGTAGTAATCTCATTTGTTTATGAAGTAGAGGTATATTTCATAGAAATGACTCAAACTTTACAATGTATATCATTAAATTTATTGATTACTTTCGATAATAAAGAATAATATATTTTGTAGTGTTCTCAAATGTTTTCCAAACATTTTTCGTCGGTTTTATGTTGTAGTTATTGATTATAAAATGAGTCAGATGAAATAAAAACAATTTAAAAAAATAGTAGTACAATATTTGGCTCATTTCTAAAATTAAACTTCTTTGTCATTTCGCATACAAACAAATACACACATTACCAAATAATGTATGTATTTTCATATAATGAAGAGTCTGCAACAATTGTATAATTGAATAAAATCGTATTGCATTGCCCTAAATTCCAAGAAATGGATGGCATTCTAACATGTTTTTAGCCGCACCCTGATATTTTAAAATGCTAAATGTGTGTACAGTTATAAATGTTATATAAAACGAACGTATTGTAATTTCTATAAAATATTCGTCTCAGTTATTACAAATATCATTTCTTCGTTACATATTTTATTGTTTTATTTTTCTCAAATTGATATCATTATCTTTTTTAATTGCCCATATTTGACCTTTCTGATTTGAGTTTAGTTTCCGTATTGTTGGACGTAATTATATATATATATATATATAGCCTCAATTTATACTATGAATACTTTTTAATTTTTTTATTCATTCATAATTTAGAATGTTTATCATTTGTCTGTCATTCGTTTTATTTATATGTGCATTGTATATTAATTTATATATATATATATATATATATATATATATATATATATATATATATATATATATGTACAGATACACTCATGTTGATAAAATATTCAAAACGTAGTTTTTCTTATCTGAAACTATTTAAACGTTCATATTGTTCTATTTTAATTATTTTTTTTCCATTGAGATATACAGAACTTAACAAAACTTCATCTTGATTTATTCGTTAATTTATTTGAAAGGTATTTGTGATCGATTGAAAGATTTGAAGCGTTTTCGCGTTTCTTGAAGAAAAAAACATTTTGTTATATGTGAATGAAACATGTGTTATTCGTTATTTGAAAACCGTCAGTTGAAAATAATTTGTATACTTTCAAAATATTGTTTTAATTTTAGTTATCGATACGTACATCACAGATTTATTATTTCCGGACGACTGTTTACACGTCAGATCAATACTTTTTAGTATTTGTTTATTGCTGACCAACTGTTTCAGTTCAGATATTTTTGAAATAAGTTCATTTTGAAATTTTCTTATAGATTTATTTTATGTATAATCGAGGTCGTATTTTTTTTCTTATTGCTGTAGTGTGTGTACATCACGAGATATTAGTTTTTTTATATAAAATTTATTATTAAATTGCTGTTTCAAAACTTGTTAATTTTTTAACTGTCAACATATTTCATAGGGGATATATAGATTTTCAGAAAAAATAAAATTATTACATACATACATATATATATATATATATATATATATATACATGTATGAAAAATAATATAAAATCTCTTTATTTATGACTGTGTTATTGTCTCCGATCAACCATACTCGCGCCATAACATCCTTTCTTATAAGCATTCGAATTTTATTTCGATTTCTATCCAGAATAAACTCAATTTTTTGTTTGAGCAAGAACAATATGAATTTTGGCAAGTTAACTTGCTTAATGCATTTAAAATGTTCAAACGAGAAATAAGACAAATGATTACAAGTAATTCTTAACACAGCGTAGCTTTGTGTACTCATATAAAAAGGTAATGCAGACGAATGATCCATATAATAAGTAGTATTCCTTTAATTTTGATTTACTGTATAACTATTTATTAACGTTTGGTGCTCTTCTAATTTTTATATTTTGAAATTTAAGATTGGTAATAGTTTAAAATACAAATAACTTGTCACACAGGAGGTTAATAGTTTTAAATTATCATTTCATATCACGAAATTAATAATATTTATAAGACTAGTAGTCTGTTTATATTTATTGAGCGCTAATAACCTTGCCTTTCGAAGCGCCCTAAAGTTCCAATGACAAACATTTATTCATATTTTAGTTGATTTCATTTATTGTAAAATATTGATTTTTTATCTGCAGTTAATAAATATTCAAGATTTCTCTTGAATTTGTTATTGTTGCTGTATGGTAGACAAAAAATATGTGAGAATCGTCATTTTTTGCCATATAAAGATGCATGTGTATAATTATGAATGTGTAAGTTAGTCATTTTTTGTATATAAAAGTATTAATTTACATGAACATAAAATAGAAAAAAACAACAATTAAAGTTGAATATTTCACTGTATATAAATTGTTATCCCGACCAGTTTGCTCTTTTTTATACTTTTGTTGATTTCGAAAGCGAAAATAGTTTTTTTTCCAGTTTTATCATATAAAGTACCTTTTTAAACTTACCATCAGATATGCAATGTTGTATTGATGTTTATGGACTTGAAGATGAATTGTAATATGTAAATATATAGATTGTTAACGCATCAGAGAGGAACTGTACGCCATATGCTGACAACTAATAACTTAAATTACTTAATCTGCTAATTGAGCAATTTGTAAAACGAGTTTGTACCATTTGTGTCAGTGCATATCATCAATTTACTTGCGTGTATTTTTTTACACTCTGCTTTATGCTGGTTACATATTCGGAAATGAAAATAACCGCAACATGTTCATTTTTTGTAATGCAATTGATTTTTCAAACACTTTGTATTTTAAGTGTACATGATGGCGAATTGGATATACACAATGTTAATTTGGAAAACTATTTAAGAAATTCTATAAATGTGTGTGTTGTATACTCATATGTTAAAACTTATACCGGACTGTATAACATCTCTTGAGTAATTAATGTGAGAAATGCGACTTTTATTGCTTACACATATATTAGATATTTTACGACATATTTGTTGATTAAATGTTTTTATCTCCGTCGTAAATGTAATTACACTCTTTCCGTATAATTCGATTTTAACATATATTTTCCTCGACAGTGAATCAGTCAGTACAGCATTGAAAGTGAATATCGGTGTTCTTTCTAATTTCAATGTTCTCTTGGAATGATATATGTAATTTAAAATTGGTTCTTGTGTGAAACAAGCGACAGAAAATGAAAAATGAGTTGTTTTAAACTTGAACACAATTTATGCATCGAAGACTAAACGTGTGATTATCAGTATATTCTATAAGAGAAACTTTCGAATTCGGATTAGTAACAATAAAACACGTTTTAAGATGATATATATATTTCTTTCGATAATTTACGGTTTTAATACAGCAATTAATTATACATACATGTATATATATATATATATATATATATATATATATGTATATATATGTGTGTGTATGTATGTGTACACATTTGTGTGTATACGTAGTAAATGCTACTTTTAAAAAATTATAATTCAATGCGGGTGTTTTCGCATACTGTGAAATGATGTAATATCACATTGTAGTTCACGAATATATATGGTGTAATTTATTATTTTCTCCATCTTCTATAAATAATATATTTTCAATTCACTAATAACTTCTAAATTTAGAATTTATTCAAGGTATTTATGTATGTCTTTCGTTGCATACAGTTTCGACAAAAGGTTATTTTCTCACAAGTTTTATTAACACCTTTTATTTATCTGAATCTGAGATTGGCAGAAAAAAGTGTTATAAATTTAAAACAGTCTATAGTTTGATCGTTTCTTTACATTATATATAACACCCACTCTGTCAGATATTGAAAATAAAACGTATTTGCATTAGTCTATTGCCGTATATAATTTATTGTAATATTTATCAAAAAAAAAGTATTGTGTACGTAAGCAGTAGAGAAACGTTTGTAGTGTTATTTCGAATTAAATAATTAGAACATCCGGTTTCATGACTGACAGGTTGGTATCTATATCAAGATTTTTTTGCTTAAAAAATGAGTCATGAAGGTACATTTTGGAAAAAATGTTCTGTGTTACCAAGCGTGTTTTTTTTTGTATTTAAGTAGTGTTGTTAACAAGTAAAATTTAATTTAAAATTCTAAAATTTTATATATATATATATATATATATATATATATATATATATATATATATATACACGTATACAAATAGAGAGAAAAGGTAAAAAATCATTTATTATCGAAGTTATTGCAGATCTTTTTATATCAGTGTCAAAAATATTTCCCAGTGTTGTAAAGTTTTATTAAATATTTATATATTCGTGGATGGTTTATGAAAAGCTCACAACTTTCTTGGGAATGTTATGGATTTCAGGTGGTCTTAATAATTTGTAGATGTTGTCATAGATCCAAGTACAGTATTCTAAACGATTAGAGACTATTTTTTACTTGAAATCGTCATTCAAATATTAATACTTTTTTTGCAAATAATTCAAAATAATTGATTTTACAAAAAAAATAGTAAATTTTTTTGATAATCTGCTTGAATTTATGTTTATGATTTTTTTGGTATTTGAGATTATATTTTGATTTTATGTGGGCTTTAATGTTTTTTCAATTGTTTCTCTTTTAAATGTATTTTCGATTCATTTTATATAAATATACACAAATATATATAAGCGGTATGTAATATACTTGCATTATATTAATTAAAATATGCATAAAATGTAAAAACCTTTATGGTTTTACGTTTGATCAGTTGTGTATTTAAAACTTAATTATACTTCTTAGCCCTTTGGCGAAATTAGTTTTCATTAATTGATTTTTGCTCATTTTGATTTGATTTTGATTAGTGGTTTGAAAAAAAGAGTAGGAGAGAGTCAGTAGTTCCAAATGTTTGAAAGAAAATTAGTTATGGATAAGAATATATAAGCAATGATTTAATTAAAAAAAAAAAACAAAGATTGTCTGTTATTTTAGTCTATGGGATGATGACATTATTTTGAAATGTTTGCAAGCAGTTACCAAAATAAATAATAATCAATTATTGAACATTATGATAATAAAAAAAAACATGTGGAACGTGATTGAATTGTAAAAGTGTTTCTTTAGCTGTTAGAAAGTTTAGATATATCAGATTATATGCCATATAGATTAAAATCTGTTTCAGCGAGATAAAATGAAAAAATATTAAGGCGAAATTAAAACACGGAATGGCTTGATTATAAAGTATATTTTTTCTTTGATATATTTTTTAAGTGCGTATCGGTTGTATGATGTCAGTAATGAAGTGACGTGATTCATTTATGTAGCATCATAGGGGAGTGTTATTAAAAATAGCGACCGAGAACACTTGAAGTGAGCGCATTCATTAGAAAAAGGGGGCTAATAACTGCCATGAGTTAATGTAACCTTAAATTATAATCGTGACAGTCATCGCCTACGCGGGAGATGACGTGTGATTTAACCGTTGTTGTTCTCTACACATGGCCACATGCCAGGATTGTCACAATTTCACTAGCAAGACGCGTGACACGAACGCCACATGTCCCACTGTGCGTTGACACGCGATCGCAAGAAAAATCGTCATTGTATTAATATTTCGGATTGTCACATGAAATATAATACCGTATTGTCATTGCTTTGTCCGCGACGAAACGTGGTCTGAGACTATTGTGTCAAACGATAGAATTTTAGACAGTATTCAAATGAATTTTTTCTCTGTAAACATTATTAAAATGACAATCACAGTTTCGGCGAACAAGTTTTCTTAATAAATGTCATATATATCACATCGCGTCAAAAATCTTCAGATACATATTTTTTACTATGTAGTTGCGACTAACGTTAATCATGCATGGGTGTGTTTATTTTCGTTTTTTATAGTTTCATTCGAGGACACGTAATTCTATTATTCATTGTTATCAGCCATTTTATAATAACTTACTAGCAAAATTGATTTTTAATTATAAGATCAGTTCGAAAGGAAATTTAAATTAAATACTGTATCCTTAATAGTTCACTCTCTGTACATCGACCAAAAGTCGAAAGCAGCTTTGTAGATTATATCTGAAATTATTCCAGTTTCAAATTATTGATTCATTTTTAAATTTAGATCGAAAAGTGTGTTTGATAATTCCAAAATCGTGTCATCAGCATTATTTAAAAACCTTGTTGACATTTATGGAAAACGTGTGAAATACTTTAAGAATTGTAGAAGAGACAGTTTTTAAGATATAGATTTAGACTAAAAGATAGGAAATGTTTTAGTTTTCTCGTAAATATAAAAACTGAATAAATGATTAAATTCATGTCACTAAATTAACGAATACCATACCGTCTTTCACATTTAACTGTATAAAAAATACATTTTATTTTTGTTAAAGATATGTCTCTTAAAAATATGTTCGTATATTTCTTTCTTATAAAGATGCTACCATCCAAGTTATTTATTTTTTACTGAAGAGCTTGTAAATAATAATTACTGTATTAAAAGCATGTATAAGTTCCATTAATCGTTTCAGTGATTAAAAATGATAATCCTTTGCAGTGACAGTGAAGTATGAAGTCAAGTAAGACATCAAAAAAATAAGTCGTATAAAGATGTTACATTTTTTTTTTAAATAAAGACAGTTTATACATTTGTGGTTTATATTTTTCAAGCATGCTTTTCAAACATTATGCAAAATAATCACGTATTTTCACGGATATCTTCTTTGGGAATCTGCTTCACGGACGTTCTTTATTACCGTCTCTTTTAATACATTAATTATGTTTTATGTATATTTTTATTGAATACATAAAATATATACCCACAGATTTCAATGCGACAATGATATATATATATATATATATATATATATATATATATATATATATATATATATTAATTATGACAGTAATATATGTTCCAATATTCCAATAAATAAAATAAAATTTCTATATAAATTTTGTATACATTTATATTAAAGAATATATATATATATATATATATTGTTTAAAAAATGATGCATATTTTATAAAAATATGGTCATTATTCTACGATATGATTTTAATTAACTTTTGAAAATAAAATCGAACAATAAAGTTCTACAAAAAAATATTATTTATATAATAAAAACTTTAAAATAAATAAATAAAAACATTGACTTTTAAGTATATAACATGTAAGTTATGTATATTGTGTTGTTTTTAATAAATCAGATAATAATTAAGTATTATAAATTATAATATTAGAGAAGTGATAAAGTGAATAAATCATTTTGTGAGTATGTAAATATTGGAAATTAAGTATGGATTATTTTATCTCGTATGTAATATTATTTTAACTAAAAAAGTCAGTATCTATGTCAGTATTTTGTGCACCAATACTGATTTCTACATGAGAAAGGTCAAGGTAATCAAAATCAAATTTAAAATATGAATTAGTCAGTAATAATCAGCACAAATTTATATGAATTTCAAGATATAACATTTGTGAAAGAATCTTTTTTAAAATAAGTGATTTTTTTTTATTTTAAACGCCTCAATTACTTTCTCTTACCAAAATTTTGGGTATAAATTGTGAATGAAAGAGAGGCCAAAATAAGTTTTAAAAAAATGTATACAGACTCTTGAAAGCATATGAATGAATATTCAATCCACAATAGAGAAGTAATATTGTTAAATGCATTGTATCTTCTTCGTTTTCTATATGCTTTTACTAAGAGATTAAAACGGGAACTTTACGACAGGTGTCTAATTGTTCTGAAACGAATCCCTGCCACTGAATTGATTCATATAATATGTCCGTAACTATAGTTGAAATGTTTGTCTTTATAATAAGTTAAGAAAATACTTACAAAAGTTCCATCGTTTTTTCTAAGGACATAAAGACGTGATCATACACTTTAATTTTGAAAATTCGATAAGTTAAAAATGATAGATGATTAGATAAAGATTTTAAATCTATAAATGGATGTTCATATTTCACTGGAATTTATCTTAAGCAAGATCGAAATGTATATTTAATATGAAATGTTCAGTTTATTTTTATATCAAGTGATTGTATCTCTTTGTTTAAATAAATTTGCATTCAAAAAATGTTTAAATTGACAATTTTTTTGCATTGTTAAAAGACAAAGAATTGTGAAAGAGTGTAAGCAGTTGCTAGAATTCAGTACTTTTTTTTATAAATAATGAATGTGGCTAATTTATACCATTATTCTTGATTTAAATTTGTATGGAGGGTTTGTAAGTTATTCATTTTTATTGTTGTTTTGAATCTGCTTTTTTATGTTTAATATATACTTTCACTACTATAAAGATAAAAAATAAATTAATAACACTAAAAAAACGTTGGTTATATGGTATGTCAAGTAAGATTGTTTTATCATTTTTTTCTATCCTATTATTTTATATTTTTCACGAATGACAAATACAGATTTTTTTTCTGAAATAATGATACATATCAGTGATTTTCAATCTAAATGTAAATGCTGTCTTCAACGAATTTTTTTAACACTTTTGCTGTAGTCTCTTTGGAATAGATTTAAAACTATAGTAGAGGCAGGGTTGTAGGTAAAAAAGGAAGGAAATTACTCATTCTAAGAATTTTTTGATTAGAAAATAAATCAATACTAAATCTATTAAATAAAAGGTCGATCTTATCTTCAAATTTTTAAAAAATAAGTTTTAAAACTTGACAATTTTTAATAAATCTTAATTTAAATCTAATACTGATTAAAGATTTTAATAGAAATTACATTGATCTTTATTTCATTCAGTATATATTTTAGATAATAATATTTATTCAGTAAAATATACAAATGTCCTCATTTTGCAGACTAGTATTGTGTTTCAGCCGTAGTGTAATTATGTAGATAAATACCTTTATAAATTGTTTTAATTTGTAAATAAACCAAATGCTAGTACTTTTTTAATAGTTTGGTCAGTAGAGCGGCACTGTGTATTTAAAAAGATGTAATTATTTAAATTAAATTATTCTTCTTTCACGTGTTCGCATTGTCCATTATTAAACACACAGATACGTACATACATATTTGCTTGTGTATGTAAACATATTTTGATTTTTTGCATATTTGTATGTGCATACAAATAGTGTTCATTAACACATATTTTCATCTTGATAAACATCATATGAACACCGTGAAAAATTCAGTAAACAAGACATTTAAAAAAAATGCAACACAACGAATCATTCTAATCAGCGTACAATATTCTTCAGCCGATTATTGAAAATGTAAACTTCAACTTCACTCATGATTAAATTAACATACATTATTTGTGAACATTACCTTCCTAAATTATGCAATCTGATGCGTGCGTAATAGCATGTTAGAGGCTACAGGTGTTTTTTTCTCGTACAGGTATATTTACAGGTAAACGAAGGGGATTTCACGTGTATTGTATACGGTTCAGCAGAATACAGGTGAGAACAAGAACGAGGGGTATAACAGGTTTAATAAAGAGAATTGTGAAATGCCTACCTGTAGAAATATGCGTGTAATAATAGTTGTGGATAAAGTCGTATGTAAAAGAGGTGTAGATTAAATCGAGCGTTTCTTTTCATATGTGAATTTGTAAACTAAATTAAACATCCGTTCGTTCTATTCAAAGTTGTGTGTTTTAATTATAAATACTGTATGTAAAAATGATATACTTTTCATTAATTTTTGCCGAGAATTATAAATAAATCTTTTTAAAAAGACATATTGAAATGTTGTAAATGATGTATCAGATAAAAAATACATTAAAAACACTTCTAGATTTTATAATAGAAATAGGCTTAATTCATGTATGAATTCATTCAAACTTCTTTTTATATAAAAAAGTAACAGCTGGATGTTGAGTCTCCTTGACATAATTTGTGGTTGATTGAATATTAATACATAAATACATTTTATGTACATTGTACGATTTTTATTATTCAAAATATTATATAAACTCGATGATAAACAACATATTTTGAAGCTTGTGTGGCTTCTCTGGTATCTGTTTTTTTAGTTAGTGTTTACATATTTTACTAATTTATAATGTTTGAGATTTTGACGTGTTTCGTACAATTTTTCGTTGGTCTTAAATACTAAAGAGTTTTTTTAATATGTACTTTTTAACATTTGATCTCATTTTGTGCTAAATCCTAGATCTGACATTTATATTTATTAATGTCTGTAATTTGCGGTAAATATATATATATATATATATATATATATATATATATATATATATATATATATATATATATATATATATATATATATATATATATGATTCTGCATTATAAAAATCATTATTTAATTGAAAACAGAAATGATACAAAGCATGTGTTAAGTATTTTGATTCAATTTATTTATTCAATGATTGCATAAAAGACAACATTTGCCACATTAAATTATCCATAAAAATATTTGGCAACAAACCGGCTGATTTTTCAAATGAATTAAATTGAAAGAGAAAGTAGACAAGATGAGTTTTCAACTGAGAGGATAATTCAGAACAGCTATTGTATGTGGTTTGTTATTACCGTTTCTGTTATGAATAGAATGTCTTTTTATATTTGTTAATATTATATATATATATATATATATATATATATATATATATATATATATATATATATATATATATATGTGTAAAGAGAGAGGTAAAGATTATTATTTATTAATAAGTTTTGTTTCTTTTTATAAAAAAATATTAATAAGTTGTATTCGTGATGGCATTGAAAGTAATTTAAATGGAAAATTTAATATTGATTATTTTATAAGATTCTCAAGTTTAATGTGATAATTTTGTTTTCAATTGTAAATTCTGTTATATAAAGGTATTATATTCTATTATATTGTATAATTCTATATAAAAAGGGAAGTATATGCAGAAGTGAAATCGTAAAATGTCATTTGTATTATTTTATGTTTTTGTTCTTCAAGTTGTTAAGTTTTTTGAAAATGAACATTGTAAATCTTTTGTAAACTATCTGCAAAAAAAGGATTATTTTCCAATTCCAATTCATTTTTCCAATTCATTTTTAAATCTGGTTAAAATTTTGTCAATTGAAATTGTAGTTTTTTTGCATTGTATTTCTTGTCAGTGCCTGTACTGATGTTCAGGTGTATTTCTACAATTGAAATATTTTTAGAATGAATTTTTATATTTTACTTTATTTATTATTTCGTATCAATGTAAATATAATTTAAAAAGTAATTTCGTATGTTAAAACTTTTAAATATTCATGCTCTATTCTGGCCCATTTTTGATGTTATAATAATTCCAAAATAAAATTTTAATCAACTCTCTTTTCATATTCTATTCATTTTTGTCGATGGATTATCATTAAAAAATATTTTTACCTTTAACTTTACATATTTGTAAAGACAAATTCTACCAACATATAATATAGATGTAACTGTTTTAATATAATTTTATATTGTATTTGGTCCTTTCGTTATGCTTGTTTTTTATGTCTGATAAATTGTGGATCCAAAGATTTTAAAGCATAATTCAAAAATATCTTTTATATAAAAAAACTATTCGTCACAATCCAAAACTAGAGATAAAAGTACTCTATATTTTTGTTACTTTATAAATAATAATAACACGATTGTTAAGTACGCACATTTTTTTTATTTAATTTTTTAGAATAGTTTATTTTTTTCACAGCAGACACTTTTTCATATTTACATGCTGATGTTTAATCTTACTTTCAGCTGTTGTTAATAAATACAGCAGAACATTGATTAATCTGACTAATGACTGGATTAAAAACATGAATAAATGAAAAGACAATTTTATTTAAATTCTTTAATAGGTAGATTGCATGCATTTTTTAAGTGGCGATTATTTTAACGAAGTTGAAACTTGTTTATTTTGTTTTGTTGTTTTTAAGGCATTGCTTATTTTGTACATTTCTGAATACTAAATTTTGAGTGTGGGTGAAATAATTGTTTTCAATATATTTCAGTATTTCAAAACACCCAAGCGTTTCATTCTTACTTTTTTTTTTAATATCTGCCACCTTAATTTCATACACCAAGCCGCTCTTTCTTGTTAGTTTTTTCCTTTTAGATTTATGTTTTGAGAATATTCGAAATTTCAGTAAGCAGAATCTGTAAAACGGATAATCCATACATGCATAGTTAGGATTCACTGTAATTGATTGAAATATTTAATTAATTAATACTTCGAGTTGATTCGTTACGGCGTCATCGTTTAAAAAATAATCTAAATAAATATTGTGTAACTAATCGCATGTAAGTAGTATAAGTGTGTGTATGTGTTTATGCGCATATTTAATTTTTACCTTATGCGTTTATAGGTTTAAAATGAAAGAAATAAGAATAAAAATGCGCATCTAATATATCATCTATGCGCATCAGTTTGTTTAGAAGCAAGTAAACGTGATGTTAATAATTTCCGTATAGTAATGAAATATTTTGTAATTAACAAATTTAAATTTATGCATGTATTTAAGAAATTGAATATATTAATGTATTTATATTAATACTTATATTTTCATCGCATATATATATATATATATATATATATATATATATATATATATATATATATATATATATATATATATATATATATATATATATATCTTATATTATCTATTTATCCAAATCATATACCAACATCATAAGAGATCCACGTTTTTTATCACAATTAAAAAATCATTTTGAAAATAAGACGACACGTTGAGCGTATCATTCAAAAAAGAGTGAGGTTTTGCGTCGTACGTGTGTAATTTATAGTTAAAATCCATAGTTGTAGAATATTTTTAACAGAGAGAGAAAAAACTAACGAAGAGGATAAATATAACCAGAGGTGATAAGACTGTGAAAAAACCATTCTTGATTTACGTTTGAGAATTTTGTTGTCGATCTGATCTTTTACCGGTTTGACCTGTTCGGTTAGAGTGGTGTCACATGTAAAGTGTGCCCTGTCTTATATTTTCTGATTTCAACATACACGTTTACCAGCCTTGCGTCGTTGTCTGTTCTGTTGTGCGTTTCGATTTCTTGAATATTTTTTTCCACACGATCAGCAGAAATTTGATAATGTGTTATTTTATCAGACGCGTTGATATGAATGAAATTTCGCCTTTTCAGAGATCCTTGTTTACGTACCTCCATTAAATTGAATATCTGAAACATATTCATTATTTTTAATGGATTTCAACTTTCTCTCCTCGACTGAAATCCATAGCTTCGACTTGTTCGTCGATGTAGACAACATGTAATCCAATAGGTGTTTCTAAATCAGTGTCGATTAATCCGAAAGGTATTAATAGGAGACAACTTGTTTAAATACTAATCGTAATAGGCTGTCAGTGATGATTCAGATCGAAGAAAAAGGCTCATCTATAATCATTCTATTGGTTTTGTTATATCTTCTATTAATTGTTTGTTATGATCGCAATGTCGACAAGTACTTTTTGTTCTTTGCTGCGACATAATATTTGTAATGATTATTATTAGGTTGGTGTAAAAATAATTGCGGTTTTTACATATCGAGTACGAAGACATATCAGTTAAAAATATATTTATTAATCAAAATAAAGACCACTGACCTGCACGTATTTCTCCCAACGAGAAGCAAGTTTGTTTATTCTTACAAGATAGAATTCTGGAGTCCTGGAATTAACGAATTCATCGAAACCGCTTTGAGTTGATGCTTGCTCTTTAAAAATCTTCTATCGTAGAAATTCCTCGAATGTTTAAAAAAAATGATAATCTGTTGGGCGGACAGGTCAGGAAAATGACGTAAGGTTTCATAACTCAGTTCATTTAATTTTTTTAGTTATTTGTGAGACGTGTGGTCGGACGTTGTCATGAACAAGAATTTGTCCTCTTCGATTGACTAATGCTGACCGCAAACGAAGCAACCTTTTATGCATTTTTTCAATTTTCTGACAATATTTCTATGCTGTTATTGTTTCGCTAGGATGTAAGAAGTTGTAGTGAATGATGTCACTTGCTGACCACCAAACAGCGACATTAATCTTTTTTTCACAAATGAATTTCACTCATTTACAATTCAAAAACTTTTTACCGATTAAAAATGTTCAATAATTGATTATAAATTTTTATTGATTATATGCGTATATTTTGATTGGTGCCGTGGAGGTTGGTGATGTAGCCTTATCGAATGTTTTCGTTTAGACAAATTTTATGTGATTGTGGAATACAAAAATTCATTTCTGAAACTTGTAAAATTTATAAAAAAACATATTTTTAAATATTTCATATTTAATGTAAGAACTGAACTGTTGACAATTTTCTTATATCTATAATTGTATGTGCTTTGTGCATAGTTTCTGTGTACGCAAGCATTACTGTGAGTACAGGAGAAAATTGTACAGGTAGTCTATTGTAAATTGTTAACGACTGTGTGAAATTATTTCTATTCTTTATATAAACGCACTTCATAGAAAGTGATATTTAAACTGAAGCAACGTAACGTAAATTGTTGTCTCGCAGAATTGTTTGTTTTAATTAGAAAAAATTATGTACCATAAATATTACCTGTCGTTTAAATAAAACGAACTTTTCTACATTGTATTTTATCATGTTTATTTGTTAATAGCGATGTATTCGTTTTATAAGAATATATGTCTTAACAAGTTTTTTTCATAAGTCGTACTATGCTTACTTTCAATCGAAGATTTTTCAACGTAATACATTTTGTTTGAATTTGATTCAAAACTTTCAGTGGTAGACATGTATTTTATATTAACTGTACCTGTTGGAAGTTGTTTACAAGACTGTGTCTCGTTTAAATCATGACTCGTTGATCAAATTAGAAAACGTTACTTGTTTTAGTTTAAATAATGACCTTCGGATTTTTTCCAGACATTAGCCAAATATTTATTCACATATGTCTTATACATATATATTGTGTCTGAGATACAAGGTATCACAAATGTTTCTGTTCTTTTATTATACAATTTTTCATAATGAATATTGGTTTGTATATATTTAAAATCGAATACTATTATGTATCGACTGTATGTACATGAAAAAAACGGATTTAACTTTATCTCACATGATCTGTATGTGAGTTATAATTAGTAACTACTCTTTAAATTGCCGAAATCATAGAGCAGGCGCCGTTTAATACAGAAATTGATTGATTGGGGGCATATACAGATAGAAATCTGCGTTCTAATAGGCCGTAAACTTCATCCAATTTCGTTACACACCATATTTGTGCGATGTGGTGTATTTTCCATGTATTTGAATCACGATCTGTTATTTGCCTGTCAGTTTATCTACTATTATAATTAAATCGGTCTCTTGTGTGGGGGCCTTTATACGCCTAATCCGATCACAAGCGAGTGCAAGCATGTTCGACATGAGACATACGACCTTGACTTTTACAGTTGACTCGTTCATGACACGCCGAGCGGGGGTGAGGAGAGAAAGAACACCTACATTAAAATTTCAATTTGGCATCATACCATTCATAAATAATGGAAACTGTTGCTCGAACATCTCTTTTAATATGAACTAACCGACTTTCTTATGTGTGTCGCATTATTATTTAGGTAAAATCGACCATCGGCCGTGCCGTAACTTTCGGATAACGTAAATCATTTGTATTTGTCGTCAGAATATTTAAATACGTTAATTTATGTGAAGACGAATTGCTACAAGTTGTCGCATATTTTTGTCCGATGTTTATATTTTTCACGCGTTTCCATTTTCTTTTGACATTAAGCAGCGACATCAATCGTGATTCGGATTTATAGATGTGTTGTTAAACAGTTGTGAAATTACAGATTAGAAATAAATACCAGAATATTCATTAGTGTAATGAATGATTGTTGTACTGCGACGTTGCAGATTTATTATAAAAGTGATAGCATCTGAAACTTAAATTGTGTGAACCGGTTATCAATGTTTGTATGGACATTTTTTTTCAAACACCAAATACTGTTCAAGTTTTGATTTCCGATAACAACATGACTGCATATTTAACATTCGATTGATAAATAATTCAGAATATAATTTATCAGTGTAATGATTCAATATTAAACCTTTGTATCTGTTGCATTGTGTTTACAAGTGCTTTGTGTTTTGCATTTTGTTTCAATAAATATTTTATTCTCTTTATATGACATTTTCAGATGAAACATTTATTTTTTAGTTTACAAAATTAATAACAAGTTTTTTCAGATCAAAAATCTGTTACTATTATTAATATTTAATATCAATATTTAAGATTTTATGTATACCTGGCTATAAAAAGGGTATCAAAAAACCTCATCATTAATATATATGAGAGTATCAGTAGAAGTTTTTGATATAACCATTATGTTGTTTAGATAAAGTGTTTTTCATATTTTTATAAAGTTTAAAGTATATAAAAATTGATAAAGATTAGTAGAATGAGTTTTTTAAAAAAGATATTTGGTATATAATTTCTTATCTCATTTTTTAAATAAATATTTCGTACATATAATAGATACAAAATATATTCAATAATAAAGTTTGGATAAAAAACATATTCTAAAAGAGAATGGCATATGTATATAACAAAAAGTATTTAATTAGTGTATTGTATAAATCAACAAAATAAAAAAAGTAGTAGTTATTAATAAAAAATAGAATACAACAGAATATTGTATTCAATAAAAAAAAATACTGGAATATTCTTTCTTGATTCTTTTATTATATTTATTTTCTATTTGATGTTTGTGTATCAAAAAAAATAATTAAAACTGCTTTTGAAAAATGCAAATGATATAACTAATTGGTGTATTTATCATTTCTATATAATTATTTACATAGAATATATTAATAAAATGATGTCATTGAAATTCTACAAATCTGGTATTTATGAAATTATATTAATTTTGAAAGTATCTAGAAATATAATGAATCAAAGCTTGTATTGAACGAACCACATATATGCAGTTTTAACCATCTGTCTGCTAATTTGTCATACCTGTTTTTGATGTAAACAGGAAGAGTTGTGCAGTAATATAATATTTGCTTTATTACTATCTTAACCATTACATGTTTGAAAAAAAATATTTGAACGATTATATATCCAAAACGTATGTAGATTTATTGTATGTAATTTGAAACGTAAAATATCTATTTTTAAATTCCGTTTAAACAACTTGTCACTTATAAATTGCAACAAATTAACATATTTGTACAGATTTTTAACTGTTATAATAACCTAAGGTGTGGTTAAGTGTGAAGGTCATTCTTAAGCACCAGAGAATATCGTTAGATCATGTATACATTTTTTTATTATTGTGACTACTGTATAAAAATACTGATTAAAAGATTAGTTCGTTGTTGTTATACATAAGATGAATAAATTTTATCGAATTATGTCACTCTATTTATGTCTTGTGCTACACTTGTTTAAGGACAATAATGGATATTCCTTTCACTGTATTATCAGCAGGTTTTTTTCTTATATATTTATTCATACCGTTTTCAGTTATTCTCATAACATTAGATCATTTTTAGTATGTTACAAGCATAATATTTGCATAATAATGTTCAAATCGGTTAAATCAAAAGAAAAGATATGATATATATATATATATATATATATATATATATATATATATATATATATATATATATATGTTTAATTTATATAAAACATAATGCGTGATACTTTTATAGTTTAAGGTAACCTTGGATATAAATACATAGAAATTTATTTTTTGCAGAATATTTTAGCACTTTATATATATATATATATATATATATATATATATATATATATATATGTGTGTGTGTGTGTTTATATATGTATGTAATGTAAATTTAGTGTGGGTATGTGTATGTAAATGAAATACGCATATAGAAAACACAAATATATAAGACATACAGTTGGTTGACATGTCATGTTTATTAAATATGTGTAGCGTGTGTTCTTACGATGATGGTCGATGAGTATGTTTGCGATGTGTGCCGTCCACATGGTTAATGTTTATGCAAACATTTTGATTAAATTAAAACATTGCAACGTTGTTTCATCAATCATGTTCAAGTAGGAGATATGCAGTTATTAATATGTATGTATTATTTGTGCTGGGTAGGTGTTGAATATAAACAGAGATCTTCATAATATTTCGTTTTTCGAAAGAAATAAATACCGTTTTATATCAGGATTTCGTCTGACAACTGTGTGTGATTTTTGACATATCAGGCAATGTGTTCAAATATCATATAAAATGTGTATATGATGCAGGTGTTATTGAAGTAGATTCGTTCTTTGAGATTTAGAAAGCAATTGCTACAATACAGTTCTGAAACTTATTGAATTCACTTTCATAAAAGAATTATTTTTTTTCAAGTCACGCAAATCATAAAAATATTTTCCGGTCAAAAGTGTTTTCAGTAAGTCATTTTGTATCATTTTTAGTTGTTGATTAATCGCAGTTTATCAAGAATTTACAGATTTGTTTACCAATTAAATCAATAACAACCATTAATTTTAAGAAATTAATAAGATAAACCGATTGATTTAATTGATAATGTTCTAAATTAAGAAAAAAACCCTCTGAAGTTCTTATATTCTTTAAAACATCAGTCTTTAATATGATTTTGAAATAAATAATAAAGCTTTCTACACAGTTATTGCGATTAGCAAGCGTAGTCATCATTTATATTGTTGTAATAAAATAATAATATTAAAAAAAAACGTACTAAAATAGATACCAAAAAAACGGTCATTGGGAACGGGAATCTGATATTTTTTGGTTTCCAAATTCTAATTTAAATTGTTAATTATTCATTATTATGAATTTATGATACCACAATAGATATAATAGCAAAGTACTTTTACATACCGAATAATGTTTCATATTGAAAAATATTATTTATATCAATAGAATTTTTTTTCAATTTTTGTCAAGTCGAATATTTCTATCAAAATATAATACTTTTACATAAAAAATCGCAATTTGATTAGAATTCTGTTATTTTTAACACGAATAACTTATTTATGACGAAAAAAAGAATTGTAAATTTCAATTTTTGATACAAAACATCCATTACATGAAATATGCATTTTTTTAAAATAAAAGTTTGGTGTTTAAAAATCATTTTTTTTATTAAAATAGTTAACTTTTATACGAGGCTGAAAAGTCATTGGCAAAAATCGAAGTTAAAGTATTTAAAGGTGCATTTAACTTTTGAAATTTTGAATGTCATTACAGCATATGATTATAGTACATAGCACATAACAAGAGTTTGAAATTGATATAAGCTTAAATGCATTATGTGTTGTGTTAGCTAAGAATTTAGTCTTATTTGTGCTATGGAATGCATCTTTCATTATCTTGGTTTTTACAAACATTTCTGTATAGGCCAGGTTTATTGAAAAGTTTATGGTATTCCTATCAAATTAAAAACTGATATAAAATGATTATTCGACATGAGAAATAATACATGTAAACTAATATGAAATATGATAAACACTGCATAATCTATAAAAATCAATCTTTGCACATATATAAGATAAAACGTACCTTAAAATTGTCATTTGTGGCAGGTAAAAAGGGAATATATGTGATAATTTAAATCTATTAATTTCAAACATTTAATTTTTTGTCTACGAAATATACAGACCAATATTTCTTTAAATATAATGTGGTTCCAACTTGAAATACTAAAAATGATAATTATAAATGAGTGTATTTTGAAAATTATTACAATTATATAGTATTCAAAAAAGCTTTATTTATTTTAATGTTTTTAATGCACAATGAAGGTATTTGGAGTTATTTTTGGAGAATATAAATACTGGATTATTTGAATTATCTGGGTTAATTTATATATGAGAAAAAAATAAAAGCATTCACTTCATACTTTATAAAAAAACATTGCATATATTTAGACTTCATAGCAGTGTTTAATAATTTTATTTCATCTGTTTTTTTAAACCATACAGAGTATGCTTCAAAGGTGGAAGAAAATGACGTCACCTTTTTAAAATATTATTAACATGTATTTTTAATAACAAGGGTACAATAAATGATATGCATAAATATACATTTCAATTATAATACACACTTATATGAATAGCACTACTTATATGAATATCGTGTATTAGAATAAAACGAAGGCCACGTCGGTCTCAAAGATGAATCAATTGACAGGTGACTTCTGTACAGAATTAAATTGAAATCAACGTCAATGAAGTCTTTTCATTTATGTGAGTTGCATTTCATTTATTCGAATTATAATATTGTTTGTCCTATTGAATATAATATATGATTTAATAATCAATATTTTCTTTCGAGATGAACGATCGGTGAACTAGTTGATACGTTTGGTTTCTTCAGCGTTGTTTATGTGAATTTTAATTGATAATATGGAACTGTTTAAATTATGTATACACATTTCAATTTCGTAAATGATATAAAATGTTTAATATATGATTGGTATGTAAAACAACAGGAGTGAAATTAGACATGTTTTGTACATGGATGTTAGACAACGTTTATTCTATTTAAAGATCGAAAAAAGTATAAGTTTGAACGTTTTTTTTACAGTTAAATTTTATTTTGATGTAGAATTTATATAGTGAAAAAATCCAAAGAGCATTTATATTATTATTATAATATTTGATTATTTTTGTTAACTTAAATATTTTTCTTCCTGTCTATTGATTTCTTAATAAGTGAGTTTCAAGAAGTCACATATAAAAAAATTAAATCAATTGAAATTGGTTTGTTAAGTATCTAGAAATCAAGTATAAAAAAAATCTTTTGAAAAGTATTCAAGGATTGAAACGTGCTGAAAATAGCAATTAAATCGTCTTAAATACAAAAACATTAAAACTATATATTTAATACTACAGTTGTAATGAGAATTATTATATATATATATTTTTTTTATCGAATTAGATTTATTGAATTTAAGAAAAGTTTCTGTTGGATTTTATTAAAGTTATCTTTGTAGACTTAATGTGGAATGTATACACGGATTAAATATAGAATGAGCAGCTTGAAGATAGCTGTTGAACTGAAATAGACTGTTATTTTTAACTATAGGGTTTTTATTCTAAAATGTTCTGTGCTTTAATATGAAGACTGTTGTATCGGAATTGAAATACGTGCAGTTAAAATAAATGATCTTTTATTTTGTATATTTCAATATAAAAATTCGATATAATGAATATTTTTTATTTAAAACAGAAAAAAATTAAAAGTAATACATTCCGAAAAAAATACTCTATATATTTGTTAGAAAGTGAAAAAAATGAAAATTGATATTTTTGAGCTGTATAAAATCTCGCATCAAATTATTTGTACGTTTATCCAGAACAAGTGCATTTTTTATTGTTTCGTTTGAAAAAAAATATCAATTTTTGAATTGTATGTTTTGTTTTATCTGATTTGTTGATTTAATCGTTATTTCTAATGAAAGTGGAGAATATTTTACAAAGTATTTTGAGCAGAAAAAATAATCGTGTAGTAGATAAATAAAAAATATATTCATACTCAAACTACAGAAGAAAAATTCATTTATATTTATGTGATAATCTCAAAGGGGCTTGACTGACATTTCAGGAGATATCTCAACCAAAGAAGATTGAGAAAGAATGTTCTAAAATGGCCGAATTAAAATAATAGTATCAATATATCTATACATCTACATGTAAACGTTTCAAATAAATAGAAGTATGTATGAATTCTACTACAACAGTATAGAAATTCAATTTACAGACCAAAAAAGATAACAATGACTACATGAAAGTATCACACATTTAAGTTCTTTTTTTTTTGGTTAGTTGATACACATATAGGTGAACTAGTCGCGTTGAATTGAAGTAAATTCGATTATTTCCGCTCCACTCCACTGTAGTCATAAACATTTACAAGAGGTGTTTTTCAGCATCGAACTGTATCGACCTACGTCAATGCTGCACCAGAGGTACTTGCTTCACGTGTTTATATTCGTTACGTCCGGGCGGTGTCCATTCAATAATAACAGTAATCTTTTTTAGTGTGTCCGAACGCACGCTTACGGACTAACATACATATTTAAATTGCTTCGATGAATGTTACAATATACACCTTTATACATGATGGGAAAATCGAACGAAACCAATTTTACACGCAGATCTTTGTAATGTACAAATCGAATTTAGAGAACACCAAATTTGGCATGGAAATGGAATTAATTTGTTTTAGAAATCGTAAATAACATTTATTCTGATCTATAAAATTAACTCTGACATAAATTATATACTGATTATTATCTGTTACGCAGTAATCGAAAAACTGATATATTTAAATAAAACATTGATATCATACACGAATACACGTTTTTTTAAATAAATAAATACGATTTATAAAACGACGATCGTTTTTCTAGAAAACGAATAACGCAGTATGCCCAAATTCGGGAGTTTTGTGTTGATATAAGAAAAAAATGTAAATAAGATGATAATTATACAGCGACAAGTGCTGTAAGTGTGTGTATTGTATCATTCGCTAAATATAGAAAATTATCACCTCTAATCTAACTCTTCCATTGAAACAATATTCGACGTATAACAAGTAACACGTACATTTTTTTTTCAAACCACCACTGTGTGATAAATTATAAGAATATAATTTGTAGTTTTTTTTTTCGTAATGAAAATAAAAAAGTGTGTACATGGTCTATCAAGTATTCAGATAAATCAGTTGGTGAATTAATTGTTTAGTTATTGTATAGTTTTTTCGCTCTTGTCTTCACTGGGATTAATTTTTAAAAATAGATTTCAAGTGGAGTCTCAGTAATTTGAATATTTGGTAACTTCAACTGTTCAGTACGTTGAACAAATGATTTTTTTACTATGTATTTTATAATTTGAATAAATATTTATTTGATGATTTTATAACTCGGAGAAGAGTATGTTTTCGTCACTTATTTTAATATAGTTTCATTAGGTTGGTCGGAAATAGTTAGTAGTTGGTAGTAAAATAATTGCGGTTTTTGTTTTCTGAATTCTAACCTTATTTTTTTCAATGAGAGTGTCCTTTTATCGTGTTCATGTTAAAATCATTTCAAAATGCATTTTTCAGTCTGTATTTTGGTAACATCGACTTTAGTTTTGTTATTAATTTTGCTTCAAATTGGGGTATTGAATTTAAGATGAAAAAGAAGCAAATAAGAGCAATTTTTATATGAGTTTAAAACGGGTGATAAAACAGCAGAAACTCCTCGTAAACTAAACGATGCTTTTGGTGTGGGTACTACTAAGGAACGTACGATGCAATGGTGGTTCCAAAAAATTTATGCTAGGAGCGAAAGTTTTGAAGATGTAGAAGGTCGCGGGGGTGCTTCTTTAGTTCATAACGACCAACTGAAGGCGTTAGTTGAATCAGAACCACCCACAATACGAAAGCTTGCACAAAATTCAAGCGTTAATCATCCGCCAGTTCTGGACCTTTTGAAACAGGAAAATCAAAAAACAGAAAAGTATATGAGTTATTTTTCTACCAACCTTCTACTTTGATTCTGATTTCATTACATGCCATGGAAAATACCTGAAATTTAGTTATTCGTCAATGTATGTTTAATTTATTGTGAAAATCACTTTAGTTGGTGTTGGGAAACAAGTGGGTTATATTTAATAAAGTGAATTTCCAAAAATTACGATGGGCGACTAAAATGATTTGCATAGAAAATTTTGAAACATAGAAAGTAATTTTTTAAATGGTGTATTTATTTTTTAATATACTTTTTCTATACATGAGAAACACATATTCCTTCATTACGACGGTAAAGAAATTTGATATTCATTCCTCTAGCTAAGCTTTCATGGTAGTTTTAACTAACTTGGTCATCAGTCAAAATAAGTTTCTTTATTATCTTTTACTACTGGGAATTAGTGGAAGCCAAATGGTATAAGATCTGTGCTGTAAGGATGATGTGGTCTCGAATTTATTCACTTTTTCTAGGAGAGTTAGAAGAGTGTGGCGGTTTCATATTATTTCGATGAAGCACAGTTCGATCTTAATCACTTTAAGGGTGCTGTTAAGTGTTGTTTGAAATGAAAAATATTAATTTTATCCACTAGAGGAATGAAAAAAATGTGGTATAAACTTATAGAATTGTATTGATGATGTTCGTGTGAATCTTTTGAAAAATAAACGCACCAAGTGAAAGATTATATTTTATTTATTTATTTATTTTTTTGTTTAATCTCAATATGTCAAATAATTCAAAAACTTAAAGTTAACTTAAATAGTTTATTATAAATATGACATGAAAACGTGATAACATGAATACCACATTGTGGTTTTTATATTTAATGCGATCTTGAGTATTTAGAAAAATAATTTTCCCAGTAATTATATAATTCGAACAGCTTTTTTATATGTTCAAATTACCGAAACTCTACACTATTATGTATAGAAATACTAATTTGAGTGAATAAAGCGCGTGTATTATACAATTTCAATCGTCACGTGAGAAAGAACATTGTTGACAGATAATTCTCGTTTCCCATCGTCACAAAATACGTAGTCAACGCACAAACAACATAAAGTCATATACAATAAAACGACTTTTTTTTACAATGCTTCATTGAGGATTTCACAAACGTAACTTCAAATATAATTACATACGGGATTGGCGAACCGCAATCGATGCGTACAATTATTAATTGTAATCAAATGTTGGAGTGCCTGCTATGCATGCAGAGAAAACTATTAGTGACAATAATAATGGTGACCTGATATTAATACAGCCATTGCAAATGCTATTACGTTGTTGTTGTTCCGTTAAATAAGATTTAAGAATTAAAAAAGAAACAGCTCATGTATAATTTAGTTCGAGCAATAAGTTTTTGACGTCAGACTTGAAATATTTGTGCACGAGTCGAGTTGGGCGACACCGATGGCGTTTTTAAACACTGTTCTACATGCAAATTAAAATAAAATAATAAACGATACACAGTTTTGCGTTACATGCTATTTTAGAACACCTGCATTTAAATATAATGTCAGTAAAATAAATAATACAAAAGTAGTTGTAATTTTCTATTGTTTCGGCTATATTTGTAATTTATTTAAATAAAATACTATTTTTTTCTTACTTTTAAAATCCACGGAATTACTCTTTCTTACTAACTTGAATTTAGATTCAATACATTTATCAATTTTCAATTTAATTTAAATTTATCCAAGCAAATTGTTATAGAAATATTTTTGTATTTAAAAGCTATATCATTTTCTTTTTTTGTTTCAGGTGAGTTTTCATATTCCGTTTGCGTTTTACAAGTGTGGTAAGTCGTTGTAAGTAACTTCAAATGTGTATTTAAAAATATTAATATATAAATAAATTGATCACGTATATTTTTTCCTTGATCAATGCGTTTATATCTATATGACGAAATAATCGAGATTTTAAACAAAAAGTACAAATAATCCACATTTTCAAAGTGATGAAAAAATATAGTTCTTCAATTCTTAGAAGAAAATCATCATATCGTTTTTTTTTATTAATTCTAAGGGAAGGGGCGACTTGAATGGATACAATTTTTTTAATGTGAATTCAATAAAATTCATTATGTGATTATAAAAAAATAAAACCAGTTTTCTTTCCTTTTTACGGAGCTCTTGAATGCTTCAGTCGTTGTTACATTAATCTCTCTGTGTAGATAAGAGCGTTTTCGCGCGATGATTTTTTTGTTTTCTAATGTTTTTTTTATCTTTTTCTTTAGAGGATAACATGACCTCTTGGCCCCTTGTCTAGGTGCGCCACTATATGTACCCTTATGAATATAAACGCATCTTTTTTAACATATCTCCATTTTTTTTTATTGAAAATACTGACTCTTATTGGAAAAACTGATTTTAAAATAGTTCAGAGCTTCAATACGATATTTATAAAAATAATTTGATAAATTAGTGTTATATGCATACCATTTATTTATGGATGCTCTCTGAATTCTTGACATATGTTTGAATTTGTCATTTCTACCCGAGAAGATGATCTGAAGCATAGTGTTCAAGATTCAAATAGAATCGTTATTTTCTAAATCATCGACGTTTAAAAAATATCACATTAAAGAAAAATGAAGGCGAATTCGGATTAATTTGATTTGAAAAATGGTAATAAATTAATAAACAGAAAAGAAGTATTGTAATAGTTATTTATGTACAGTACGTTTTCTCTTTTATATAGATATACTCTAGTTTTTTTCATGTTATTATATATATATATATATATATATATATATATATATATATATATATATATATAATATTAAAGTAATCCTGCATTTACATAAAATACAATTAAAATGTGTCCAGTTCAGTAAAGGACCTAAACGTTGCTGCGTAATATAGTTACATTTACCGTGTAGTAAATGTGTATGTTTCAAGAAACATTTTATTGTGCAGTACGCGCCAGAAGATTGTGTGGGACATGATCGGCTGTGGAATGCAGACGGACTGTGCCCACGGGCGGTCGAAATGACCGTTTGTGGCCACAGTGCGATATAGAATTTAAACAGTGAGAGACGGAATACATATTGTCCACAATACTATATTTGTTATGTTATTTTTATTACAAGAATGAGACGGACGAATAAACAGACAGACCGGCCGCGTTTTAGGTGTCAGGAACAAAGTTAATGACTCGGTGTTATCTGAGAAAATAACAATTATATCGATGTCAATATTGTTATCTTAAAAAATAAGGTCAGAAATTTTGTACTAATGTTTAGATTGTAACATCCGACGATTTATGTTCGCAGTCATCGTACATGAAATATGTTGTTATGAAACTTGTTTTGATTAGCATGATATTAAAGTATACATAAAAAAAAGCAATTTGCTACTCATATGAATATTATACAAGGCATGCTTTCGTTCTCAAATAAGATTTAATTAAAAACGAGGAAATAAAAAAAATATTGGTAAAAAAAATAGTTTTCAATACATAAAATATTGAAACCTACACAACACACTTCTTCTTTGACGAATTGTTTAATAATTGATTATTACTATTTGTGATATGATAACATAGACGATGAAAATATATAGTGTAATGCAGTGCTCTTTAAATTGGGTTCCGCGCATCCTCTTCTCGGGTTCCGCGGGTCAGTGTCAAAATGTGAAAGAATTTTCGAAGAAAAAACCTGAAAAGCAAAAAATTCAAAATAGTTAATTCATAATAATTTCTTTTATTTCTATAAATACATATTATTATTATACAATAAAACTATTTATGAGTACGCATTACGACGCCGCTCAATCAGATGTAAATAATAAAATTTGGTTATGTAAGATAGATAATTTTCAAAACTTTTGGAATACATATTTTGAGTTTTTTGGGGAAGTTAAAGGTTCCAAAAAAATAATCTTAAGGGTTCCGTGAGTCGACAAAGTTTGAAGACCACTGTCTAATGGTTTCTCATGTCTATACTTAGAATATGTTGAGGCGAACTCAGGCGTTAATGATCTTAGCTGTCGAAGCGCCCTAAAACCCCAAATAACAACTATAACATTGAGGTGAACTGTGGTATTATCATCGAAATATCCATCAGCATCATAATTAGAACTAATTACGGAACTACATTAAAAAGTTTCACTATCTTATAAACGACAGACATTTTTTCTGATCAAAAACATTCATTCATTGCTTATTGATCAATTTTATTTCAATTTATATGCATTTCGATGGCGTTTACGCTATTCTCAGGCACAGAAAAATATCTCTAGAGATTTAATTTATAATTGACGTTATTTAATTTTCACAAAATATAAGACTTCTTTACAATCTAGACATGCCATTGTTTTAGAGAAACGAGTTAATGAAATTTGAGAATGTACATTTTTTTTTTTGGTAGCCAATGAGAAATTCAATTTTGTAGTTTTACTGATTCGATCCTTTTTCTATTTCATTGAACTGAGTGATAAAACATTTTATTACAATTATAATTTTGGTATTGTGGCTAAATTCACGTATATAAACAAGTGATCACTTACTGAAACTGTACACATTTTTTCTGATGAGAAATGTTCAATAATATTTTTTCTAACTTGTATGAATTTCGAGTCGATGCCATCATTTATCAAGAAATTTTTAACAGAAAGTCGAATTTTTCAATACTTCAGCGCTCTACGAATAACTTGCATCCATTATGAAACATTTTTAATAAGAAAACATATTTGTGATTTCTAAGAGAGTCAAAATTTATTTGTGGAAACCTATAAACATATCAGAATAATCAATTTCTTATTGAATATTTACAAAAAAGAACTGAGATGTTAATTTTTCAGTGAAGTATGTATTTGAATTTATTTTTCTTACGTTTGTTTTATAGTATAATAATGTTTGAAATTTGTACAGCTATGAACAACTACCCCTCCATTTTGAATTCTAAAATATTACCCTCCTTTTATTCATGACGTGTTACGCCCTGCAGTTATCATCTGCCCTTTTATTCCTGTAAGGGGGGTTCACATTGCCTTAAATGTTGTATATTTATAGTATGCCATTTTCGTTCATTGCTGTTTCATGTTATTTTTTGATCGAAATGTAACTATGTATATATATATATATATATATATATATATATATATATATATATATAATGGGTTTTATTCTTTTTTAGTAATATTTATTTGACATTATCTTGTTTATATAAATGGAACCAAAAATTATTTCTCGATTATGTATATTTAAAATTATTTTTATTTAAATATATGGTTTATTAATTATAATAAAAAGGTATAAAAATGACATTTCACATATGTATGTATATATATATATATATATATATATATATATATATATATATATATATATATATATATATATATATATATATATATATGCACACACACACACACACATATACCAGCTGTATATGAAACTGGTGTATGTTATCGTGCACATTAAGAATATTTAAGTATGTAATTTGTTTAATTTATGAACTTCTGATTCACGATTCGAAATTGACCTTATGTGTGCACATGTTATCAATACATCTTTGAAACTGTAAATTGTATATTCCTGTTTAGTCTGCTGGCTTGTTGTTTTCTTAATACATGCGAATTAAACACACTACTGATCACTGACCTAAGTCAGAACCTAATTGTAGATCCGTTGTGAAGTCACTTGCGTTTCTAAATATAAAACGTCACGTTATTTTTGTGAGATTCATTTTGATTTTATTTTATTACATATTTCGGAGAATACACGAAAACATGTCACAGTACGATGTTGGTGAAAAAAAATCTGTCCGAAAGAATATTTACGTTTAAATTTGTGTAGTATACCTAGCTTATTTATTTCTATGTACGCATGTAACAATGTAATTGGACACAATTCGAATTCGGTCGTTTTATTTTATACAAGGAATATGTTTGTTAAGGTTTATTTTAGGTCCTAACAATGATTCTATTGAGTTGAATTTTTCAAACATAATTTTGGCTTGCGATCAAGGTTAATATAATTTCATTGTTCTATTCGAATAAAAGTTATTTTTGAGATACTATTAAGTAAATCTTATGTTTGTCTGAAGTACGATTTTGTGTTCTGTCGTCTCAGACGTCATGGTTACAAATTGTCGAATATTTATAAATGTAAATTATGAGTGCAGATGACATTACAAATGACATTTAAATTGTACAAATTGTCTGTCAATTGTGTTATATAAAATGTAATATTAATTTATTGCATTTTAAACTATATTGAGTTTGAGTATTAGCAATCTTAATTATCGAATAGTATGAATCATAATAGTAAATATTGTTTTTTTTTCTTTTTTTTTAATTCTTCTAGTTTATTATCACATTTATATTAAAAAAAAATATATACATGTTTGTATAATTTTATTTTTATTTCACTTCCTAGTAGCACAAACGCATTGATTTGTGCTTTAGTTGACTTTATGACGTTAGAAAATCATTTTACCAACACAAAGTTTCAAGTTGCTTGTATCGAGGTTCATTCCCTTTGATGGATACATCCAGCTGGACTAGTATGATGCTTTCTTGTATCGGGGACTCTTTAGTCCATAAATTTGACATATTTTTAAAAAAGAAGAAAGAAATAGAATTAGATTTTCCTTTTAACTCAATCGAGAATTGTTGATTTATAAGAAAATAGCTTTTTTAAATTAATATATTCTGTCATATGTTGTACTCTAGTTATACATATACAGGATTATTGTTCTCATGTGTGTGTGTGTATGTATGTATATATATATATATATATATATATATATATATATATATAATTAGTTACAATTCTAATATAACATTTTCTAATTTTTAAAAAATATTTTATATAAAAATAAAATATTTTACATAAAAACATTATAATACTTTACACCTATTAATAAAAAGTAAAATGGTAGTGATTACAGTAATAAATCACACTTTTTTATTATTTACTATTTGTAAATAAATATCTATACATCGTCCGTACTTGTTATAGATAAACAAATAAAAGCTATTGGCTACTGTTGTTAGCTAGTGATAATTTAATGCTTCGAATGTTTGCGATAGCAATGTACTGATAAGATAATATATATGTTTACTGCAAAATAATATGCAGTTTGATAAAAGTATGCTATTGTATTTTTAAAGTAGCATAGAATTTTAAAATTGTTTATTTGGCTTGAAAAGAATTATATTGTCAAGAATATTTATTTATGGTATAAATAATGTATAATTGCAACGTAAGTTAAATGGACTATGAATAATAGTTACAAATGTGTGTTTAATAACCATTATTTTATAGGAATAATAATATATTTTTCATTTGAAAAGAACTGTTTAACCAGCATATAAAATAAAAGTACCTACTTATCATTTTAGTATAAAGAGTAAGAAAATGACTAATGCAGTGTCTCAGTTTATTTTTATTTTTGAATAAAAATGTCATCACTTTATCTTCAATTATGTGAACGAATGTAATCTTTCTTTGCAGTTTAATGTTGGCAATATTTATGACCTGACTATTTTGCTAATGCATTCAATCTACATGTAACAGTATGACGTTTAATACGACATTTTCACCTCTATTTTTTTACATTGGCGTAAAGCCCAGATGCAATTCCAATGTGACTTTGTTAAAATTTTGAATTGCTTGAAGAGAACAGTTCTGTTAAAATGCGTTTTGTGTAATTTCGTACAAATCAACAAAAGTGTTTATTTTTTAAATGGAGTAATTTTTATGAAACATTTTTTTTAAACAAGTCAGTTAAAAATATTATTTATCTAAGTAACGACTATTATATATCACACAATAATGATAGAATTATGTACTAATTATGTATGAATTAGTAGAAAATTAATATTTTTTAATGGAGTTTTAATTGAATTTCAACAAAATTTCAGTATGTTTTGTAGATACGTAGGTAAATGAATATTGCATTAATTATATGTCAAAGAATGTATTTCAATAATAGGTAATAATTTATTTAATTAATTAAATTTATATCAATGTATTTTAGTAACAAAATTAACTAAAAAAGGAATTTTAGAACAGAGAGAGATTTGCTAATGATTTTTCTCTGAATTCGATGAATTCCGAGAAAAGTACTAAGTCGTTTTCTGGCGAATAAACATTTTTTCTATATTTAGAAATAAGACTAATACAGCAAAATTTAAATAAACTTTTAAAAATAAAGAAATGTACGATTTTGTCTAGTTGAATGGCCGCTACATAAGTATTTTTTATTATTTTATCAGTTACAATATTTTTTTTTGTTCAAATTTAATTCATTTGTATTCAGAACTGCTTTTAATTATAGAGAAAGAATAATTGATTTTTAATTTTAAAATATAATAAATTACGAAACAATAATTAAAATATTACTAGAATTGTGATGTAATTTTTTTTAGTACTGCCCATTAATGTTACTGTATTGGAGGAGAATTTTAAATATGTAAACGTGTTTTTGCTATTACTTAGTTTATTAATTTGCATTTACTTAGATGCTAAAACCAATTTTTTTTAGAGTTTGAAAATAAGTTCAGGGGAATGATTTTTGAAAGAAAATGATACGCTGTAAGGTTAAATTTTAATTAATATTCAACATTTCAGTCTGTTATTGTAAATTCGATTACGCCTTTTTAAGGTTGGCAAGATAATTCTATTTTATGGTTTTGAATATGTAATAAAGAATGTATAATCCTTTATTACTGTTTTTTTCTTCAATGTGTATAACAATATTTTTTTTTTGTAGAATTTGTTGTTACGAAATATTCATTGTCAGTTTTATTTAATGAAAGTTGCATTCGTGATTAATTGATCTCTGATCTTTTAAGATGGTTATCAGCTTGCATACCAAATGTGAAATATTATCTTGTTTTCTTTATTTTTTATTTGAGTGTATCGTACACAATTTATAATAGCTGGTTCAACTTTAAGATTCGAGCTTTGTTCAGAGATAAACAATAATAAAAATATCCATGTAGGAGGTGATGCATTCATCATTGTTTGGTCACTAGTCCAACATGTTAATAGATTGAACTGTGACACCTGTAATATTTAATTAAAATATTAGTCAGTTAGTTACATAAATGACTTACTACAATGTCAGATGTGTGATTCATTGTCGGTCAAGTTTTAGAAGAAAACGAGTTCTTTTTTTTTCTCTGCAAACAAAATATCAGATTGATACACGACCGTTAATAAAGCACAGATACGAGTATAAAAAAGTAGGTCTCGACAATAATGCAATATTTAGTTCGTCGTCATACAGGTACTTAACGCCTACATAGTACAGCCCACCTGATACATAATTATTGGCGCCTGTTACCTGCTCGTATAGAGAACGACGACGGCGAAAAAAGAGAAAATGTGCAAAATCTGTAAAAAAAAACAACACATACACTTATGAGGCCGTGGGTAGATAAAACTGACCGCGATTGATATTTCCAAGCAACCCACGAATGAAAATAATTCAAACGTCGACGAGAAACGCCAAATTTGGCATTGTCCGACATACGTGGGCCGGTGTAACTTTTGAACAAAGCACACGCGTGCATATTAATTTAACATTAATGTTTCGATTAACGGAATCGATGATCGGCCGATCGATAATACACCACAACACTGTTGTGGACCGTGTGCCGTTGAATTATTGTATATTTATTAGACTGTAATTATTGACTATATTGAATGAGTGCGTTTTTCTTTTTGTATCGGATCGGCGTGCTTGACCAAATCAGAAAATAACATACTATAATTTAATAATATTGTCCGAGTCGCACTATTTATAGTGTGATGCTGACCGCAACGAGTGTCTTCGGGCATCGAATGGATCTTGTTAAGATGAATCGAAATGCGAGAATAAGATTACATTTCACATGGATGGATTACAATTTAAACGATTTACGATGTGAAAAATCGATTTAATTTAAAGCTAATAAAAGTTACAGTTTCATTTGTAAATCGATTTAATTTAATGCTAATAAAAATTAGATTGTATTAGATTTGAATAAACAAACTTTCTACGAACATACATTGTGCCCACTTGATACACACACATGCCACATACATTGCGTACATGAATGTATTTTGTTCCCAAAGATCGAAATTGAAATTGCATTATATATCGATTTTTATTGATTTTTTTGCACGAAAATTTGGACAAATATTTTAATTAAATGGAGAATTCTTTCTTCATATTTCGTTGTAGTAAATAGTTCTTTATTTGTTTCCGTGAAGTTTGTATCGTTGAATGTAAAACATTTTAAAATAATATCAAGAGGCATTAAGTATACTTGGAATCCTACTAAGATTTTCATCATGTAATACTTATCTGCTCCTTATATAAGTCTTTTCGAACTGAATTAATTTTAAAATATCGTGATGAAAAATGCAGTAAGAACAATTTCCATATGTGCATCGTTTCTAACATTTGCAAACAGAAGATTAAGGATATTGACTATTTTATCTTTTCAACGTTAAAAACTAGAATTATGAATGAATAATATTTTATTCTGCTTACTCATATTTCTGTTATATATCTCATGTTATAATTTATCAATTAGCTAATTAAAAACGTTTGATTGCTTAAATAAGATATGTTGTGTATTGTAATGAATGTATCAGTGTTTAGAATGTATTATTAAATAAAATAGTTGGCAATTAAATAATTATTTAGTTTATATAACCATTATGTAAGCGTTTATATGTAAAAATTGAGGTAGGATAAGGAGAATATATTAAATCTATTCTATATATATATATATATATATATATATATAAGATGTATTATATAATTACCAACTTTTTGTAATGAATATTTTATTCGAGATACAGTACTTTACTTGCTAATTGAAACCAAAAGTATCGAAACAAAATGTTTAAAAAAATCTTAACATTAGCTAAGAAAGATAGCTTTTAATTATATAGTTTTGAATAATAGATATTCATTTTTGTAATTCGTAATCTTTTGAGATTCTGTTCTTAGTATTCATTTCTTACATTCGGTTTCAACCCTCATGTCTTCATCAAATAGCTCGTTTGTATTATTGCACATTGTACTCATACTTAAATGTTAAATTTAACACAGATCATTTACAAACGTAATTAGATTTTCGTATAATTATATCATTTTTTATAGATTTTTTTTATTATTATTTAGATTTCGTTATAATTGCAGTCATTTTTTCCATCGAATTATATCTAGGTTATTTTTTTTTCAATGAAAAAGCGGACCGTTTTAATGAGATTACGGAGGCGTTTCGTTTCAGCTCAAGGCATTGAAGTGTACACAAACAAAACCGACACGTTTATTTCGATTTTTTTTCCAAATACACCTTATACATCGGTTCATATATTATTTATTTATTTATTAATCATTAACTCGCCATTATACGATTATTGCAAGCGGTGGGCGACGAAAATGGAAATGACAACGGTTATGTTAATTTCTTGTTATTCATTCTTTCTAAATTATAATATTTTTTCATGTACGTGGGTGGTATTTGAATGCGGGACTGATACTATTGAATTAACATTTGGTCCAAACGAAAGTCACCGTTTTCAATATTTTTATCGTTATTCCGTTTATATTATTTATGATTATTTCATTTTAAATGATACATGTAAAATTTATCTACGCCGATTCAAATTAGATATGTTTATTTATTTTATAGACTGATTGACCTACTGATTTTGAATAATTAATTCTCAATTTTACCTAAATAGTTTTATTTTGTTTCTATTAGATATTCAGACCAAAAACATGTTTCTTCCCATAGAACTAACATCTTTTTAATTCTATTGCTTTTTAAATGCCATCTTATATATATATATATATATATATATATATATATATATATATATATATATATATATATTATTTTGATTTCAATTTGTTGCCAGTATTCGTGAATTTCTAAATATTTACATTTTTAAATGAATTAGAAATAGAAAATTAAAATGCAGTTTGCGAAAATTATTGAAATAGCATCTCTATTTACACATTTTCTCTTTATTTACATTTTTTTTATGTCTATAATTTATTGATTAGATAATATTTCGAAATTAATTTAAAATTATTCAAAATATTAAGCCAATAACATGAATGAGAATTCATTTTGTTTATATATAATGTTTTGTTAATACGAGGTTGTTTTTTATCTTTTAAATAAAATGTGGCAATGAATTGAATTATAATTAATTTCTATTTAGGTATGGGTTATATTTAGGTTTTCCGAACGTCGTTTTGCACAGGGAATATTGTGTAATGATTGTATTTCTTCTGTTTACATTGAAATAAACTATTTAGAACGTTCAATAGAACAGCGACACTAATCTGAAAGTTTGAATTGTTAATATTTGATGCTAATAGTAGCACAGCGTTTTGTTTTTCTTTTTCTTGGAATTTTTTAAATTTTGCACTTGTGCCATTTTTTTTTATTGAAGATGACGTTTTTCTATTTTTGAAGCAAACGTCGTAAATTTAACATATTAGAGATTAAAAATATATCAAGTTAGGTGTATTT
This sequence comes from Acanthacorydalis orientalis, assembly GCA_034766995.1. Lineage (NCBI taxonomy): Eukaryota > Metazoa > Arthropoda > Insecta > Megaloptera > Corydalidae > Acanthacorydalis > Acanthacorydalis orientalis. The sequence continues at coordinate 27,962,998 of CM068319.1, forward strand.
TTCGTGTATAATCCTATTCGATTATTTAGTGTTTATTTTTCAAGGCAGAATTTGTTACGTTAGGTTTTGTTCATATTATTACCATATCAATTTACATCGATTACATGAAATAACAGACTTATCTTTATTTAGTGGCATGAAGAATGCCCAAGTTAATAATGACTTATAAAAACTGATGTATATTGTTTATTCATAATATAATATAATAGAAATAGAAGTGGTACAGATAACTGGTGATCTTGGAATTTTTTTTAAGCATTACACACATTTTTCATATGTCCTTTTTCTTTTCATGTCAGTTAAATCGAGTGAATTCGTCAATTTCAATAAATTAGTACTTTATGTTTTATTTCGTGCTAATTAATTTTGATTCCGTTAAGAAAATATATGAAAGTGTTACATACGAGTATATGTTTACTTAATTCAATTAATAGTCAACGTTTTAATTTTATTCCATTATTACAGCACGTCTCTTATCTTCTATTATATTTATTACTCATTCTTCATAAACCATGTTTTCAATTTTTACTTATTTATTTTTGAGTTTTATGTATTATGTACCACATCCTGTCACATATATATATATATATATATATATATATATATATATATATATATATATAATGTATATATAATATCGTACAAATCATATTGACGTGAAAGTTAATATTTTTATTTAATAAAATATTACTTTAATGTCGAAAATAAACGATAAAAAATGAATACAAATGTTTTGTCACGGTTTAGTGACTTCAGGCGTGGAACAACAATAAATAAATACAAACAAATTAATTATCTCTAGAACTGTTTTGTATATGTACTTTCTGTATATATATATATATATATATATATACATACATATATAAATTAGTAGATAATGAAATGCAGTAAAATCAAATATTTTGATTTATTGAATTAAGATTTATTTGAAGAAATCTTTTCTATATGATTCATTGGTTATTTGCAAATTGGAATATACAATTGAGCAGTCTTTCTTTCTATGTTTGTGTGGTTATACTAAAGTAACACATCTCTATATGAATGTTATTTTTTTTTTTTTTAAAAGTATACGATTCTTTTTTATGTTCTATTTAGAGAGTTGAAATGAATTTAGTTACAGTACTATAATTGGGAACTTATATATATAGCTTTTTATATTTAATTAACTGAGGAAAAGATCTTCTTTTTAAGATCGTCTTTTTAAATAATGTATATTTTAATTTATTTCACTAGAAAATTTTAAATCCGATTCCAGTCCAGACACATAGGGTTTAAAATTGTAGAAACTGAACAGTAGTTCTTATTAGAAAAATAAATGCATTAGATTTTGTTCGTGTGGATCTGAAATAGCGATACATATTTCTAACCAGTGAATGTGGATATTAACTCAATGATCATACTCAATGCCGAATAGTCTGGCAGCAAGCCAGAGTTCATTTTAGTATTATAGATGTTAAAGGGGTAAACTAGAGAGGGAAGTATTTCTTATAGTATTAGAAGAATTCTATTAAGTAAGAATGTTTTTAACTGATGTTTAGTTATTGACGTTTGATTATTTTTGATTACTGATGCATATTTTGATGTTATCACATTGTTAATGTATTGAAAAAGTCAAGAGTCATCATTATCACATTGTTAATGTATAGAAAAATTATTAGGAGGGAATTTTTAGGTTCGCATGATTTCCTTGCGAATCTTGATTAATTTTCCTTGACAGTCTTGATTAAAACCTTACATTGTTATTGTGTTGCGTATTCATTTTCGCTATATATTGTTTAGAGAGTATTTGAAGTTTAAATTCATTCAAATACCGTAAATGTTTAATAAAAAATTGTGAGTAAAAAAATGTTTATTGTAACCCCGAGTAATAAAGTCGATAAACGCAATGTCGCTCAACGTGTTAATTATTCGAAATAATTTCACTGAATATTTGTAAAAAAAATACTTTATCCCTTTGTAAATTCACTGATTTAGTTAATATTCACCTAGTTTTGTACAATATTAGTTATCTTTAAAATTTATTTAGTATAGAATTCCATACTCGATAGTTAGTCAGTAAAATCGAAAGATACATGACTGAAAGGCCAAATTGTTTAAAATTGTAGATTTCAAATGTCATCTTTAGAATTTTATTATGAGATCTATATCAAATTACATCCTTTTATTAGAGATGGCTATAAGCAGATTTGCATTATATAAAGATATCAGACTTTTTCATGAAGTAATTGTGTATTTTATAAAATCTTTATTGTATCTCTGTCAGTTATTTTTTATTAGGAGTAATTTATTAAAAAATACATATTTATTATGTACTTATTGTAAAGACGTTTATAAAGCAGATTTATTTATATGAAAATCATAAAAAGAGACCATTAATAAACATGTGCGGAGAAATAAAATAAGACAAAGAAAATAACACATCTCTGTATGAATGTTATCTTTTTTTAAAAAAAAGTATACGATTCTTTTTTATGTTCTATTTAGAGGGTTGAAAATGAATTTAGTTACAGTACTATAATTGAGAACTTATATATAGCTTTTTATATTTAATTAACTGAGGAAAAGATTTTCTTTTCAAGATCGTCTTTTAAAATAATATATATTTTAATTTATTTCACTAGAAAATTTTAAATCTGATTCCAGTCCAGACACATAGGGTATTGTAGAAACTGAACAGTAGTTCTTACTAGAAAAATAAATGCATTAGATTTTGTTCGTGTGGATCTGAAATAGCGATACATATTTCTAACCAGTGAATGTGGATATTAACTCAATGATCATACTCAATGCCGAATAGTCTGGCAGCAAGCCAGAGTTCATTTTAGTATTATAGATGTTAAAGGGGTAAACTAGAGAGGGAAGTATTTCTTATAGTATTAGAAGAATTCTATTAAGTAAGAATGTTTTTAACTGATGTTTTGTTATTAATGTTTGATTATTTTTGATTACTGATGCATATTTTGATATCACATTGTTAATGTATTGAAAAAGTCAAGAGTCATCATTGTCACATTGTTAATGCATAGAAAAATTATTAGGAGGGAATTTTTGGGTTCGCATGATTTCCTTGCGAACCTTGATTAATTTTCCTTGACAGTCGTGATTAAAACCTTACATGGTTATTGTGTTGTGTATTCATTTTCAGTAACATTGTTGAGAGAGTATTTGAAGTTTAAATTAATTCAAATACCGTAAATGTTAAACAAAAAATTGTGAGTAAAAAAAAATAAATTCTATAAATTTTTATTGTAGCCCCGTGTAATGAAGTCGATAAACGCAATGGCGCTCAATATTTCAAAAAAATACTCCATTCCTTTGTAAATTCACTGATTTAGTTAATATTCACCTAGTTTTGTTCAATATTAGTTATATTCAAAATTTATTTAGTATAGAATTCCATACTGGATGGGGTTAGTCAGTAAAATCGAAAGATACATGACTGAAAGGCCAAATTGTTTAAAATTGAAGATTTCCTTTTATTAGAGATGGCTATAATCAGACTTGCATTATATAAAGATATCAGCGTTTTTCCATATGAAGTCATTGTGTATTTTATAAAATCTTTATTGTGTCTGTTTGTCAGTTATTTTTTATTAGGAATAATTTATTAAAAAATACATATTTATTATGTAATTATTGTAAAGAAGTTTATAAAGCAGATTTATTTATATGAAAATCATAAAAAGAGACCATTAATAAACATGTGCGGAGAAATAAAATAAGACATAATAATAAGATATGTTAATTTCTTGTCATCAAATCAATGTATGATAAATTACCCAAACAATACTGTCAAATTAAGTAATTATAAAGCTGGTTTCTTCACATATTAATAATCTCATTACGAAACGAATATATATATATATATATATATATATATATATATATATATATATATATATATATATATATATATATACACACACACACACACACATACATAAACGGTGTTCTTGTAAGTACATCATACATTACGAACGAATTGCGATCGTTCACTCGCACAAGGTCTGTAGTCAATTTTTGAGATCTGTACAATGGCAATTACATACAACCCACACTTTCTGTTTTTAAATCGGCACCGTTCGTAGTGATTTAAAAAGATACATTTCGTCATACTCGTTGTCTTTGTGTTGAGACGATTGTTTCGATGATAGGTGGATGACAAATGAATGATAAATGTTGTCTTTTCGTCTGTGCCTCCATTTGATGCTCATAAATAAATGTTAATAGGTTTATTATAATCGTTATGTCGACATTTTTTAAATTTTATTACGTTTATTTATAAGCTGAACATCTAATTCAGAATAAAGTATGAATATATTTGTGAATGAAACATGCCTTAAAAATTGCCAAACCTTCCAACCGAGAATAAATTAGTGAATATTTTAAGAAATTCATAATATCATTTGTTAAATTGGTATTTTAGATTTACATTGAGTAGTGTCTTTGCCCCGCAGCTGACCTTCTTTTGAGTGTCGACCTCAGAGTTCATGATCTGTTTCGTAAATTTATCTATGTATTTTATAAGGCGTTGGTAATGCATGTTTCAAATATTGTAATGTTTTTTTAAATTCTTAATTTAGTCATTTTTCAATGCAAACTGGAAGGCACATACAGATACTTTCTAATTGATTTGATTATGCTGTTGCTAGATATTAAATGTTTGATTTGCAAATAAATAGAAATCCTTTTTCTAAAACATATTTTAAGACTCTGTTAAGGTATTGAGATTTATGAGACATTCCTGGCATTTTTTTAAATATAAGATGACATTTTTAAAGTTTAAATTGAATTTTATTATATTAATAAATGTTTTGCGACAAAGTTTCTAAAAATGTCTTCATTTGTCAAAAAAGAAATTTTTTAATTTATACTTTCATTAATGGATTAACATAGTATCTTGTATTATAATTCTGTATAAAGATTTGAATATTTTCATATTTTTCGATATAAAGCTATTCAGTCAGAGTCATTTCAGTAAAAAATTTATATATATATATATTTAAAAGTTTGACTACTTTCTTTATTAGTATTATTAAAAGTTTTAGACACGTTGTTGAATGCTTACCATATTTGTTTTCTTTTTTTAAGAAACGAGACATTTTATTAATATATTTTTTAACTTAACTACTTTGTAAACTCACTCTAATGTTATTATATACTTTGTAGTAAATAATAAATATTCAAATATTTCCTAATCAGTGTACTTATCTCGGTAAGTGGACGAAATGCCATATATTACAATCTAATTAAAAATTATAATTATAATTATATATTTAATTGATGTATTATTTAGATTTTATTAACTGGAACTCGTTTGATAGTACTAAATTTCTACAAATATGTATATATATATATATAAGATAATATCTCGAATGAATTATAACAAGTATTAATTGAATTGAATGTTAAAAAAGTACAGATCCATAAACGACTCCTCGTTTCACGCACAAACCTTTTCTTGCTTGCGTCTGGTCAGTTACATATCACATTTTAGCATACTCGTTCTGAAAATTTATGTATGCACACTGTTGTAATCCTATATGTCGTCTGTATGTTATTTGTTTGCGTACGAACGGAGAGGCAAACAACCCTGTTTTATAAACGACCCGGTTTCGATGCGTAGGATTTGTTTGCGAACGTGCAAGGTGTAGTCTAGATATCTTATGGCGTTCTGCGTCGTCCGAGTGCATTGTCTTGCAGCAGTTTTACAGTAGTTGCAGCTCGTTGCTCTTTCGGGATTACGAAGGCCGTGTCGTCATGTTTCCATACTTTTTTATTCGAGACGAGAACACTGTGCCGATTGTATTGCGCTTTTAATGTGTTTTTATAGCTGTGTCATTTATTTTGACAGGAAGAATCTGATTTAGGTATATTGGTAATTGATGGATTATGTTGTCTGAACAAGGACTCTTTTTTCTGTATTGGCCTTGTATTTATTGATTCTGATTCAAAAAATCAAATTACTTCTTTTCATTTATATAGTTTTTTTATTGGCTTTTCTATTGAAATTTACAAAGAGTTAACTTAGGATTTGTAATTTAAATAAAAACGTTGTCGATTTGAAGATTTTTTACTAATGGTGTATTTCGGTTAAAATCTTGGAATTGAAAAATGTTTAAAGATATTTTAATATACAAAAGGGGGTTCAGACGATTAAAAAATTACTAGAAATCGCTTGATGACAATTTAAAATAATATGGTAGATGGTATGTTTTCTGTTCGTGTGGATTTAAACAGTAGATAATTATTTCTAAGTTACAGTATTTATTTTATCATGAAAAATGTATATTCTTGCTTATTGAGTCGCTTTTGCTAGATATTTTTTGATGTATATTAAGATTAATATTTTTCATTTATGGTAGAAGAAAGTTAGGTTTAAGAAAGAAGAGTATACAATTTATATAAGAAACTATTCTTTATTAAGAAAATCTTTCATGTGTATACTGTTATTTTGTTAAATTTTATATCATTGACCAAGGGGTAAAATAATATAGTCTTTTTCAACTGAATCTTTTGAAGCTGTAATTAACATTTTTGTGATTTAAACAACTGATACAGTAGTAGGTTAGTTTCCATTTTAAGATTATTTTCGAATACATTCTTATATGGAAATATGTCTGCAAAATCGTGTCCAAAACCTCTTAGTTAAAGAAACACGAATTAATTCGTACCCATTACTTATAAAGTGTAAAAAAATTAACTGCCTTTAATATTTTTTTTTTAAAAAAAGAACAGATTATATTTTAAAAGAGGAAATCACATTTCAGTTTGACGTTTATATATTTTATATTTGCATTCGTGATATCATCAAAATTAAGTCCATTTTACGACTGTGAAAAGACTGTCTTATGCATACATACATATATATGTAATATATATATATATATATATATATATATATATATATATATATATATATATATATATATATATATATATACCGATATATAAAGACTTCAGGTATATTCCTATTATTATTTATTTTTATTTGTCAAGATTTTACTAGACAGATACTTCATACAACCCTAAATATTTCTTAAATATAACTAAATATTTCCTTTAGAGGATAATTTGTAAGTAATTTGTGTGAAAAATAATATTTTAATGAGTGTTTTTTTTTTAAATATATTAAGACTGCGCTTTTGTATTGAAATACATTTTATTTTGGTATATTTGGAATGAATACATTTTCATTAACTATTACATTACTTAAATCAGTTAAAAATATTTTATACACCATGATAACAATTTTAATTCATAATGCTAAATATTTCATATTTGTATATATTTTATAAAATTACTTGAGTAATGTATTCCTCTTTTTTGCTTTTAATAATAGAATTTATCAACCAGTCAAAAATATTTCTTGCAAATATACGAAGACAGCTAATATAAAAAAGATATATCATATTTAATAAACACACTACATGTCGTTAGTTTAATTAAAATATATAAATGCATACATTTATTTTCTATCTAAAGTCTTCTTTCTTTTTACAGGTACGTTGGTGAATATTAAATTTGTATTTATAATGCGTGATGACCATTTGGTAAGGTATTCATATTCAATAAAAATTATTAATAAAATTTAATAGTGTCATTAAAATCATTGAATGTTTATAAGATATCTTTTATTGCGACATCTGAAAACAAGGATAAATATATTACCTAATAACTGAATGTTTCTCAAACTAACATTTTTTTTGAAAATACATACGTACATACATATATATATATATATATATATATATATATATATATATATATACATATAATGTAATTTTGATTTATTTTTATTATAATCTGCTAATTAGAAATATTTTCTTTCTTATAATAAAAAAAAAATAGGGTTTATAAATGTAAATAAAGATTTCTGAAATAAAAATTCACTGACTATTGAAGTATAAGTTATTTATAAATAAATAGATATGATAAGAGATTAATGTACCGTGTTATGGAAGAAATCTTATATCAAGAAATAAATAATTATGTTTACAAATAATATTTTATAAAATATCCATGTAAAAGTTGTCTTAAAGAAATAAAAGAGTATTAAATAAATCTGTTCAACTCACTGAAAACATTTTTAATAATTCTTTACATAAAATTCGATTGAAAAATGTAAGAATAAAAATAACGAGGACGGTTTGATTATTTGAAAAAATATTACATTTCAACATCTTCAATTAACGAATGTCATATACAAGTCAGCCGTCTTGCTATGAGTCAACATTTAGTCAAACAGTTCAGTGACTTTCATTAAAAATAAATGATAGACAGATTCACTACGAATGGTGTGAATCGGATTCGAACGGATTTTCGAAACTGGCTGAGTATTTCTTTCTATTTATTTATTTAATCTAAATAAACGTAAACAGAATGTAATTAGAAAACCGTCTTAACACATTAACTAAAAAAAATACTTTACCTATTTGAAAAAGAAATTTAAAAAAAGCGATATTCATCATATGTGAAACACACATCACATTAGTTCTTGAACAAATGACCTTTTTTTCTGACGGATGGATACGCCAAGGTTTTTATTTTTAAACCAGGCAGATGTAGAGTAATCTATCTCTTTGGCAAAAACAACATGTGAATACTTCACGATTCACGTTTATAACCCGTAAAAAGATAGTACTCGATAAAATAGACAGTGAGCGGATTTCTGACAGGTACTTTTTAAACACCGTTCAATTGAGTTGGTTTTCCGTTACAGTTTTTTGTTTTAAAAAAAAGCATTATGTATTTCTTATTTGTAGAAAAAATTCTAGTCGTCACTTTGACAAGTATTGTTGTAATATCCGATTGAATTAATCAAACAAATATAATTTATGATACATGTTTGATGTAAAAGAAAAACACCTACTGGTTTCATGAATGGAATATTAGACAGTTTTAAAAATACTTGATATAATTTCATATTTTTATAACGTTTTAAGTACGTATGAAATCTGTATAATTACCTGTCGAAATTTTTAAATTCAATTTTAAGTATACACGTCCATTGAAGGTTGATTACCACTGTTATGATACGAAATATTTTTATTACCCGTAGCATTCTTTGTTGTTGAACACAAGTTCAAGATTTTCGTTACATCGTCGAACCTGTTTGTAATTAATAAGGTTGAGGAAATAATTAACTCGTCGGTCTACTGTTTTCGCAATTTCTTACATACAACCCTATTTCGCAACAGTTTATTCCGTTATTCGTTTTGTAAAGGACGTTTTCGGTAATTGTTATCTGTAAGTAATTATTTCATTTTATTTTATGCAAGAAGAATGATTTACTTTATATATATATATATATATATATATATATATATATATATATATATATATATATATATATGGTTTTATAAATACTTGTCTCACTTAACTTTTTATCCAATCTTATTGGTGTCATGACGATAAATTGAACTGTTTCTTAACATTTCTTGAAGTATAGTTTTGGGAACAAAAGAAATTCAAAATTAAAAGATAAATGAATGACGTGAAGGAGAAGATTATTTTTATTTATTTTTACTTCTATAGAAAATGTTCGGTTGCTTGTAAAGCATAACTGGGCTATGTTAATGAAATAAAAAAGTTTGCAATTTTGAACGAAGTTTTGATTAGATTTCTCTTTTTCTTTTATGACAGACTTATATATCATAGTTAAATTTTTTTTCTTGCGAGAATTTCAGATCAAAAATCATTTGATAGCGTTTAATAATAGCAGAGTTTTCGGGATGGAACAAAACCTTAAGATTTTACTGATGAAGGCTGTGGATTTAATATTTGGGAATACATTTGTTCTAAGCATGAAAGATTGAATATTCATCCGTCTATTTTTTATAATTGTCTAATTTTAAATGAATGATCATTTTTTTATAAAAAGATTATTGGTATTCTTTGATTAAACTCTGATCATGCTGAATACCCAATAAATTATTTAAATATGTAAGTGAAAATTGCATTTTTTTTATAAATTTGCTGTATAAATTTTCCTCTTCGAATTCTTCATTCATTTTACTTAGTTTCCAATCTGAAATGTTTGCTTAAAACAAATCGTCCGGATTTATTTTGAATTTGTCCAATATCATTGGTTTTTCTTTATAGAATATGGATTCGATACGATCCCATGATGGAATTCACATCATAGTCGAATAGTGTCTTATAAGTATGATTTTCACATTAAAATTGCATTTCTTAATTGTTCAAATCTTGTTGAACATTTTTTTTATAAAATTAATATATGTATTATTCTGATTATCTTCCTCCTTTTGAATCATCTTGTCTGTCTGTTCTGCACTTCTAGTTTTAGTATTTATGCCATTTTCTAGTAGATTTTAGATATTTTAAAGAAAGTCTCTAAAAGCTATCTGAAGACAGCACATTAATAATAGAGGATATATACTCTAATTGAGAAGAATAAATCTTAATCTATATGTTTCACTTGAATGAATGTTTTTTAAATATCGAGATAATATTTAAGCAGAACTGGCGTTTAGAGATTCATTAGAAAAAACAGTTCAAGTTCAAAACTATCATTTTTTTAAAAAAAATATCCCTTAACTGAAACTGATTTCGTATTTTATTTTCTTTAGTATGTATTCACATGCATGTTTATGTTTGTATTCTAATGACTTACAAACAACCTACTCGCGAGACATTTTTTATTTATTAGTTTCGATTGAGTGCAAATGTGTTTACTGATATTTGCGAAGAATAATAAAACTGATCAAATGCCAATTGCAAAATAATATAGTCTAACACAATAAAGAGTATTGCTTGTTGAACAATTCAAAACATATTAGTAACCATTCTAATATCTTTCCGAAGAAATTGACGTAAGCGAGACACGCCTCATTCAGGTTACCCGATCGAATCTTCAGAATAACAAACAGACAGTTGTGTGCTATAAACCTTGATTTTTAATTTATCACCTAAATTTGCGAAATGCGTTTTGTTTGATAATAAGGAGTATATGAATTGTATTAAATTCAAATTATAATGTTCCAGTTGATCTTTTATTGCGAACTTACAAATTAATTTTTTTTCTTGCAAATATAAACAACACACGATATTAATTATATACTCATTTACATTATTATCCGTCCTGTATTTTATATTTTAAAATATTAATTAATTACTTAATATATTTTAATATCCGTATATAAATTAATTGCATTCTATTTGTATTCAAATTTGTAATATTTTCGACGAATTTGTCTAAGAAAATTATTGTAAAATGATAAAACGAATTATAAATTAAACATTATGTTTCTAATAAACAAGTGTCAGCGAAAAAAACCTGAATAATTATTATAGAGGAAATGATATTTTTTAAATAATAATTATGTTATTTTAAGTCAGACAAACGACCTTTCAAATAAATAAGAATTTATTAAATATATTGAGTCGGAGTTAAGTTTTTTTCTTCAGGTAATGTTTCTTGTTTGATGTTAGTAAAGCTATAAAATGTTTTATATATTTTTTAAGTATTGTGGTATATTTCATATATATATGTCTGACTGAATTATTCATTTTTTATTTTTAAATTCTGCGCGTAGGAAAAATTTTTTATGAATATCGTATGAAATTAAAGGGCATATAACGAAATATAATTGGCTCAAGTTGATTTTTGGTATTTTCGTTAAGTGAGTATAAAAAATAAACCAGAAATATAGAGGTAGCGGATGAAGAAAATATAAAAATAGTTATATATAACAGCTTTAATATATAAGTTATTATTTAATTATAAGTTCGTTTTTCTGTGTCTTTCTGAAATGGCGGCATTGTCATTTAATTGCGTATTCGTTTTTCAATAGAAAAATAAACAATTGTATGCGTCATGTGGGGACTCATTTATTTGTGAAATTAGTGTATCGAGAACTTGAATTAAACTATTATAAATTGTTGTTAAATATAATAGTTTACATAAAATCGCTTTTACATAAAAAAGTTGATTTTTATCTGGAAGAAAATAAACGTTATGGAATTTTAGTTTTGATAGAATTTTTAAATAACTAGCAAAAAAGTAAGCGGTTAAAGTTAAAATAATTCGTAATATAATCAATAAGATATCAAACTAAACAGTATTTCGAATATTTAATTTTTTAAGAATCTACAAAAATCCCGAAAATAGCGGTTGAATTAGTGCTCGGATTTTACTAGTGAATGAATTGATGAAAAATGTAATGAAGTTATGTTAAGTTCAAAAAAAAAAATAAATAGATAGCATAAAAAGGAGAAAAATAATATTTTTTAAGAAATGTCAGTGTACATTCATTTAGTTATCTTTACAGTTAAAATATTTTTATAATAATTACATCAGGCTACTTTATATTAATATTCAAACAACAAATAAAATGATATGCAGATTCTTGGAACTGATGAACAGTTTTAATGACTACAATTAATTTGTCATGCATGAGTAAAGTTTTTAATGTATTTTGCACTCGGTGTTCTAGAGCCTACCCTAGGATTTAAAACTTTAATATTTTATAAGATTTACATGTGTATTTTTACCCCACGCGGGGTTTTTAACCTCCAAGGCAGCAACATATATTGTTATCTTATGTATGTACATACACACATCATATATATATATATATATATATATATATATATATATATATATATATATATATATATATTGTGAGAGAAAGTTAAAGAGAGAGATAGTGGAAAATTTCTTTAAATTAATCTCTATTTTGAACATTTTTTACATTTATAATAAATGTTAAATAGAAAAATTAGTATATTATAGAAGATTATTAATGTATAGTAGAAAAGTAATATATAGTAGTAACATTTCATGGTGAATGGGTCGGAGGGGGGTCAACTATTTGTGAATTTGGACCAAACGGTTTATTACTTTTCTATTGCGTGTCAAATATCTCTCTCTCTCTCTCTCTATATATATATATATTTGCATACGAAAATTTAGAAGACATCAAATTGAATGTAATAAATTTATAATAATTTTAACATAATCTAAAAGCTGTTAATACATTCCAGTGATTTTTATAAGAAATATTAATTTTACAATTTTTTAAAACCAACTTTTCAATATATGCGTGTGTGTATATATATATATATATATATATATATATATATATATATATATATGTATATTTATATTGGTAAATTTACTTATCAAAATTTGTACTTTTTAAAAGAAAATTCTGCTTTCAGTCTTCCTTTTTGACATATAAGAATTTATTGGCCAAATTGAATATATGTGCGTAAGGTTGTTTTGATTGATATTTCCTGTAGAAATTTATACTAAAGTCTGGTAAATTGGGTTCGAATACATGCATACATATATATATATATATATATATATATATATATATGTATGTATATGTGTATATATATATATATATATATATATATATATATATATATATGTATATGTATATGTATATATAACATTACATACATACATGAACACATGTACACTATTCTTCGAACTATATGTTGATATATTTGCTAAATTTAACTTATCAGATTTAAATTACACACACGCTCTTTTTGGGATTAGTTATCCTTGGCGATTGAATGTATTTATACAATGCATACTTAACTTTTTATGATCTCATTATTTCTTCTTACTTACACACACTCAATTATGTTTCCTGTGATTTATCAAAATATTTACACTCTTGTCTCGTGGATATATCTCATACCCATACAATTATATATATATATATATATATATATATATATATATATATATATATATATATATATATATATATATAAAATGAATGATTGAAATCGTACATTTTATTAAATAATGACATTGTGATTATTTGATGGTTATGTAAATATATACACAGGTTTTAAAACATTGGTATTATTTTTCAATGTGATTTTAAAATATTTGCAAACTTATTCCTGTCTGCTATTGACATTGTTTTCGTTTACAAATTAAGGCAGGTATAAAATGTCAGTAATGAACTAATACGGTTAAATAGTTTCAAGGTTTTCGTATACCGCTGATAAGAATTATTACAAGTATGGGACGATATTTATATTTTTAACAAGTCTATAGTCTAAGTTACTTTGTGCAGTCGTGTGATAGTGTTTTGTATTAAAAATTAGCTAGTATGAGTTTAAATTTAAGTATTTAAATAAGTGTCGTGAAGTAGTTTTTATTGTTTTTTTTTTTAAAAAAAAACACAAAATATAATTCTTATAGAAATCTATTTTCACAAATTAAATCTACAAACAAATCACTCTACAAACTGCAAAATGTTTTCTGATCAGATATGTTAAGAGCGTTGGAATATGGGATAATCTGATTTCCCTTAATTTTAATGTTTTCAAGATCACATAATAACATACGTAAGCAATGTTAAAAAATGATCAACAATCAGTTATTGAAAATTTCTAATCACTAAATGTTTTTGTAGTTTGCGGGCAGAATGAAAAATTCACACGTGGAAATAAATTTATTTACAGTGCCAAAATCACATTGTGGATGTTTGTATTTTTTTTGTCATGTTTTTTAAGTTATCAACAAAACCTGAGATATACACAATATATTTTAAACAAAATAATCATTTTATAAATTGCGTAGTAATCATTTTATGAATACTGTTTCCATAGATAAATGACTGTTTCGATTGTAAATATTTCATTGAAACCATTTCAACCTGAATTTCGTCGACCCATCATTAGACTTCTGAAATAAATATGTTGATATTATCCCCTGCAAATGCGAACAACCGTTTACTAACGTTCCAACGTTTTATTGCCAACAATAATAAAATACGAATTTTATAGTTTACGCAGAAATTCAATACTAGTTTCTTCTAATGTTGTAAAATTAATTAGATAATAAATTCTTTTATAACAGTTACTGGCTGTAAAGAAATTCAATTCACACATTTTTGTGTATGAACGATCATAAAAGTCCTGTTTAGTTTTTGCACATTATTTATTTTTCTACAATCATATGAACTAACTTTCCGTGTAATATATGAATTATTAATATGTGGGTGCATATGTGTGTTCGTAAATATCAAATGTAAAAAATGAACAGTTACAATTGTAGTTTTTGACCTACACTTTAGCGTCCATAGATGTAATAAACAAAGACTGATACAATACTCTGTTTAAGTTTGTATATTTTTTTCCGAACAGAAGATCGAGTATGAGCAAATATTATTTATATTCTATCACATTTAAAGTGTCAATAAAGTCTTATGTAAACAATTGATTGTAAAGGATAATTTTAGATCTTTCCATTATTGACTACTTTATATATATATATATATATATATATATATATATATATATATATATATATATATATATAATAGATATGTAAATATCTTTATTGAAAGTAAAAATTGAATAAAAAAAGTGTTGCAAATATAAATTATTACGAGATTTGACATTTTAAATAAATGTATGATCTCCATCTTACTTATCAATAAAAAATGTCGCCTTTTATTGGCATTGTTGTATTTATAACCACACTAAAACGTTAAAAGGTATTTACTTTATCCTTATCTATCTTAAAAATGTACCGACTAAAAATTTCAACAAACTTCTGATAAGGATAGTTAACTATTTATAAATATTACATTTTATATTCCCATCTTTGTTAGAATTATTTGCACCATAAAGGCGATAGATCTACAGGAAAGATATTTGAATTTCTATGAATTTGCTGTTTAGAATTTATCAGTGAAGTTATCAATTTATGTTTATTGATTAAATTGACAACGAAACGTTTGTGTATGAGAAGTTATTTATTTATGAAAGGAATTTAACAATAGTCCAAAAAGTCCAAGTGTTCTTATTTTATAATATCGTCAGGCTAAACAGTGTTAAAAAAATAAACATTTACAGAATAAATAATCGTTATATAGAATAAGAGATAAATATGTAATTTCAGTATTTATTTTTGTAAATTAAATTGTTTCTAATAAAATTGTTTTTATGCAAGTCTAGTCAGAAATACGTATTTATTATATAACTGTAAATTTATCGTCAAGTGGTAATTAAATGGAATTCCTGTACGCTCATGTTTAATAAATAAATCAGGTTTTATATGCTGATTTCACTACAGAAAAATAAAATGTTATCAATTATATGCATTGCATAAAATCTATTCCTGACAAGATCTCTCGAAAAAAAAATCAATTCAATCCGACGTTATGAATCACACAAGATTATATATATTCGAGGCCGTAATACGTTATTCTGTCAGAATTTATGTCAATGGATTGTTTGTACAATCCGCGTTCATTTTCAATCTGTTTCATGCCACGAAGTGTGGATCGATATGTGGCTCTCGACCGACCGTTTGTCGTCGTGACGATATTCCCGAAACGATTTTTGCACCTGGCGATCCACTGACTTTTATTTTCAGCGAACCCATTTTTCTTCTGACATATTCAACTTATCACTCGACAAATTTTTGGCACATATCGGTTCTATTTTACCTCAACCATAACGAATAGTTATTTGTAACTGTTTGCAACCAAATAATTAGTACAGTTTAGTGTGTTTTCGTAACGAAACGCGGATCGTTTACATAAAAAATGGAAATTTATATGTTTCTCTTAAACATTGTTATTCATTTATGTCGTATTTCCTTATCACAAGTAGATGTTTAATCGCAAACGTTGCCGCAGAATTTGTAGATAAATACATAATGTTGTGGTGTAGGTCGTGTAGTTGCTATTCTTTTTTTCTTGTTATTGAAATTGTTGACTGCAAGTTTATTTTTATCATTTTACGTGTTGCCATACTCTTTACGTTAGAAACAAATTTATATTCGATTTTGTCAAGTTGTCACATTATTTTAAAGTTTATTTCTGTGATTTTTTTTAACTTGCGTACGGTGTATCTTTTTTTATAAATCTCTTACTTAATTCTGTTGATATACTTTTTGCTGTTGATCATTTTTATGCGAATAATATTAAATAAAATCATTTTACTTGATAATAACAAATCTTACTGTTGTCTTTAAAATATTTACACCTTTAGAATTTAGTAGTTCGTGTACATTTTTAACATTTTTATTCAGTAGGAAGTGTTTCCTGTATTTATTTATTAATAGCTGAAAAATCGGATAGTACATATTTCGGGCTTATTAAATACAATAAGTAATTGTCAGTGCCCAGAATCGAATCTTGGCTTCCTGAATGTTAATGCAAACATGATAATTCTATTTTCAATTTCTATAAAATTGAAAATTTCTTTTATTCTATACTTATAAATTAGTCAGTCTTTGTTTTTAAAAATATTTCATTTCGTGTAAGATTGAAAAATATTTTATATAAATATTCAACTTCGTTTGTTTTAAATAAAGTATTCGATATTGATTCACCAATTCTTAATCTTTATATATATATATATATATATATATATATATATATATAAATGTATATATATATATAAATGTATATAATTCAAAAAAGTGTGTGTTAACTTTTACGACAAATATGTTAAAAGTAAATATGTTCATCGTAAAAAAATGGTTTTAAGTGGAATCGTTAAATAACATTTTATTTGTCTGTAGTGAAGTCAGCATATGAAACCTGATTTATTTATTAAGCATGCGGTATAGGATTTCAATTTAATCATCACTTAACGATAATAATCACGATAGTTTCGTCATTGACCGTGGAATTTGTCAACAGACCACTGTTAGTACCTTATCCACCTCCACTACAAGATATTTCAATTATAACTTCATTTACAAAACATACGAACGTCTTCTTTAAAATGATGTTTTACATATTGAAATGTAGACTTAAAGTAGTATTAAAATTTTTGTTCCTCTTGTATATATATATATATATATATATATATATATATATATATATATATATATATGCATATGTATGTTAACAGTGTTGAAAATGAAATGTTTTGATTTTTTTTGCTTGCTAATTAGAAGAAATTGAAATCTAAACTGTATTAAAATAATGAGTGACACTACCAATCAGTAATGTAGCTTGAGTTTGAATTTACTCTTAAGGCGCATGTAAATTTTTGTTAAGAAAGCGATTGTCTTTAAAATGTGTTTGTATGAATTGAGGTTATACCTTTTATGGTGTTTCTTTTAATTTGATTATACTTGATTTGTTTATGTATGACATAACCGTTCAGTTATTTCATTAAATGCGTTTAAATGTTATCTCGACTAATTAAATGTTTATTTTAATGATAAATGAAACGATAAAGCTTGTATAAATTTGTCGTTCATAAACATATTAAGTAAATCTGAACATGTTATTTATTAAAGTATGATTTTATGTTATTCATTAGTAAATGTTCAATTAAATTTTAGTATTTAATCAATTTGTATAATTAGTACTATTTAAATAATATTAATTATATAAATATAATAATTTTCTGAAAGAGTATTAAGCTATAATATAGCCTAAATATATAATACCTTTTATATTGATTGACTTTTTTTTTACACACTGTCAATATTATTACTTTTTATAATACCCATTATTTCAATCGATCATCATATTTAGAAATATTTAAAAATGTTCGATAGAAAATATTCAGTTATTCTAATATTTAAAGTTAAAATATTATTCGATATACAATATATATAAGAATATAAGAAAAACATTCATAGGGCTCATATATATTTTTATCGAATCTACGTGTGTTTTTCTGTTATGTCTACAAAAAAAATATTGAAAAAAAAGAGTTCAACAAAACATCAGATTGCACTTCTGTTGAATATATTTATTGTTTCCATAAATATTTTCCGCTACATGTGCAGGCAGTATCACAGAAACTTATTGATATGTTGTGTGTATTTTATTCCAGTGTACAACTTTATAGTCCATCACGATGCCAACTTTTATTTGGCAGGTACACTGATGTGATTAATAAATGTGATTGCAACAGTGCTGGCAACAAAGAATGCTCTTTTATTTCGTGTATTTATATATATTTTTTTTTGGACAACAAAGAGGTTGATAAAAATGACGGAATTATTGTACAATAACGTTTTTTTAATTTCTTCATAGAAAATGAGAACATCTTATATAATAATCGGAAGTAATTTGAATTGAACGTTTAGAATTGTTTAAATTTTTTGCATGTTATATCATTTGTCACACTTGTCAATTTTTTCAAGTATCGCTCAAAGTTCTTGAATGTTGAAATAAACATGTATGAATAGGTTTGAGTACACGAGTATACCTTATCCATATGTTCCAGATACAACAGTGACTTAATATGTGTATTTCGGTTCAGATAAGTTACATTTTTAATGTATTAGGGGGCATGGTGCTTGAAATTAAGTTTAAATTTGAACTCTTGGGATAAAGAAGAGGATCGGGTGGATTTATAGTGACTGATACTGTTTGTACTAAAGCATTCGAACTATAAATAGATGGTACTAAAATATTCATTCGTATGGGTCATAAAAAAGCAGGTGTTGAGTAAAAACCATTAGAGAAAAAATAAAATTTTAAAAATATGAATTGAATGAGAAAATTATAAAAAGATTTTTTTTAATTTTCATTTTGTGTATTAAAAATTGGAACAATTGTAGGTTAGGTGTTTTGTTGAATTGTTTAAATTGTGTTCTTAATTTTGTTGATTTAACTGGTTAAAAACGTATATTAGAATTTATAATATAGCTGTTAGTGTTCAAATATAAAGTATGAAAAAGAGACTAAAAACTTCCATTTGAATTCACCACGTAGAGCAGATTGGTATTTTTTATTCATCTGATGAATTTTAAATCCACATTGTGTAAAACAAAAACAAACAGTACGTGTTCAAAGTTTAAGATGTGTGAAAAAAATCTTAGAAGCACGTGAAAGAAAAGTATATCTGCAATTGTTGAATATACAAATAAAAACGCACACAGTGAAGATAATATAAAACGACACATATCGCCGTGTGCGAAGAGGAGAATTTCGGGCTAAAAATAACCGACGACTGGCGTACAAGATGAGATGAAGAGTAAACACAGCAGCTGCGAACGCACGATTTCCGAGAATAAAATCTGTTTATGCAGCACAGCAGCTATAATAGCGGTGGCGCAAAAAGCATGGCGTCAGATGGAAAAATGGACGTTCCGTGATATTACTATTACGTGCATATACGTGGCCAAGTTTATTTAGGCAAATGTGCAAAAAGTATACAACATTCATATCACATTATGTAATATGTGAGTGTGTCTTAAATTTTTAGATAAACTAGTATGTTATTACAAGAATCTTTATTTTTCACTACACTTATGATGTCTAATAACGAAGACTTATTAAATATTCAATATGTTTGTAATGCAGAGAAATACAGTTCTTAATTAATTCGTCTTTTTACACAGTATGACAAAATTTTGCAGATAAACAATTTTTGAAGGAAAAGGACGATTTGTAAATTAATTGTTGAAGTACAGAAAATAAATGGATAGGAAAATTGAGTTTTTTTTTTCAAATTTCTGCATCCTGTTGAATACACTGATCCATTTCTTCACATAGACAGAAATAGATCATAAAAATGAAAACTTTATAGTTTTTTTTTTTACTGATGAATGTTGTAAGTTGATAATTTTGATGTTTAATAATTAATTATTTCAATAATTCGTTAATAATTTCAAATTTTTGTGCAATCGATCTTAATTTGAAATTATCTATTTTAAAAGCATAATTTTTCATAATTTCATTATAAATTTATGAAGTAAAATCGGAATTTCTATTCAAGCTTCACGAACTAACCATTTTAACTTTAGAATTGTGCATTCTTTTTAATTTTTGGAGAGAGAATTTTCAATTTTAGAAGTTTGAGCTATCAAAAGGTGGTTGAGAACTATATAACTACCTGGCCAACCTATTACCTATGATTGAGAACTAAATAACTAGCTGTCCAATCCATTACCTATGTTTTCTTCCTATAACAATATGTTTGCAATTTTGGAATGATGTTCAGCAATGACATTTTGTTAAAAAGTCTAATTATTTGTGTTCATGTTTTCACTAAATTAAATTTAAATTTCAGTAATTCATCAGGTTTAACAGACTCGTTTTCTTCTATCAAAACTTATTATATATATATATATATATATATATATATATATATATATATATATATATATATAAATTTAATAATTTAAGTAGTTTCAATATTTGGAATAACTTCTAATCCCATTAAAATAAAATATTTTTTCTTTTTACCCGAAATATTCTGTGAATCCTTTTGAGACTTCCTTAGAAGACTTGTTGTTACCATTAACACTCTGAATCACTGTAAAAGTTGAGAAGAAATCTAAATAATTGTGTAAGATCAGGAAATTAAGCTGGATGATCCAACACTTTCAAGTCAAATCTAAAAAGTTTTTTCCTAGGTTTTCTTTGTCATATATAGTTGAGCCTGGTCCTTAGTAAACACTTATTCCCTTTCTATTAATTAATTCTAGACCCTTTTTGTTAATAGAAAATTTTTAAAAAAATCATTTATTTAATTTTTACTTTTAAAGTTCGTAAAATATATAATGTCGTAAACACGTTTTATCTAAAGATATGTTGACTATTAAATATTTTTAAACATGCTGATAAGGTGTCATAAAATACGAATACATAAGGATGGCCATAAAAGCAATAAACAGAAAAAGTTTGCACAGATAAGATGGCAAACCTGATATTCTATACAGATTACTTAAAATCATTTTGATGGAAATCTAATAATTTATTTCTTACTAGTGTCAAAAAAGTAATACTCTTGTTAACAGTTACATATTAATCTTTTCTAACTTTACTCGAAATATGATTACACACTCATCTAATACACACTTTATAGCGAACGATATAAAGTAGGTTAATCATTAGATTTTATTTCAAGAAACCGCAGTTATCAAGCATAAAACTACACCGAAACATTTCTGTTATATTCGTAATCGTTATATGAAATATTCGAAAAAGTGTATGTAAAACTAGTCCAGTTTATAAATACACATCTATAAAAATAAACGTGCAAACATTGAAATAATCGACAGATGAAACAATTTGTTCGTAGCAAATGTTGAATTCAGTAATTTTAAAACGGCTTTGCTTTACGTTTGACCAAGTCATAAATCTTTATAGCATTTTATTCTTTTTTTAAAATCAATAAAGTATTGAAATAATTCATTCCACTCATAAATCAACTATTGATTATAGGTTGAACATTTAAACAATCTGAGATTCAAGGAAAATATATTTTTTCACACTTCATCACATAAATCACTATTTTTATATGAAATTATTTTCTAATAAAAATTCCATGATTGAAATAGTATACATCATGTTTTAATTAATGTTCTTATGAATATTCAATACACCCATACATACATACATATATATATATATATATATATATATATATATATATTATTTATATTTTATGTAAATTAAAAAAGTACTTAATTCTTTAGATACAAACTGTGTCTATTATACGAATGTATCAAAATGTGTGTACATGTTATTTCATACTTTATAAACTCACGTGTTCTCTGACCTTACTTCATACATGTTTTATTTATAATATGATATTTTCATTTATTTATATTATTACTAGTACCGTTCAAAAAATTTAAATATGTACGCGGGCGACCTTGTTGTTATATATAATAGTGAAATACATCAAACAGATTCCTCAGGTTATTAAAAAAACTATTTTTTATTCTAAAACTTTGAATATAAAATTATACATGCTTTTGAACTATATGTGTATATATATATATATATATATATATATATATATATATATATATATATTTATATATATATATCCATTGTACAAATTAATTCGGTGCTCTTTTGTAGAAAATAAGTTTTTGCGGAAAAATGCAATATTTTTAAACCCTTAAAATATTTCCAATTATTTTGTCTAACTTTGCTTCATCTGTCGGGTAACTGACGAATCCTTATCGAAATAAAGATGGGAGCTTTGAGTTGACGACGTCGCAATGCATTTTCGGATTTCTTCCATTGTTTTAGCATTATTTACCCGTTTTATGTGTCACAACAGCTTCCTCCAAAGCCGAACAAATCATTTCCGCACCTTATGTTGCATTTTTTTCAATTCGAATGTGTGTAATGCCTAAAATGCTGCTTTTTGGTCGCCATAGTTTTTACCACTGTTGTGTGAGGTTAATCCAACTGATTGGCAAAGATAAATAGTATTTTTAAATATTAAGGTTGGCACCGCAAAATTTTAAAACGACGAGAAAATATTTTAACTTGAAACAGTTATGGTTGATTCAATTTAAAGGCACAGAATTATTTTTTTCATACACATACACACACACACACACATATATATATATATATATTTATATATATATATATATAATTCTTTTTGATGATCACTTTTCAAAAATTAAAAAAATAAAAAAAATTATTTGGACATATCACACTAATTAATATTTTTAATGTTTTTTTAGTATATTCCATTTTTAATACTACACTTTTTTACTTTATAACTTATGTGTAAAATTCAAAACATATTCTATACATATTATGTTATTTAATTAATTGTATTATGTATAAATTGAAACATAAACTAGATTAAATCGTATTTTATATTAAATCTATTTAGAGAAATATTAGTTTTAAGCAATATTTTCTTTGAAACATTGAAAGAAAAAAATATATTAATGAACAGACACAGAAATAATAAATGGAAAAAAAGATATTCTGCTAAGATGACCACACATTTTGTTAATAAAATTTGTTTAACAAAAACTAGATATATATTTTTAAAAAAGGCGTGTCGAATTAATAAATTTCATTATTGTGTTTTAAATTGCTTTTAGTTGACACGAAACCTATTTAAACACACGTTAATAGGTTTCGTTTTTCGTTTTTTAATATTTTCTTTTTACATTTATTATGTTTATATACTTAAGTGTATTACTGATGATGTTGTTTAAAACGTATTGTCTTTTCATAAAAGAATATTTTTTTAAAATTGATAAATATTCGTATTTAATTAATTTTATATAATTACTTTATATTATTAAGGTGATAATAGGTCAGTACTGGTTTTTGAAATAAAAGGATTTTCTATAGTGCTTCTCTTGTGCTTTAATGGTAATTGTTATTTTTTAAAAAATAAAATTAAATCAAGAATTCAGAAATTGTTATCATTAGCTTTTAAGAACAAGCGAAAATAAAAAGTCGTCCTCATATTAAGAGCAATATTGACTTAATATAAATTTTTAATAAACTGCAGTCTAGTCCTGTCTAATGATGGGATTGTCATCGAAGTGCACTTAAGACATTACTAAAATATCAAATATCGAAACAGTGGGATAAAAAAAATATTTACAGTATGCAAAGTGGGAAGTTATTTAAATTATTTTTTTTAAAAAATGATAGTTTTCCTTTCATATATTATGTTTTTAATATCTAAAAAATATGTAGGTAATTTAAGTTTACTTTTATTTCAGTTTCTCTCTTCACATTTCATATAATTTTGGATATAAATTATTTATAGAGTGTGTATATATATATATATATATATATATATATATATATATATATATATATATATATATATATATATGCGTGTATGTATGTATTTTTTGATTATTGTATTCTATAAAAAGTATTTTAATCAATTACTCATGTTGTAAGATTTTTTATTATCATTTTAATACACAATTATTTAGAAATTAGAACATTTTTTAATAACGTTTGAAAATTATTCAAATCCTTATACTCACATCAAGGTTTTATGTAGTTACTCTTCTTTTTACACTTTTTAAATTTTATTTCACTATCAAGTATTAAACTCGTTGAAAGATATTTAAATGAAAAATGTTCGTTTATAAATGTATAAAATATAAATGAAGAGTAATTAATTTCTTTAATTATAAAATAGTTTTAATATAAAAGTGAATTGTTAATTAATAAAAGTAAATTCTTTTTATGAAATGAACCGTGTAGTTTGAATAGCGAAATAAGAGAAATTAAAAAAATGAATATATATACGTACTTTTGCTCTTATATATAGTACTTTTATAAATGTGCAGTATACTTCTTCACAATCTTTTTTTTAAGAAATAAATTATTTAATGAATTACATTAAAGAAGTTATATTTTGCCACTTCCATGAAAATATAATTATTCGAGATACTATATATTTTAAAGAGTTAATACATGTATGCTTTTAGAGTAGATACGTTTCTTATCTGATATGCTTTTTCTCATACACATATTTTAATACCTTTGTTGCTCTGAATGTATTTTCGTTGCGATGTACTATTTTAGCCGAGGAGCCCATCAAGACTTGCGTGCTTCAGCTGGCTTTGTACTACACACTATTGTTTGACCAGTCTACTAAAACAATGTAGTTCATAATTATTTTTGCGTCGTCCCCCATTTTTTTTTTAGTTAAAAACAGTCAAGTGTTGTGATCACGAAAGGATATTCTTGTATTTTACATTTGTTCGCATGATTATTAAAAAATATGTTCCAAAAAATGTATGAAGCGTTCATGGTAGAGTAACTGGAAATTATTTACAATGATTTAATTGTGACGTTTTATCAGTAAAATATTTTTCAAGTGTTCTGTTTATTCTAAGAATTAAATATTTCATTAAGAAAGTGTGTGTTTTAAATTTTAATACGGGTTGATTGATCGTACTGTTTAATGATAATAAATAAAATATTATAATTGTCTATTTATTGTATATTATAATTTTACATATGTTGTGGATTTTAATATGGTAAAGAATTCTGCAATTTTATCGATATCCAGATTTTAAAATCTGGTATAAACTTTAAAAAGTTCATATGTTATTATTTATGATTGTAATTTCTCGAGATTGCTAGTGTGTGTATGGTTAGCAGTCTTTGGTTAATAATAATGCATGGATTGAGTCATCAATCATAATGATTGACAATTTTGAATGATAGTGTATGAATTCATTTATACTAAATTATAATGATTGTATCGAAGAGGTCTTTATATTTCTTTACAAAATGTTTTTTTTTGTATGAATGAGTTTGTTGTCAAAAATGAAAAACAAAAATATACATTTTTAAACTTTTCCAAGTTACTTTCATATTTTTTTCACTGTGCCAAGTTTTTTCTGAACATAAATATTCAATAAATGATTATTGATCATCGCATTAGTGCTTGAAGAATGATAGAGTCGATATTGAAGTACGATAAGCCATAATAAAAATGTATCACTAATCATTTATTGAATATTTATGTTCAGAAAAGTTTTTAATGATTTGTGAGAAGAGTGAAAAAATCGTTTATGAAAATAAAACAACACATTGTACCAGAATTATGTTGTCACATTTAGAATTAATTTAAATATTGTTTATTAATAAATATCAAATCCGTATTAAACGCACATTGTTTTTCGTTTTACCATGTTTTTTTTTTTATATTTAAACATTTAAATCTTAGTAAACGTTCCGTAATTATGAACCAAACTTAATTACCAATTTATTTCCTTGTACTCGCCACTCGATTGCATCTATGACGAAATACATATATGTGGCGTATAATCTTTTCACGAAACTAATGTTATTTTTATTGGCAATAACTGACCGTTTTATAACAAATTCTTTTTCAGTTCGCTCCGCAGACATGCGTCACTTTTCGTATGACAAATAACATCGTGCGACTTGGCAACGTCGTAACCCCCCGGCATATGTGTTTTAATGACTGGTAATGAGTCATTGTGGCAAGTGCAGCATTATGTTGTACATGACAATTAAAAAAAAAGAAATTTACTCGTGCTTGCACTATACCTTCACACTACTAAATGTGTTTTTTTTCCATTCATTTGAATTTTCTTCGAACTTAGGTTGTTGATATTCTTCGACGTTATTTATATATTGTTATGATAGTCTGTACGATTTTACGTCAATATTTATCAAATATATCAAGATATTTATCGAGGAAAAAAAAGAACTTAAGAAAATGTTTCTTATTGTATATTATTTCTTACTTGCGGTATTTTCATTTATTTTAAGATTCGCATGTTTTGTGTAACATCAGTGAAAATTCACATTTTTAAACATTATATATATATATATATATATATATATATATATATATATATATATATATATATATATATATATATATATATATATATATATATATATATATATATATATGTAATTTATAAACTTTTTATACTCTAAATCTATCGTTGAATGAAGATCTGTTCTATTTTTTTGACCTGAATTGCGCAGTGTTTCTGTTTTAGCAAACTACATTACATTTTCTGGTGCTTTTTTAACCTGTTTATTCATCTTTATCTGGCTTTTTTTTATATTTCTTGTTTTATATTTACCTATGACAATGATTGTTAAATGGGATACTGAACTCTTGATTGATTTTACAATACATTAATCATAGAAGAATATTATTTAACACACATACACACACACGCATATATATATATATATATATATATATATATATGTATGTATGTATGTATGTATATACATACTTATAACTTTTTATTATAAATTGTAATCTATAATTCGTTAGTCATAATTGTACCAAAATACTTCGCTCTTATCATAGACTTGAATTAAATATAATAAAAATTTACAATTTTACATATTATTTTTTTAGTCAATTCATAAACGACAATTCTTTTGTATCTTAACCACATTTTTCTAAATCTTCTTACTTTTAGGAGTATCATTTTCGAATTATGTGTAGATAACAATCAAAAATGATTAATAATGAGTTATGTAATTTTTTAATCAGACTTTTGTGGTTTGTGAAATAACTGGAACATTAATTTAGGATTTTTAGGCATTTTTATTCAAAAAAATAATCAAATCAGAATACTGTATAATTTTATCGAAAATACATTTCAGGCATTGAATAATTCGATTACTTATGTCCTTCAGAAAGTTCATAATCATTTAGCCAGTGCTCTTTAATACAGTGTTCTGAATGTTAATGCGGCATCGAATAAAATTTACCATAGAATGCATTTCCTATATATTGCTGCATACTGAACATGCAAATGACTTTTTTAAAGGTGTAATTAGAATTTTTCACTGCTTACGTACGACTGTTTTAAGAATTTAAATGGTTGTTTGTATATAAAACTACAGTTCATTATCGACGAAAGTTTAACTTCGTATATTTTTTCCAACATGTACATTGAGTCCATTAACAACGATGGTGTTTTCGTTCATTAAAATGTTCACATGTTCAACTTTGTATTTACATATCTTTTATTTATTTTCTCATGCTTCTTTCGAATAATATTGTAAATTTAAAAGAGAATAGGAGAATTTTTTCTGTAATAAGTCACAGATGTTTTTTTTTTGGGATTTATGGACACTTTCCAACTTACATAGATGGATCATTGCTCAGAATATTTTCTAAGTCAAAACATTAATATGTCGGATCTTATTCTACACTAGTGTTATGTACATACATGAAGTCGATTTTACTTTGATGCAGCATTTCCTCTTAAGTAAAATCGAATTCACGTACAGAAAATTTGCATTTGTTGATTACATGTTTATGATAAGTGAATGTTCCTTAAATGTTAATGACGAACTTTAAACCAAAATTTAATTTACTAAAGTACATAAGTATGAAGACACTACATAAGTCGAGGAATGTCTGTATTACTATATTTCTACCAACAATAATCAATTTTGTTCAATTTATTTTAAAGCGAACTATTAGAAATATGCAATTTAGTTTTGTTGAAAATCAATTTAATCATATTTTATAAAGATTAAATTTTTAACTAAAATTTTTTCGAGGAAAAAATAATATATTCCATTATTTTAATATCAACTGGAAGTAACTATCGACTGCTTTATTTTAATGAAAATATTAAAAAGAAATCAATCGAAAATGAGTCACAATAAAGCAACTATTGTGTATAATAATTATGCTTTTTTCACTCGAAACTATATGTATTTCAGTATATAGAAATATATGTTTTATATTGAACGTTAGGCTGTAATTCGAACTTGATTTATTTTGATAAAAATTACTCAAAATAATTTATTGTATTTGAAATGAAAACACAAGTCTATGTTATTTAAAATTAATGTATTTAAATACAAATAATTTTAATAAATGTCAGATTACAATGCTAGTTTGAATTATTTTAATGAAAATAACTATATATACTAGAAATGATTAAACAATGTAAATACTTTTTATGTAAATGTGTTTGTGTGTGTGTAATATATATATATATATATATATATATACAAATTCACAAACATGTGGTCAATACGAAGTATGTATAAATAATTAATGACATACATTTTCTAACATTGAGAATCTACGTATAAGAAAACATCGTCTAGTAGTGTTCGAATATGCATATTTTTTAAATGTGATAGACATGTGTGATGAAAAGTATATGTGTATATATGTGTATGTGTGTGTGTGTGTATATATATATATATATATATATATATATATATATATATATATATATATATATATATTTGCTGTGAACTATGACGATTGGTATGCGAAAACGTGGGTGTTTTTGAAACACCGTCTGTATCATACATCAAAATCGTTATGTAAGTTGCTTTACTATGTGGTTTTTTTATATTGTATTCTTTAAGAAACATGTTATTGTTGGATTCTTAAATCTCGGTCAGATTTAATGACAGATTCGGATTTTGAATTTTTTTATTGAATTTTTTTGAATATTATAAACACTCGTGTATATATATATATATATATATATATATATATATATCTTTTGGTATGTGTATGGGTACTCTATGTCACTGTACATATCACTTGAATAAGATTTACACAAGAAAAAAATAAACAGACTACACACGCCTCTGCGTACATTGTGAAGGTGTCATCGCCATAAATAAATTTCACTCTCTTCATGTATGACGTTATGTTAGTACCTCTTTGTAAATGTATACATAACGACCGGACGTACCGACGAAAAGACAAACTCGTAAAAATATCTACGGATCATTCCTGTTAAAACAAATAATCTGTACTAAACGATCTCGTTCAGGGAAAGATTTTTTTCCCTAGACCAGGCCCGATATTCGTTTCTCAGATCGCGTTACCTACATAACTTCCGTGAATATATATATATATATATATATATATATATATATATATATATATATATATCTTCATGAAAAATTAAAATATTTTTTTATTGATACTCGACTTATTTTCAGTCTAACTTGGGCACTTGTTTATGTTCGAGGTCGTATGTTTTTTTTTAGTTTTTTAAATGTATATTTTTCAATGTGTGTGGTGATGTTTTCCGCAGGATATTATCGAAATTTGAAAGAAATGATTAGTTTTCTAATTTTGTGAAGATTAAGATAATTCATAAACATATGTTCATTGTATTAAGTTGTTATTTCAAACTAAGATATCATTCTTCATTTATAAACTAACCATTTTACAATTTGATCACTTCATCTCATTGTCATGAAAAAAAAACACACGTAAATCATCCGTGAAGATTTATCATTGGTCGTATTTTAAATATTGCGGTCGTTAGTCTACGCCGTACATTTCGTGTTAAATAAAAGGTCAAGGATATGTAGGAAAACCGACCTAGAAATTTACATCTACTTATGATCATAAGCTATATAAATCTCAATTTTTTTACACTCGATTCGATCCATTGTACTGCTCGAAAAAAACACATTGAATTTACACGTTTTCTAGCTTAAGTTTCATTTTCGTTTTTCAGACATTAATATAATACCAGATGATGAAGTAATTCAATATACAGGCTATTATTCAATGTCCGTTTAATAAAACAGTAAAGCATGTGCGAGACATCATTTTGTAATTATTATATTATGAAATATCTTACCTGATGATGGGTTTTACGTTTATAATTCTTTGTTTCAAGAGTCTAGTTTAGTAGATCAGGGTTAATATATATATATATATATATATATATATATATATATATATATATATATATATATATATATATAGAAGTGTGTGTGTGTCTTGTAAACAAACATGAACATTTAATATAATCATAAATTGTATTTTATAGCACATAATTGCTGTATTTCTGTTTGAGTGAAGATGATTTGCTAATTGCCGCTCTAAATATATTTATTGTCTCATTGTTTTATATTGACTTTGTTATTTCGTCACAGTAGTATTTATATTCTTATAAAAGCATACTAAAAAAAAATCTGATGACATATTTTCTCATCATTGAACGCATTCCGTAAATCTCATCTTAACGAACAGCAAATGCATATTCGATGAAAATTTAAAACAGTACACGTGAGAAAATCGAATAAATTAAAATGAAACAATATTCGAATGTCGGTAGATGTTCATTATTACTCACTTCCTCTGCACGACTATCCATTAGAGATATAAATGTCGAAAAGAAACCAATAAGTCAACGAACTAGTACATCTGAACACACTTTCAATTTCATTCTGAAACAACTAGTGACCTAATTTTTTTTATTCAAGATCTTTAATTGTGTTTTCCGTTTTTATTCTCGTGCGTAAGTCATGTTCTTTTTTATAAATACTTTTTTTTTATATCGACTACGTATTCATTGTATTATCAGAAATGTGTTTTCGGCTCACTGAATTCGAAAAATATTTAATATATTGGACTATTGCCAAAATTAAATTAAGCAGAACTGTCTTTTAATATAACTTGTTACAAACACGAACTATTACTTAACTATTTGGAATTCATTTATATATATATATATATATATATATATATATATATATATATATATATATATATATATATATATATATATATATATGTATATATATATATATATATAATATTATGTGTGTGTGTAAAATTCATATTTTAACCACTTTGTAATATAGATGAATGCGAACAGTTTTGAAGTAGTTCTACGAAGTGATTGAAGTTTCTTTTACTTATATTGTAACTTGTTACTCAATTAACAGCATAGTCACAAAAAAAGATTACAGTAATTCAAGAAATTAATGTTGAAAAGATGGTATTATAATGATTAGTGCTTAAATGTGATGACACACTTAGAAAACAATATTATTTTTTAAAAAAAGTGTATATAGATGTACACAGTTAATATCTAATATCTGAAAAAAATATATAAACGAAAATCATTTTCCATATTATCGTTGACGATCGACTGTTGAATAAATTCCTTGCTCAATTTCTGTTAATTCGAACAATCGATTGCCTCTTTTTTCAGTAACTTTTTCCATGTAATTATTCCATCTAATCGTTTGCTCGATTTTAAACTTTTTAATAATTTTCAATTGACACTTGAATCATTTATGACATTTATCAGTTAATTCCTTGAGTGGATCGAAAAATTTTGCACAATAATTCATACGTTTTGAATGGTTTGAGATATTGAGATGACACAAAAAAAAAAAGAAATCTTAGAATATAACCATTCAAACTGTGTATTTATTTTTAATCACAAACATCAGGATTATTAATACATTTATGTCAACGTGTAGGATATTTCTTCATCGTCAGTGAAGAAATATGGTTTTTATCAGTTTGGTCAGTTTTTCGTAGTAACTTTAATTTGATCAAGATCAAAGGTTATTTCATTATGATAAAGGATACTAATACATTTCAAAATACTCTGAACGAGATGTTCACACTTTCATAACAACTCAGACAACCCTTATTCAGAATGTTGATATTTCATACTTCTTTATTAGCCCATATCTGTGCAATATTTGATTTCTACTTATTCATAGCACTGAAGTGTAACCTCCAAGGAAGAAACTTCTCTGACTCTTATGATAAAGTTGAGGTAGTCATAAACAATGAAATAAAAGAGTAAAATATTAAAAAACTTTACTAAAACATTAATATTAAAAAAATTTCACGCAAAAAATTCGATATATTTTTCTATAATCACATTGTGAATATTTTTAATTAAAAAAGGTCGACTGTTTTACTATTTGATTTAATTACATTTGAAGACCCCACATGCTGTAAGACGACATTTCGATTGAAAATTGCTGTTTTAATGTATTATAAATAATCGAGTTCGTCATTGAAGATATTGGAAAGAGATAACAATTTATATTGAAATTAAAAATATTTTACATATTTATTTTATTGCGGCATTGAATATTATATCTTATGTTTGAAGATGCAGTCACCGATCGATTATTTCTATAATTATTAAAATAAGTACTATAGCATCATGTAAAAACAAATCAGATGTGAATACATCTGTTTAGTTTCAGTATTAATTAAGGTTACAATCTATCATTCATATCTGAGATAAATAATTATTAGTAATTTATGTGATTCAGTAAAGTCGGTGTGATAATAAATGGAATATCTCGAATGAGATATGCAGGATATTTGTAATTTTTCATAGGAAATAATAAATATTCATAGATGATTCATAATTTATATGCATTTAAAAAAATCATGTAATAATATTAATTTCATAATACTCACTTGGCAATGATCGTTTCCTTTATAATTGTAATCCTGACATAGTAATAAAACATTTCTACAGAGATTGAATAATGTTTTGAGGATGTTTGCGAGGACGGAGCTTTTTTATATATTTTTATGTCGGGTAGATTTTTTTTTATTCTAGTATATTTATGATCTTTAATGAGAACGTGTTTTTTTTTAGTCTTAGGAAATTGAAGTTGTTCTTTTTAATGAAACAGTTCTTAGATATGTTTCTTTCGAAATATATGTTTTCTAAATGGTAGTTTTTATTTTAAAAAATATATTTTTCGTAATAAAATAAGTTGGTTTTAATTTTATAGCATTTTTTGCGACATGAGAAAATAAATATATGTATTTATTCGTCAAACAATAGTGAATGTTTTTTGATAATTATATAAAATGTACTTTCAAAAATCTAATTTCAGAATAAATATTATAAAGACTGAAATTTAAAATAATTCTATATTTTTCTATACGTAAACATATTTTATTAAAAGTATTATAAGTTTTTTTTGAGAAAGTAATTGTGCTTATATTTTCATAAATTAATTTTAATCTCATCGTACATACTATAAATGTCTGTACTTGAGTGCTCTGCAGACTAAGTCATCAAAAATCAATAATAATTATTTATTGAACATTTTTGATCAGGAAAAAATTGTGATTAGCAAGAAAATTCATCTATGAAAGTATTTAACCACAATGCCAGAACTGCATTTGTATATTTTTTAAATGAATATAGTGTGTGAATATAATGTTTATAGTTAAGTAGTTTTACAAAAATTTTGAAATAATCTCGTATCGAAAAATAATTTTAATTTTCTTTTTTATTTGTTTCAGGTGAGTTTTCATATCATACGAATTTATTTTCATTTATATTTGGTAAGTGCTTTAAAATAAATATTTAATAAAATAAATAAAACTTCTGATTTCATAAATCTCTTGTAGTTAATATGGCTTTTTTAGGTCATTATAAAATATGTACACTTCTGTAATTTCAGTGCATAAACGATAAATCTTAATTATTGTAAGAAAGTGATAGGTATTAAAATTAAAGTACATTTTGACGTTGTTCTTAATAAATCGTACGACAAATATTCGTTGAGAAAGATCTGAAGAGCCGACCACGTTTTCACTAATAGATTCTTCTACTAGTTTTAATATCGAGCAGACATGCAACTACTCAGCCAACATTCCATGACACCGATACGATTAAAAATATGTAATTTTTTGTACATGCTACATATTCATAATATGAATTTGTGTACTTTCTCTGCATATAACATTTTCCATATGTGTGTACGGAGTCAAGAACAGGATAGATTATGATGACGCCGGCCTGAAAATTTAATTACGGCCATTAGATAATCGTTTTATCAAACGGACTACGAATGCGGTAGCTGTGTGCGATGTTATACATATATTAACACACACACACGTTCCTACACACTCACTCTTGTTCGTCGACATGTTCTGTTTGCATCGTTAACAACAGGGTCTCACTATCACTCGGGTTGGTCTATTTTGCCAGATCAAGTGACGAGACAGACACACGCGAGCAGGTCCAACGAGACTGACTTACTCTTGATACGACGCAGTGTTGCCAGTCGCCACTTGAAAACCAGAAAACAGAAAGACCTTTGATTAAGTCGGTATCGTGTTCAGTCGTGTATGATAGCAAACATTAATGGTTGGTGTGACGTCATTGGTACTGGATCTCTGTTACGGAGAGAGGAAATACAGCAATATCTCTCCATGTACGCACACGATTGTTTTAACTAAATATTTTACGGTTTTTATATGCATATATATATATATATATATATATATATATATATATATATATATATTATGAGCAATAAAACAGGAAGGTAAAGACCTGAAATTAATTAAGTTCTGTTTAACCGATTAAGCGCCACTGTTGCGTATACGCAACATTAAATTTGGATTGTTTTTCTCTACTAAAAATATTTTTTTTCCAGATCTTTTTTATATAACAGTAAACTGATTCAATAACAATAGGACTACATTATTAATTTTTTCGATTTTTGTGAAAGTGAGAAAAAAAATGAAATAGATGTACACTTTGCAAGAAGACAGGCCACATATATATATATATATATATATATATATATATATATATATATATATATATATATATATAAAGTGCAATGTTTTTCACCACCCGAAGTGTTTTAACAACTATCACGGCATTTGATTCGGTTTTCAATGAAATAAATGAATTTAAAATTTAAAACAGACTAGTTTTTAATTAACTTTTGAAATATTTTTTTTGATAATGCTAACATTAGTCGTCGTTGTTGCATATACAAAACATCTCGCTGTGGAAAATCGAGATTTTTATTTATTTTCTTTCCAACCCCAAATTAATTAGACGGGATCTAGAACCAAACCATGATGAGCGTTTTCGAAAATTACTACGATTCTGAGTAGCGGCGCTTAATGGTTTAAGAAGCTCGATATTATTTATACGATTTAACAAAATTGATAGACATTGATAATATTAATAATTGACTTTTTTCATTTATAAGAATTATACGAACACTGCATTTTTTACGAATTGATGAAAGAAGAAATGATGATCGAATGAAATTATTCATACATTTGATGTGTCATTTTATATAAAACGAATTATTCAGAGTTACTACTCTTTATTATATTCTTGAAAGTCCATGAAGTAAAATTTATGTTTAATGAGACTGTCAAGAGTCGATATTTCAACTCATTTGGCAACTAGACTGTTTTCTATATTCGACTCTGAAATTTCTAATGCACTCTTGAGAAATAATCTTGGCAATTTCATACTTTGGATGTAAACTTTTCTTTGTTAAATACACGTTTATTTTTGAAATTTATAAATATCTACCATGACTATAAATGTGATGTAAGTTAAAAAAAGATTACAGTCGATCCATTCAGAAAGAAAAAAATATGTTGATATCAGATTAATGCTTGAAATAATTTTAATTTGTGTATCTGTTAATTTGTGTAAAAATAAACAGCAGTAAAAGTGAATTTATTTATGAAAGAGCAAAAAAATTCTAATATTCGTATAATTGGAGTGTGAGTGATTTAAATATTTTTTTTTCTTTTGTAGTTTTTTAATTTAAAAGGAACTAATCTTAATGAAATTTTAAATAATTTTCTATACATAAAAGTTTTATATCATATGATACTGAAAATGTGAAAATGAAATTCAAGTGAATCTTTTAATTAGTAAAGAATGTTTCTGTATTTAAGTTGTATTTTACTTTATATGCATTCTGTTTTATATTCTTAGTTTTTTGTAAATTTACTGTTGTTTCATATATCGATTTATATATTCTTGCACTGTTCTAAATCAATAAAATAATTACAAATCTCTAGTTTTGAATTTTAACAAAATTACTGTTCCGAAAATATATTTTAAAAACACACAATTCGAACAGTATATTCGATACTATACTTAAAGTTTATTCATTACTTTTTAACGACTTTTTAAAATTACATACGAGTAATTCAAGAAATAGTAGTTCACGTATCCGTTATTCAACGATAAAAATAAAACAGCGGTTCGTTAAAAGACCAACAAACGAATCGACAAACAGTGTTGAATTATAATTGCGTTTCGTTGTTATTTATATAGTTTTTTTTCTGTAATTGAGATTACGATTTAACATACGACTACTTTTTTTACGTCGTATCATACGTTTAAATACTCAACTAGATTAAAACGACATAAGGAGTTGCTACAGTAATAGGCTGATTATTGTAACAGCAAACCACAAACCAGTGTCGTGCGTTGACCCTTTGGCATGCAGAAATAATGTTGTTAGTGTGTATTTATCGCCTGTAGCAATTGTCCAATTGTACTTTTACATGTTTTTAAGTCTTATGTATTTTTACATGTTGTTGGTTGGTGCAATTATTTATTCGCCCTATCAATAACATGTACATATATATATATATATATATATATATATATATATATATATATATATATATATATATATATATAATTATTGTTAATAAAAGTAATAAATAAATTCTACACTTATTTTCACTTGTTATATAAAATTAAATCATTCAAATTTTTCTATCAAAAAATAATTGTCAGTGCAGCATCTTTATGTGGAAGACCTGTTGTTTAACATTTCGAGCCCCATTTACTGATGACCGACAGTGTCTTTGCAAGGCCATTCAGTCATCGGTATTCGTAGAATTTGTAGGTTTCATATTTATACATCAATCATCAATAGTCGACAAATGTTTAACGTCGGAGAGATATAAAAGTTTGAAAGTATATTATGAACACGTATGAAAAAATTCTATTTGTGCCTATTATTTCAATATATATAAGAGATAAAAGTGTTGACTAATATTTTATAAATATATATGTTTTAATCTTTTTTTTTAAATGATAATTCAAAACAATGTATTGGAAATTGTTTGGAAATATGCGATTGTAATTGCATTTATTTTAGTCATTTTGTACAACTGATATTAACTGTAAATTAAATTCGATGAATAATTTTTTTCTTTAATCCATTATTCAAATTGAAAATTAATAATTAGTTATTTGCTGTTTTTTTTCTTTAGTACATTATTTAATTGTTGTATGAATTAAAAAAATGTGGTGAAATTATAATAAAAGCCAAATCTGTTTGAAACTTTTTAATAAGTTTTATGGGCCAGTGAAGTAAAAAAATATTAATTTGTAAAAAAATATTTTTATTTCCCTTCAATAGATTGTATTCGAATCGCACAGGCTATTTGCAATTGAGATGACTGTTCACTAATCTAAAAAAATAGAAAATAACAGTTTTCTTCTCATCAGAAATGACATTCTCTAAGAACTTTAAATTTCTATGATTTACATGTTCCTTGGTTAGATCTGTGTAATCTATATATTTGAATGTATTTATATCTGGTTTCTAAATTTTTCGACACTTTTTTAAAACAATCGTTTTAATGTTTGTTTATAAAAAATAATTGATTAAATAATTCTTGTTTATATATATATATATATATATATATATATATATATATATATGCGTCTATTTCCTCTTATGTAAAGTCTCTTAAAGGCTTCACCTGTCCTGTTGGAAAATTTTAAAATATTTTCGAATATTTAGATGTTACGATCTTACTTTTATGCTCAAGTGATTTAAACTTCTGTTACAAAATGAAATTACTGTTATTATTATTATTTCGTTAAAACATTGGCAGAAAATCAAGAAAATTTCCAGTCATAATTTTTAGTAATGTGATTAATTTCACTTTCACAAATAAATCGTTCTCAAAATAGAGATAGTATTTAGGATGATCTTATTTAAAAAAATATGGGTATTTTGAAAGTTTTCCACGAATTGAGATATCAAGAACAAAACAAAAAATCAAACAGTAGCAGAGTGAGGATGTAGTGACGTGTTATAGTTTCATGGGACCCAGGTACTGTTATACTACAGTAATGAGTTTATAAAAAAAATAGTTTGCTTCCCCCCCTGTTGATGTTGGCAAAGGCATTTGCCCTTTTTGCCTATAGGATAACGCGCCACTGTGAGGCTAGTGTAGGGGTCGTAAACCCTTTGGAACAACCAACAATAACAATATAAACTAATTACAATAAACATTCTCAAACTGAATTTTCAAAAAATTGCATTTGTGAAGTAAAACTACTCCTACTCTTTTTTTAAAAAAAAATTCAATAGGAAAAAACTATAAAAATATTGTCTGCTCGTAACACAGTTTTCAAACAT
This sequence comes from Acanthacorydalis orientalis, assembly GCA_034766995.1. Taxonomy (NCBI): domain Eukaryota; kingdom Metazoa; phylum Arthropoda; class Insecta; order Megaloptera; family Corydalidae; genus Acanthacorydalis; species Acanthacorydalis orientalis. Next base: position 28,002,177 of record CM068319.1, read on the forward strand.
AATATCAAAAATAAATAGCTTGGATTTGAGATAAAAATTATAATAAGAACACATAAAAAAGAAGTAGGTTATAATTTTTGCTCTAAAAATAATCACGAAAAGAAATCTGATAGTAGACAACTGTTATTGAATTTATATTCTAATCGAGTGAAAAATGAGTATAAAAAAAATAAACCATCCAGCGTCGTTGCGGCTATAAACATTTTTAACTTTCGGCCAGTGTTTTCGATTGGTCCATAGCAAATAAGTCAGTTGTCGCCGTTTGTTCAGAATCACATATTCTTCGCTGTTTTAAACAAGCATGTAGTGCGTATATCCATGCTATAAATCAGAGCAATAACAATAATTTTCGAAGATAAACGTTTATAGTTGAAAAAAGAAAGCAGGAAAAGAAAACAAATGGATAAGCATCTATCTGTCTACTATGTTATCTATATGTATTATAAAATAGCGTCACCGTCGAACTACAGAATTTATTCAGTCTCGCTCAGTCGGCTAAACACAATGAATGCCTTTATGTATTTCAACCAAGCGTCTAAATACCATTTAAATACATCCACTCCAAACCCGCATGTAATATACGTTCTATGATTATTTTGTATTATGTATGTATGTATGTATGTGTGTGTTTTAATTCACTGACCGAATGCATCGTTCAAGTCAACGGAGTCAATCGATTTGAACGGTAAGAAATCGAGGTCGGTACTGAATGGCAAGCAACCATACAACAGTCAACTGTGTGTACATTTTTTCTCTGTGTGGATAACGGATGTGTACCGTATTTAACGAAAAACACAAGTAAAACAGAAGCCGACCACTATTGAACGTTTCAGCAGTTGTGTCTCATCAACAAGTGAAAACAATCGTGTCAATGAAATACCTACATACATTCATACATACATACATATATATATATATATATATATATATATATATATATATATATATATATATATATATATATATATATATATGAACCGACTAATTTAAAGTTTCAATAAAACCAATTCACATTGTCTTTATTTTTTTATGTAAATCAGTACGACTGCATGCAGCTTGCTGACCTCCATCCATATATTTATATGCTAAATTCCTTTTTCATGTTCTTTTTCTACACTTAATTTGCATTAAAATGTAATTACATTATCAAATTTACAATAAATTTATGTATATATATATATATATATATATATATATATATATATATATATATATATATATATATATTGATATTATGATTATCTCTAAATAATTTTCAAGTGAGAACATTTATAAAATGTCGCAAAAAATGTAATCTGCGTTTATTATTAAAATAATCATGTGTGGTCGAAAATGATGATTCTTACTTAATCTCGCATAAACTGCAAAGAAGATACATTTATTGTTTTGTGTAAATAGCATTTAATATAAATATAGAAATAGATTTTTTAAAGAAAACAACTTAATAGATGTACGAAGTTATGAATATTAATATTTTTATTCAAATATGAAATCTGTTTTAATTATATGAGATGAAATTAAATTGTTGTTCATGTTAAACAACTTAGTTTTTAGTTTATTTTCATAATTTGAAGTTCTCTTTTAGTTAGACGTTTATAATTTTATTAATTGTTTTTTTTTACGTAATAATTGAGCACTTACATAGAAGAAAATGAGAAAAAAATATTATTCTTATTTTAATAACATGCAATGAAGAAATTGTTAAGATTGTACGAATGTTCATAAATTAGTTTGTATTATTTTAAATTCTTAACTAAATAATTTAAAAAGTATTGTGGATTATTGAAATAAAAATTTAATTCTAACTATTTCGATGTCTAATTTGTGTTGTTTTAGCAGAAGTGTTGTTTATTTTGGCAATGAATCCATACTGAATATAACTATAAAGAAATAGCTAACAATAAGAAATTGGCATTTTAGTTGACTCATTTATTCGCATTGTTCATTAGAAACAGTATTGTATTGTTTTTTCGAAGACACTGATCAATTGAAAGGAGTTAAAATATTTTAAAATTTAGAGTTGAATTCATAGTCAATTTGAGTCATTATTCTCTCACCATAATTCTCATTTACTTAGTTTGGAATACAAAAAATACTTACATTTATTTGTCACTCAAAAGTGAGACTAAAATTAATAAAATATAAGGTTAGTTAAACGTTAATTAGTACTAATTTATTATAATTTTGTTACCTAACTCTTGTTTGTAATTATTTTATCACTGCCATCCTGAAATTGACACCGAATTCACATATTTTTAAATATTTCATATACGACATATTTTTCTCTTGAAGTTTTTGATTTTTCAGAAATTGTGTTTTTTTACACCTATTATTTTCTATTGTAATCGTTTGACAACATTATTACAGATATGTGATTTATCTGTACTGTAATAGTATACACTATATTATTACAATATAACATGACAGTGTAGATTGTTGGCAGTAAGAAAAATCTGTATCTGTCAAAAAAATTTTAATTAAAAAAACTTGTAAAATACTAAAACATAATTATGCTTCATAGTATATTTTTTGTTTTTCATAATAAACAATAATAAAAGTAAAAGAAAATATAATTTATGGCCAATAAAACGAAAGGTAGTGTATATATATATATATATATATAATTTGATATTTCTTCCTAAAAAGAACACACTTTTTAAATACAACTGTTAATTCGATTTTAATACTAATAAATTATGAGAAAATTTGAATTTTTTTAATGTCATTTCGAGTTATAGCGACAGGAATAAATAAATTAATATTAAATAAGTTGTTAATGTCATTTGACGATTTCATCGGATTTGTTTATACAAGATATATTTAATACAGATGTTTATGGTGTAGATAACAGTTATTACGTTTTGATTTATTGGGTAGGTATGTTTTATTACTTTATATATATATATATATATATATATATATATATATATATAGATATATATATATATATAAATAAGAATAGTCTCAAAAAAAAGATATATAATTTTAAAATATTTTTTTAAAATGATAGATTACTTTTTTGAAATAAATTTTATATAAAAAAGTGCCGGGTAGGTAAATAAAAAGAATAATTTGAATAAAGGAAAGAGGTTGACGATTTTCTTATTATAGTGTATATATAAAACGTTTGTATATAATTTATATTTGAAAATAAAAACATTATTCCATTAAAAGTAATTTAATTTTTGTTGAGAAAAAAACTCAGGTATATTTTTTTCATAAAAAGATTTGTTTTGAATCTAGTTTTACTATCCCAAACACTATACATTTTCTTTATCAAACATTCAACAACTGTTCATTTTCAATATATACAGTGGCACATATTTTCTGTTTTATCCTCTGTAGATCATTCATGGTCGAAATGTTGTATATGAGTTGAGAGTACTCTGAAATTGTTACATGATATTTTTATAAGTAAAAACTCTGTAATGTGTTGAGGCAGTGATTCCTTTGTGAAACTGAATTTAGACACTAAAAGTAAATTGTGATAAATCCAGTTTTTGGCCTTAATTCCAATTCTTAAAATGTTATTCTGAAACTGCAATTTCACAGAACCAGGATAATTATAAATTAAAAACGTATGTAGAGTCTTGAAACACCGAGTATCAAACATTTTTTATAATTTCAAAATAAATAAACTGTATAAAAAATTATGTCAAAAAAAACGAATGAGTCCATAAATATTTTTTTATTAAACCATTTTTTATGTTCTCTTCACTTATAAATAGTTTCTTGAAAACATAAGATTTTCTGAAATTAGAAGTAATTGGTCATTTTTTTTTAAAAAAAATAACTAGTATACAGAAATAAGTATGTTTATAATTAGTAATGTCATTTCCAACTGAAGTATGTATTTGCCTTCTTTGGTATTTGTTTTTTTTTAATATATAAATTCGATGTTGTTTACCGTTTTTAAAAACGTGTATATTATATAAATATAATGTCTATATTTAAGACTCTTCATGTTTTATAAAATAAATAGTCAAAATTAAGATGTTATCTACAAGAAAGTAAGCCATAAAACGTTTCATAAAGCTGTAATTCTATTCAAAACTTAAAACCCGATCCTTAACTACAATTAATTTGAACTGTGGGTACACGATTACCGATCTGATAGATTAACAATGTTCCGTGATTTTGTTAAAGTGTTTGAACAGATATCTGAATGTATAGGTAAATAACAATTGTCGATATTCAAGAATGTTTATTAAAAGGCTATATAAATATTGGCAAAAATAAAATCTTGAAAAAATGTATGCTTGTGCTACTTTAGTGAAATTCACCTGGCTGTCTTTATAAATAATTCGATTCGCTTAGACACTGTATATTTATATTACGTAGTTAAGTTTTTTTTTTCTATAAAAATGTGTACAAACAAAAAATAATAACAAACATGTTTATTTAGTAATTTTTATTTAGTTTTTAAAGTATTCGTGACAAGTTTGAATATTTTTTATACTTTTTAAGTAGTTGTAGTTAATCATAAATTATGAAAACAAAATTACCTGTACTTTTTAATTTATAATGTCAATTTTTATTTGAGTTTTTGTAAGTTATCGAGTTCTTAAATTTTATATATATATATATATATATATATATATATATATATATATATATATATATAAACCCACACAAATAAATACATTTATGAGTTATGTGAAATCAAAATTTACATTAGGTGAGAAAAATCTTATATCATAAAATAGTTCTTTACTTTTATTAATCAACAATAATTAAAATTGAAACAAAAATTGAGCCTTCAGGCATAGTCGTAAATTTTATTAGAATGAGAACAAAAATAATGAAATTAAGGTCTTTCGTTCATTTAAATCCGTATGGATGGGAGCTATCAATAATCTATACACTAATGAGTCTTAAATTTAATAGAATTCTATAATTATTGAGTAAACAATCATAAATTGACTAATTGTATATATTGTGTGTATAAATTAATTTAGGGCACTTTTTTATAGAAAATATACACCAAAAATGGAATCGTTTATAGAAAAATGAAATACATTTTAATTCTTAAAATATCCCGTATTATTTTAAATAACTTTGCTCTCTCTCTGTCAGGTAACTGACAAATCCCTTACCAAAAAAAAACCAGCATGTTTGAGTCGATGAAGTTGTAATGCATTTTTCGACCTCTTCCACTGTTTTATCATTTTTTTTACATATTTTATGGGTCGCGAGACGTTCCTACAAAGCTGAAAAAATTATTCTTGGCTTTGGCGGCATTGGTTTCAACTGGAATGCGAAAAGTATGCAATGGCTAATATATCGACTTTCAGACGCCATCGTGTTCGCTACTGTTTTGTGAGGTTATACCTACTGCTTGGTCAAGATATGTAGTGTTTTTAAATGTTAAGGTTGGCACTTAAAAACCGTACAACGACGAGAAAATATTATAATTTAAAACAGAATTATGATTGATTGATTCGTTTTAAAGGCACCGAATTATTTCACATCTAATATGTGAAATATTTAAAAACCACCGTTAACATCTTCACTTTTCTTTATAAATTTGTACTTATGACAATATGTAAATATTTATATAATAAAAAATTAACTTTATATTTTTGTTACAGGTAATTTCCAATACTCTTTGTTTTCTGCTTTAAAAGGTGTAAGTGTTTATTATCTAGTTTCTTAAATATTTATATTTCCATATTAAAATAATACTTAGGAAAAGATTGCTTACTTAATACACAATTACAGAATTAAAACGCGATATTTTAGTTAGTTAAACAAAATAATCAATTTTAATTATTAATTATTTATTTCTACGTTTTTTTATAATAATTATTTGTACATGGAAATTTTTATTTATAGAAATTTCTTCACATACTATCTCTGTGCGTATATATATATATACACACACACATACATATATATATATATATATATATATATACATGTATGTATGTTAAATCATATCTTATTATCTTTGCATGCAGTCAGATGTCAATGTCATGACTGATTACAACGAAGGCCGAAAACATGTTCGTCATTTTAAAAGTAAATCAGTTCCATTAAAAGTAAATTTAAATTATTTTAGTTAATATATAAATAAATAAATATATATATATATATATATATATATATTTATATATATATATATATATATATATATATATATATATAAACTTCAATTAATCATTAGTTTATGTGTGAATTAAAAATAAAAAGATATTAGTAATAACTTGGTCGCTTAAATTGATGATAGTTTTTTTTGAATTTCTTACAACATCAATTTTAATTCAAATTAAAATCCGCACATACAAATACTTTTGAAAGGATACTTGTTGAACTTTTCAGTAAACAAGAATGATTTAGAATGTAACGTTCGTAATTGTACTAATAGCAAATTATTCGTACACTAGTTGCAATAAAACAATTAGTATTCTATAATGAAAATTGGGTCGTTTAGATCGCCGATAAGAAATGTCGTAGAGTACACGTTTTCTAACTAAAAGTGTTTGTAATAGAACTGAAACATCTCATTGTTCGAACAGTTTGAATCGTATTTGTTAAATGTGTATACGTTTAAGGAAAATCGTTGTTAGAATGCAACAAGTCTGTATTTAAATACGAACAATATTTGGTAATGAGTTTTGAAAGTAGGTACGGGCATTTATTTTTACATGATGTGTTAAATTTTTAAAATAAACTAGAAAGTATTTTTTTTCTTTTACTGATTTATTGATGTATGTTTACAAAAAAAAAGATTCGCATTCCAATTGGTAAAAATATATGGAAAAGATATCACATGCATAAACACTTTATATTACGCTGTAATATAGAATATTTGTCGGTTATATAAAGAATAAAAATAGGAAATTTTCAGTAGACAGATTTAAAATATTAATATGATATTAAATTCTTGAAGAAACTCAATGCATTAGTCATACAGATATTACGTATTCTGTTTTAAATCTGCTCTTTGGCAGAGTACCAAAAATATAGATCTGATGAGGAAATAGTTTTTTAGTTACTTCCAGTTGTGTGCTTTATTAATTATAATTTTAATATTATTAGATACGTTTTATCTTTCTCTCACATACACAATCTGATTGAAAAGTCGTGAGTTGTTTTATTCGATTTTACAGGAGTGTAATTTTTTATTGTCATTTATATAATTATTTTATTGTTACAAAGAAAATATTTAGAACAAGGACATTCGTTCTCTTGACAATTTTTAAATTAAAACAGAAAGAAAAGTAAACTAAAACGTTGACAACTCATTCTTTTGAATTAAATGATTTTATTATTAATTATTTAAGAAAATTCTTTATGGAAATACGGCGAATAAAATTAATTTCTTCATGAACATACTTGTGTAAATATGAATAGCAATGTAGGGGCAAGTAGAATTTATTTGCAATTTAATTTAAAGTTGTTTTCTATGTTTCTTTTTTCAAACTGCTTATTAATTATTTCGATTTTTACTTATTTGCATATCAGTAGCATTCAAACATCTTCAAAGCTCTACAATATTTACAAAATAAATTATAAGAAAATGGAATACTTAATGAGCTTTATCAAAAAGTCTCTTAACCTGGGTGTATAGTCAAATTGTAGTTATAGATTTTAAGATGGTTTTAACAGTTGAAATTTATCCTACTTTTGTTGAATGTCTCAATCTTTTGTGAGATTTGTGTCTTTTCATGTTTGTATAGAGGGCAGTCTTTGATATCTTTGATTATTTGAATTTCATGAGTTATGAAGTTATATTAAAATCAATAAAGAATATTATTACGAAATTTTACTTCGTTTTCGAATTAAAAGCGATAAAAACGGCCATAAATCTGGGAAAAAATGAACTAATATATTTATCAGCACAATGATAGGATCGGTTTCTGAATAAAAATAAAATAATTATTTCCATAGTCACTATATTGTTTTGCTTTAATACTTACTAATTTCTTTCTGGACTCAAAACTTAAAATATTAATGAAATAAGTATGATTTGACAACATAAAAAAGGTAAAAGGAGAAACTTAAAAGGTTCTGAATGGGAAAAAAACAGTTACATGTATTTAATCACAAAAGAATTTTTCGAAAGGACCATATTCAATATAAATATATATTTTTAAATCTTGTACAATAAGAAAGTTAATTTATCATGTGTATGAAAGTATTTGTCCTCTTTAAACTCATTTTTAATTTTCAAAAAATGACCAATGATTTAAATCCGGCTTTATGGAATATTAGTTTTCTGAAATTATCATTTTAATGTTTGTGATTTAAAATGCATAATTATTTATAGAAATAGAATTTGACCATGTACTTGTTTGTTATTTCTATTTTTTCTAAACCCAAATATGGTCAGCTAAAGTGGACGAACATTATTCTTCTTTTCGTGAAATTGAATTATGAAATATATGTTAATAATGAGTGGAGTGAGTCAGTACATAGTAAATATAGTTGTTTACTAAAAATATAATCTATACATTTTGGTTTAAGTGATTGTATAATTTTGAGTTTTTATGATGTGTATTTTTTTTATTGGTGATATGGAAGCGCACTTAAAATTATCAGTTAAGAAATTAATAACATTTAATTATTAATTTGTTATGTGTTGTGATTAAATAAATGGAATGTTTTGTTTTAAAAATAAATTTATATAAGTCGTTAGAGAAGATAACATGTCTCGATCGTTAAAAATTCAATATCGAAAAAAATTATATATATAATGAGAATCAGTCGTATATAATTCGTATAAATAAAACAACGATATACAAATGTCAGTGTTTTGTCCTGTATTTATACGTCGAATATTTGTCAATGTCATTAGTATTAATTTGCATCTATTGATTCCTCGAGTACTGGGTCATACGGTGAAATAATGGACGTACGTCGACCGTTAGTTTATTGACCCAATAACAACAACAAATCGGAAATGAATTCTTTCCCACTGACCACGAACTGCTAGGCTAGGAACAAAACAAGTCAACCACCTTTGCTTTTAGGCATAGAAATCTCTATGCAGCAATAAATTTCTTACTTCTCATCTGTATCACACAATTCATTGTGCTCAGTCTGTCGCACGTTCACGATACTTGTTTCATCCTTTTCTTTATCGACACAGAATATGGAACAGCGCAACAAACCCACATGTTTGAGAATTAAATCCTCTTATGTGTATCACCTGTTCGTAAAATTGTTCATAATTCGTTTCGTGCAGTTGCAACGACCGATCGAGTACTGTGTATTAATTGTTTTTCGTGTAAACATCGACACTGGTTCAAATTCACGCGCCTGTGTCATTAGTTTTGTTACTTTGGAAGCATTTTTAATGACAGTCGCGTCGTGTGTAAAGACCGCCGTATTGTTGCAGAGTTACGCACCTACTTGGCTCGTGTATGTTTCCGAACACTACACACTTATTTACTGAGAAGAACCTGACGTCATAACGGTAGTGAAATTCTTTTATTTTCAATCTCTCGGTCCTATTAATCACGTTATGGAAATGGCGCTTGTATTTTTTTCAATGTCGTTTTTTTTCTAACACTTGTTAAAATTTATGCTGAGGTATACGATTTTTTTAAGGCTCACACATAATTAAATATTAATTAAAACAATTAATTCGATCTCAAGTGATTAGATCATACATTTGATATTTTAATGTATACAGTAGCGGTTACTGAAATTACATCACCTGTTAATTTCGTACATTTTTTCGTGTTGTTCCGAAACACTTTGTAATAGGTGATTTTTATATTGTTTGTATGAGTCATGGAAATCTTCATTAAATATACAACAGATGTTTGAATCAATCGAAGCATTTTAAACAGAGGAACTCTATTTTTCAAAGGGCATTTATATCTTTTATTGTCTATTGACATAGAAGTTATAAAATTTGTGTTGTATTAAACAACTTATATGCACCAAAGTATTTCACAACTTATTAAGTATGTTTATGAAACATTATCAGGCTTATACGAGCGTACGCGGTATGGTATTTAGAATACTCACTTATTGAAAGTAACTATTATTTAGCTTTTTCTATAAGAGATTCTTAATCTTATATATCATGACATATGCAGCATAAAACAATATTATTGAGTTGTCTTCTATAACTATAATCATTGAAAAAATTGAATGTTTTTTATGAAGTAGATTTTAAATGGTTTATTAATTTGTTAGAACAGAAAAGTTGAGATTGGTTAGAGTGCTTTTTCAGAGATTATTATTAGCTTAAACTAGTAATTTAATAATTTTATTTACCATAAAACTGACGAATTACTGGCAACTGTGAAGTTGGAAATTTATTTCTGTTGTCATGAAAAAAATTTAGTAATACTATGTTGTTGAATGAAATGTCTTGCCAAATGTCTTGAAGGAAATTGTAGGCATCGTTATGTTTTTGAATAAAGTTTAAAAAAAAGTAGATCGGTGTTCATGAAATATCAGTTTTTGTTTATCTAATTTTTTTCAAATTACTTTCAACATTTTATTTACTAACGGTTTACGTCGTATCATTTGAAAGGTATCCTTTGACGCTATCAGTCAAGGAAAGATGCGAGCGAATTCTAAGAAGTGGTTTTAAACTTTTTTTTTTAAAAAAACTCGACTACATATTACTTATTGGTCTGTTATTAATTTATTATTCTTCTTTTAATTTTGTTTAACCTTTTGCACTCCGTAGGCGCCTCTGTTGCGCCACTGGTAAGACAGGACGTACTTTTGTGAGATTTAATAAATTAAGTACTATATTTATAAAAACTATTAATTAATTAAATAAATTAATTTATAATAACATTACATCTTTTTTGTTAGTAAAACATAAATTCAATTTTCAGATGCTCCAATTCAAAAATGTTTTGGAGTTGCTATAGTCTCAAGTAAAAAAAGACTTGGAGTGCAAAGGTTCAAATAATGACAGAGCTGTGTTAAATTTGATTTTATTTTCGGTTTTTCTACCGATTGAATTCTGCGAATTTATATCTATACGATATACAGTCCATGTATCGATATTTATCATTTTCACAATCGATTGCGTTGACCACAAATATTTAATTTCTTCATGAATCATACGACACGATCACACAACAACCATACACACGCTATAAATATTTGTGAATGTATAAATATAGATAGATGTAACAAAAAAGCTTATATTGTTTTTAAATAGAATCAAATAAAAACAATTATGAGAAATAATTATTCATGTGCACATCAAAAATAATTATTATATGTCAAGGTGCAATTTAAAAGATTAATTGTGTTTTAAATATCGAAAAGGTTGATTTGATTCATTTCTAGAATTTCGAGAGAAACGTTCTTTTTATTTGTAACAGGTCGTACATGTTTCATTGTTTTTACCATTGATTCGTTTTTATCTTATTGTTTTTTCTCGAAAGATAAAAATAAATACAAATACATCTCGATATCTTTATATCGGCGTGAAAGTAAGACAATAAGAGAACAAGTATTTGTTTATGGACCAACGACCTTTGCATGCATGTTAGATCGTTGCAGAGGATATGTATGTTTTTATAAAGAAAGTGATAAACATCTGTTTTATCGCCATAATCAATAATTATAGTTATTTGTCGGTTACGGAGAATTAATAGACAATTGCGAATATTCAGTATGGAACGTAATATAAGTATATGTAGAAGAATCATATTTGGTTCGGTTTTCTATATTACAAGCGATTAAGGGTTTTATTAAGTACAGATAGTCGATAGTAGAATCTGTTGATAAAAAGTATACACTTTCTTATTTTTACTTATATGGATTTTTATAGTCGTACGTGTACGTATGAGCGTTTGAAATAAACTATATTTTTTGGGTCAAAGAATGTGATCTCTTTTTTTTTGTTGCAATGTTCAACGTTCATCGTTTCGTATATAATAAAACATCAGTTGCAGCTGCCGCAGGCTTTTGATCGGTGTTTCGCGGCGCGGTTTCTAATTCTGACAATCTTTTTTTTCTCGTTACTTGTGAACACAAATTAGTTGACTTTTTTGTCTTATCTGTCTGTTGATTTCTTTATCAATTTTGTTTATGGAGCATTAATAAATTAATGATTTATTTGTTGCTGATCGTTGCTCTCGTACACCATTCTTGGTGATAATTTTAATTTCTAATTTATTTTTTCATATATGGGTTGACAGATATGAATTGTTTAGGTAGTGTGCCATTTGTCCAGACGTGTGAATATTAAATTACAGAGACAAAATGAGGTAACACATGAAGCTGCTTGTATTTGCAATAAATAGAAATCATATCTTGGCGTTAAAAATTTATATTCCTAACGATTTATATCAAATTTAGATAATATTTTCTTTGTCCGTGCCACGTGTACCATTTTCTGTACACGCCTGTACCTCATTTCCAAGCCAATGCATATTTTTCTCATTCTATAAATAAAGTCAAGAAGGCAATTGTTGACATGAATATGAATAAATTTATTTGTTTGGTATATAGTGCATTTTATAATTTCAACATTTACTCTACTAATAAATAAATTTCTAATTCACAAAAAATTAAAAATATATAATTTCTACATATTTACCAAACTCTTTATCATGTACCGTGAACAGGTAATGACATTTGTTCAAAAATGATTTGGTGCAGAAAGTGTTAAATAATATTGTCACTCTGAGATTTAATTAATAAAGTGAAATTTTCATTTATAAATTACACGGACTTATAAGACACACATGCGTAATGTATTTCAATAAATCTTATTTGTAGACAAGAAGCAAGCAAATGAAAAAAAATTATATAATAAACAGTTCAAACTTAAGAGGTGTAATTAAATAAAATACGACCATAATTTAATTAAAAAGCAAAATCATATCAGCTTTCGATCAAAACGTTTAATGCAACATTTCCATATGATAAACTATAAGTTGTACTTTTTTAATTACTTGTGGCAAATAATTATAGTACATACTACATCAACTTAGTATTATATAAGTGTACAGTTATTAATTATATTAATTACATCACTGTGCAGTTACAGATTGTTATTAAGTATTATTTAAAAACCATAATAACTGTTTTTTTTTTTGTGAAACATATGGTTTTATAAATATGTACGACTTAATGTACCAAGTTTGTTAAAAGTTCAGTTTGTGTGTACAAATAAAATAAAAAGGTTGACAATTTACGAAGATGGATACTTGAAATGAATGGCAATAACTTATAAATGTTATTTTTTTTTGTACGAGAGAATTTTAATAAGTCTGAAGTAGATGAGTAAAGAGCAGATTTTCTGATATAAACTATGAATTAACATATTGTGGATGAAAAAACGTTTTATCATTTTTATTTATTTAATTAAAAAGTATAATATCATGTATGTATTTTGTTTTTCGATGAGGTTTTAAAGAAACTCTTTTAATATGAAATGTTAATACAAAAATGTATTTTTTGAATATATAAATGTTTTTAATTCAGAAATATGTGAATGACTCAATCGATAAACTAAATTTTTGATAGGAATAACAAAAATCGATAAATATCGTCCATTTTTTTTTATTTTGTGAATGTTTTTATGTATTATTTATTGAGAAATGTATTAACGAATGAACAGAAATAATTTTTACTGAAAATCGTCTTAGGGTGATCCAATTTCGAGCCATCAGTATATATATATATATATATATACATATATATATATATATATATATATTTATATATATATATATATATATAGAGAGAGAGAGAGAGAGAGAAACAAAGATTAAATAATAATTGAAATCATATTAACATTTTTTAATTATGAATTCATGAGTAAATAATTGTTTTCATAAACATGGAAAATTATAATAATAATAGTTTTTTAAAAAACGAGATATTTTGGACTTCCATATTATATATATTTTATTTAGGATGAAAACAATAAAATACATTTTTGATTCAAACATGTTTATATAATCAGAAAGAAAAATAATTTTTTACAACTTTTTTTTGAATAAAATATTCTTATTTAAATCCGAATAGTATCAACTCTTGTTGTGTTATTGTGTCTGATGTCTATTAGTACTTTTTATATAAACAAGCACAAATTATTCTGAAAGGAATTTCATTTCATTGGAAAATTGTATACTTGTAATGTTAATTGATACTTTTTCATTCTAAATTTTTGGCTTCCAATATGTGTTTTTGTGTTGAAAGGAAAATTTAAGAGAAATGAATAATATTTTTAATATAAATTATTATTTCTGTACAGAAGAGCCTTTTTTAAGCTAAACATTCAAATACAAACAAATAAGTATATTTTTTCTATATTAAATTTTGATTTGTTTTAATTTTCATAACATAAAATACCATAGTATAATTGTAATATTTTTGATAAATTACGTTGATTTTGACACTACTTTAATTCTTTAACAGTAAGAATTGAATTATAATAAAAAATGAGATGGGGACTAATTTAAGTTTTGAGTTCAAAAAAATTCCGATTTATAGTATGCAGATAACGATGAATAATGTTTTCTTAACTATTTTGCCAGAAAACAATAATTTTAATATAAAAAACAACAATTCGTGGCTAATAATCACAATTTGACACCATATTTCGTTTGAAAGCAGATATACTTAATATTTATTAATTCATGTTTGGTTAAAAATGAATATGTATTTGTTAAAAGAAAAATCCGTTAAATATATATCATATTGTTTTAAACTATTATTTCATAAATAATTAACTGAGAAATGATCTGAAATACAAACATTCATTTATATCCTAATGAAAAATAAGACAACAATTGCATTTGATTAACAGTGGATTTTTATTTGATGACATCTGTGAATACAAAACAGCGAAAACATTATGTTTTATATAAAAAAATCAATAAAATAATCACTTAAGAGTATGATTTGTAAAATAAAAAAGATCATTTTGAACATTCTCAATCTTAATCAATACAAGCACCAAATACATACTTTTTTCATGTCTAGGAAATAAATAAAGTAAAAAAAAAATAAAAATATAACGAGTTTTAAATTTGATCGAAAGTTAAAATCAAGTAGACAAACATTGAGAAAAAATAAAGTAACTGACGATAATTTTAAGAGTGAACATTATTCTATTCGTAAGTGAAAGTATTGGTTAAAACTGACTTGTGAAGTAAGTCGAAAAAAAAGTAGTGTTCTAAAAGAAGTTGTCAAATAAATCAATCAATTCTGAGGAGATTAAAACGATCAGACTTGAAAAATATATTCGTGTTGATTACAAAAAGTAAATAAGTCTTCTAACATAGTACTGTTAAATTATGAAAATGTCAAAAGAAAATTTGTCTTAAAATTCTTGTTGATATAATTAAATATATAAATGTATGGATGATATTTATTTTTTTTTCTACATATTTTTAGATATATATATATATATATATATATATATATATATATATATATATATATATATATATTAAGTCATATAGGTCTACCTACTTCATTTGAATAAAATAAAAAAATCAATCTAATTTCAGTTGCAATATCGAATTCATGGTTTTCATGCGTATTTGTCACTATTTGTGTCATCAACCACATGCAGTAATTCCAATAATATATTTTTTATCGCATAGAAAGACAATTAGTTTATTAGAATAATATAAATATACAGTTATTATTACTGAAAACAATATCATTTATACTTATCTTATTAGGTCAAACTATGATAATTTAAAAAGAATTATCTGGAAAGAATTCAATAAATTATATTTATAAAGAAAATAAAATTAGAGCAAATAGATTCTGAAAAATTCAACAAGAGTTTCTCGGTAAACATCTGAACTAAATTGATTAAAATTGACCACAAGTTGGAAACCGATTTACTTATTCCGTTTTAATTAAATTCCAATTACACATTCGCTTTTATTGAATATTTTTAAAGTTTTATCACGATTCTGTTATTTAAATAAATAATTGTTGACGCGAGTTCAGTGCAGAAAGTTTAATTAATATGAATGTTATGTGGAAAAAACATTTTCGAATATAAATAAGTTGATTGGGATATATTATCGTTTACTTTTCTTCTATTTTATAATCGTTAACATTTGTTTTTGTATTTTTGCCAGAGGTTATTTTGATTAGTAATAGTTTCATTTTTTAGGCGTGTAACGCATTCATCCGTAATCGATTTTACGGTTAATTTAGTAAATATGTTAATTCAATCATATGGATTAAATTTAGATGTTTGATCATTTTTTAGGCTCTACGTTTTTAAAAAATAGTTTATATATATATATATATATATATATATATATATATATATGTATGTATGTGTATTTATGTATGTATAAACGTGAATGATTTAATGAATCGAGATTTAAAATTTGAAAAGATTTTTAAGATATAAATTAGAAATTGAAAAAAAAACACACCTGTTTATTAAATTATGATCTTTAATGCTATTCGATACACTTGATTGAACATTCTGAACAAATGTCTATCTCGATTTTCAGTCTCGATTTGTATATAAAATATATTTATGTCCATGATCTTGATATGCGACTATAAAATTTAAATAATATATTGTATTGATGTTGAGGATATTACTAATTTTCAGATCGGTTGTTCGTGTGTTTCCCATAAACGATTTTTCTCCGATACGAATTTTTCTTTAATTATCATTGTGTTACGTCGATGATTATGTTGTCATTTGAACTTGTTCTACTATCGTTAAATCGAAAAAATCCACTTAGAGATCGTTCTGTTCGCTTCTAAAAACTTGTTACGAACATAATGTAGCTTCTAAACAATTTCTGAATTGACATCCTCCTTCGACAATATAGAAAATAAAGATTCTTTAAACATTTACCATGTCATTCATAACTATTATTTCCAAAACGATAATATGAATCTCTACTCACCAACGAATACCCAGAGACTGAATACACACCAGTTGTATGTAAAGGCAAACATGTTAATTAATTGAATCAGTTGTGATTTAGATTGAGTTTGGTATCTTGTCAGTATGACTAAATTCCTTAACCAAAAAATATCTACAAATTATATTAGGTGGGTAGAAAAAGACTTACGGTTTATGAGCTTCAAATTCATATATTTTTTTAAATTAAATGGTTTTAAGTGATTCAGAACTGTTGGATGACTAACTCTTAATTTTGTGCAAGCTCTGGATTTGTTCAACTAACACCTTCAGTTGATCGTTATGAATTGAAGGACGTTCGCGACCTTCTTCATTTTCAAGGCTCTCGTCCACAGCACGAAATATTTGGGACCACCATTGCATCGTATGTTCCTTAACAGTATCCACACCAAAAGCATCGTTTAGTTTACAAGCAGTTTCTGCTGATTTACCACCAGTTTGGAAATCATTAGAAGAAATTGCTCTTATTTGGTTCTTTTCCATCTTTGATTGAGTAACCCAATTTGAATCAAAATTATTAATAAAACGAAACTCAAGTTACTAAAATACAGACCGAAAAATGCAATTTAAAATATTATTAACATGAACACGATGAAATGACACATTCATTGAAAAAATTAAGGTTGGAATCCAGAAAACAAAAACCGCAATTATTTTCCTACCATTCTAATATAAATCTAATTATTTTAGTTTTATGTAATATACATTGTCGCCAGACATGTAAGTAGTATAACAAATTGTAAGTAATTTTCACCAATGCCTTTTTCATACACTCCACAAACTACATTTTTTTCAGATTAAATGTTTTTCTTAATTGATTATTGATCGTTATTCGATTACTGATTATCCACATTTCACAAACGTAGCAATCATTCCAACTTCTTCTATACCGTATCACTCTAAGAATGATAGCATCTCAGTCGAAATGCGCATAAGCAACAATTAGAAATGATGAATAATTGAATACTTTTGATTAGATTTTTTTCGTGATTTGTGGAATAAATAAAAAATTCGTTTATTACAATTACCACCTCATTAATCTTTGTCTATTTTATTAAAAAAAAAACACATTAAATAAATGAGTCCTTAACGTGTAATTTTTTTCAATTTATTTTCATTATTGACATCTGGCTTAGTATAGTAATTAAAAAAATTATTAAGTATTTGTTTTTATTAATGAGTATATATATATATATATATATATATATATATATATATATATATATATATATATGTATATGTATAGTATGTGTATATAATTGTGTTATAAAAGGGAACATCAATAGATTAAACAACAGGTGGGCCGGCATGATTGCAATAAAAATAAATTCATTAATAGTTGACAATTAACGTGATGTAACTCGTATAAAAATCATTTCTGTTTAATTCCAAGAATATAGGTCGTCTGACTAGGCGTGTCAGTCAATGCTGCGTTGGTTGTCTGCGTGGGTTGATGGTCGTTTCGAAACGAGTGCACTGTAACAAGAAGTTCTATGGGTCATCGCATCACTTGCGTTTGTGTCGAACAAGTTTGTTCTTTTTCATGTGCGGCGAACGAGTGAATATCTCTGTGTGTGTGTTTGCGTGTGTGGGTTGGTTGGCGTTGTAAAAAGATCAAGTAGCCATTGAAATCTTGTGCGTTGTAGCAGCAGCGAGCGTGCGACGTTGTCTTTTCTTTGGACCATTCGTGTATGTTATGTTCATCTACTTCAGTGACCTGTTGTGGAACTGTGTCAAGCTTTAGTCCGGTAGTGGGCATACCATTGCAGTTCGTCTTAATATGGGTCTCGCAGATGGATTTCTCACGCTAGCGATGATTTTACTCAATCGATATGTGAACCACCTACTCTATTAATTAACACCTGTGCTCAGTTTCGTACCAATAATTCATACATATCTCTTTATATAATATTATAAGCGTTTCGATCAGATCTAGTTCTGTATCAAGTTTCCTTCTCCTCGACACCTTCTAATATTTCTTTATATATTTTTAAAGAATATTTTTTTCTTCTTTTAACCGAATTTATAATCAAATAAATTTTGTTATATTTCGTAACGGTTTCATCATATGCTGTGCAGTTTATTTATCTGATTTATATTGACAGTTACAGATATTTAATTCCAATTTAATTTATTTGACATTTATCATAACTAGACAACACACACACACACACATATATATATATATATATATATATATATATATATATATATATATATGTTAAGAACGGTTTTAATGTCAGTTTGATAAGATATTAATTATTGTAAAAGTAGATGCAAATTAACAGAAGAAAATAATCGCCTCTTTCACTTATTCGTTTTTTTAAAAATAAAAAATATATGATTAATAGGAGTAAATGAAGAATAGAATTTGGTACATTCAAAATATTATTATCGACCAAAAGTATTTATAATTATTATTTAAGAGATTTAAATTTAGACAAATAAGAAATTGAAAATCTTAACTTTCTTAAATAATAATTATAAATAATTTGAAAATAGAAATAGATAATAGAATAGATCAGTGATTTAATAAAGAAAATGTAGTAGCCTTTGAAGTATTAATTCATTCATAAAAGTGAATTTAGATACAGTTTTAAACGAGAATTGTTAAAAAAATGTATTATTTTATTTTTATTTTCGAAACGAATATTATATGTTTTACATATTATTCTTTTCTTTCCATTTAATTCGAAACGGTAATCCTGTTTTATCATTTCTTTCAATATAACATAAAATGGTTATAAATATATATTAAAGTGTTATAATTTATTTAAAGTCATTAAACAAATATGTTTTTGTCTTAAAAAGAAATATTTTAAATCATAACGCTTAATTGATTTGTATTGATATTCATTTTTCATATTCAACTTATCATTCTGTAAGAAATCTTAAGTAAAAGACGGATTAAAATCATGCCAATAATTTATTATAAAAAAATATTTATTTATTATAAAAAAATTATTAATTATTATAAAAAAATAATTATAATTATTTATTTATAAAAAAAGTCAATTCAATATTTCTTGCAAACCCAACATATATTTTAAAATTTGGTAAGAGATTCATGTATTGAATTTGTTAAATTAAATCAATAGACTAGGCATACTATTTGTTTTTTCATTATTATATATGTATATATATGTATATATATATATATATATATATATATATATATATATATATATATATATATATATGTAAATATTTGAAAAATATAATAAACAATTATTTATGTAAAACACTAAGAAATTCTCTGCTAAATGTATTTTAACAAGAAAAAAAGACATTGATAAAAATAAAGTTACATTTATAAAATGAGTCTGGAAAGTAGAATTTCTTGCTAAATTAAAAAAAGAGATAAAATCGTTTCGATTTACATATAAGGTGTATTTGTAATGAACTAAAATGCAAGCAGGTAATAATTTATCGACCAGTTCCGAGTGTACATCGAGTTCAGATATTGAGAAAACCCGCGGAGTCAAAACATATCAAGAGCGATTCCTTTGTCTCGACAGTAGTGACAGATTTAAAAATACATGATTAATAGTTACACTGCATGGATGATTTATCATACGTTATGTTACAATGGAATTTATGTATGGGATCGGATCGTTGCGTTTATTGTTATAAACTAAACAATGTATCGAAATCGACATGCTGCTGCGAGACGTATGTATGTATCCCTGTTTCATATCAATCGTTGAAAGTAGCCAGAGGTTTTAACGAAATGATTAGGACGTGTGTTCGAGAGAAGAATTTCAATTGCCAATTTAAATGCCGCCTTGGAAATTTATTTTCTCTTCGATCAAAAATTAATTATCCGTACTACGGATTGATGTGCGTTGCGGTAGAAAATGTGTACGTTTGTAATCTTTTAAAGAATGTCTAATATACTCATATTCACACACAGACACAAGTGTTTGTGTGCACAGTTATATAAATAGCTTAAAGCGAAACGGAAAAAAATGGAAAACACAATAACGTTAACATACGGTGTTAATTTACAAGTCATTTTAATTGAAATTCAACTTTCCATAAGTATTTTTCGAAATGTGATTAGGAATAATAATTGAGATGGAAATAAAATAAATATTTATTCATTATTGTTTAGATTTAAAGAGAAACTTGGTATAAGAAAATTATAAAAATGTCCGTACTTCGTGGATATTTGATAAAAATTATAGAAAAAATATAATTTAATATTTAAAATGCTTTGTAGTTTGAATAGATAATGTGTTAGAAGTTAAAGGAATACTTTTAGTATATAAGTGTATAGAATTATAGAAAAATAATTAAAAATGTTATTAATTTTGTAACTTTTACAAAATTGCTAGAATACTTTTTTGAATTTTGACTCCTGATGACAGGTATTGTTAAATTAAAGAAAATTTAAAAGGAACAAATATTTATTGCACTTATTAATTTGTACACCTAATAGAAAATGACATTAATTTTTATCTATTTTACATCTAATAAAATTGTAAAGATTTCATAATTATGTAGATTTTTCTATTATTAGGAAATTGCACAATGTAACATGATTAGTGCTGGTTATATTTTTTAATGAGTTTATTCTCAGTTGGTCTTATCATGGACGTGCGATAAATAAATGGTGATTTTATAAAAAGTGTATAAAATAAATAAAATTTTTTTTTCCGGATAATGTTAATCTATTCTATAAAAAAATAATTCATAAAAGTATACAAAATATATTCATATGTTTTAAATTTTTCTTTAGTTTAATTTGTTTTTATTTCTGAAATAAAAAACTATTCTTCGAAAAGATAAAAAAATAGTTTATATTGTAAATCATTGACAATTTATTATTTCGTAACTTTTAATATATTTGTATAATGATTTCTTTCTCTGTCGTTTTTAAGTTTAGAAATATTTAATATTGTACTTTCGATATTATCGTTTCGAAGGTGATATAATTGCCATTGAAATTTATATAAACAATACTTGTTTTATCAATAGATTACATCAGTAAAAATGCCTCCATTTGTACGATGTCATAGAGTTGACAACAACAAATGATCTCACCAGAAATAAAAAAATACTTAAAATACTATTCATTGACTATCGCTACATGTAATTATTTTATTCGACATTCAAAAAGATATTCAAAAATCATTAATAAAAGAAAGATTTGTTGTATTTCACAAAAAAAATGCTTTTTAAAATATTACGTTCCTGATTTTTTTACAATTCTTTGTTAAGCATCAACATTGTTTATAAAGAAGATATTTGTCCTTCGACTAGTGACAGTAAAAATATACAATTAACACCACCCTAACTCTTTTACAATATTTCCGAATATAACTTTAATATATTTATGTTGACAAATTCAGTTCATTGCTTGTTTGTGATGAAAGAGTTCTAACTCGTGATCTCTTTGATTGTAATGAAAAAAATAACTGTTTCTTTGTAATTTTTATTTTCTAGCCCTTTTACAATATTGTACGTTTACTATGAAGCAAGAATAACCCTATTATAATTTTTATATTGTGAAAGAAAAATGTTTATGTGTTTAGTGACTTCATACATTTGTATAAAGTGAACTTAGTTACTGTATTTATTTGTCAGGATATTTTTTTTTTATAAAAACAATTACATTTGTTGGAATATTAACAATTTGACAAACAAATTAATACTCTAAATGCCAAACATTTTCCTTTACAGAAATTATTCAATAGTTTCTTATCGTCCATTATGATTGTTTTATGTGTATTTCGATAGCAATGGCCTCATTTTCAGAGCATTAAACAGTGAAAAATCTAAAAAAAGTCTTAAAACTAAAAAAAGTTCATTAGTATCATTCGATTTGAGACAGTCTACATCTAGTATCAATTTTATTAAATATTTGAAAAAAAAAACAGTTTTTTATCATAGGTCTAGATGAGTCTCACTGTGCTGTGGCATCCCGACTGAATATTTAAAATTATATATGTGTCTTCAGTTCTAATATATTTATTTTAAAAGTTCTGTTCGTATTTATGTTACTTTATTTATTTCGATTTAACTTAGAGTATTCCAAATAAGGATAATCTAATTATATGGTGTATCTTAGTTTAGTTTTATTACACAAATACTTTATATGAATATTGATTTTTGACTTGTTTAAATTACTGTCAAAAGTAAATTATTTCATATGCTAATTTGAACTAGTTTGGGTCGTTTCTTTTTATATATAGTTAGGTCATTGGACTTGTTGAAATTTTTAAACTGAAAATTTTTGTTCAATATACATATATATATATATATATATATATATATATATATATATATATATATATATAATTTGTGTTATATTATAGCATCGATGCTTCACCTAATAATTTAGCCATGTTTATTAATCTGTGACTAATTATTAAATAGTTTATCAATGTGCAAAATTCCAGTCTTATTTCATCTAATTTATGCTATACATTAGTTATAAATTTCGTGTATGTATATTTATTTATTTATACTGAAATTAGGTGTATTCTTAGTGAAATAAACAACTATCATATTTCGTTTATATTACAATATGATTGAAATAAACGTTCGTTAGTTCAAGAAGTAAATTTACGGAATGCAATCAAGTAGTTCACTTTCATTATTGCAGCACGTGGACCAAGAAAATATATTACAACACATCAAATTTATGTTTGTTTATATGATGTAGTAAATACATCAAAGGAACGTTCTTGCAAAAGGGAAACATTTTATCAATGACTATAAACATTTTACGAGCTAGAGAAAAGCGTATTAAAAAGGGCTTTTCGATAATTTGTTTGAACAGTAATTCGTTCTGTTTTTATAAATGTTATTGGGCTCTAAAATACATTTTTTTTTTTGTATACATTAAGTGTTTCGTTTATTTATAGTATTTTTTTTTTACTTAACATATTTTATTTAAAATAAGAGAGTTGTAGGTTTGTTTTATGTTTTTTTTGATATAGATTTTTTTTTTAGAATTATATATGTTTTTAAATTTAAATCTTTTGTACGTGTAATAAACATGTTGAGTCCTGATATTACTGAAACTTTTAATAAATATATTTAGAGTTAAATCTGATCTTGTAGGGAGTATTATTAAAAAAATAAAATAAACTTCATGCTTTTCAGTTTTGAAACACCTTAAAAATATTTAATAAACATAAAAGGAGGGGTAATTGGTACTAAATAGTATATTTGTATTCTTAAGAAATATTTCCAGTAGATTACTTTTTAAAATGTGTATTTTTTTTGGATTCAAGTATTTAATTGAAACGAATTATATTCGTGATAGAAAATCAGTAAAATTTGATCTCCACAGTTGATAAATTTGATATGTTGTAACATATTTTCTTGTTCACGTGCTGTAATAATGAAAGTAACTGTTTGATTGCATTCTGTAAATCTTTTTATCATGGTGTTATGAAATAAAAAATTGCCAGAACAGAAACGAGAAAACAATCTCATATATATATTCTTATATTTTTTCATTGATTTATTTTATTTTATTTTTATTTTGCTTTTGCTGAAGAAATTTTTTTTTAATATTGAAATGAATCGTACAACATATCGCAATATTTAAAAGAATAATCAGTAGAGCTGTTCTTTGCTTACAGTTTTTTTAATAGATACTTGAAATTGTTTATTTATTATATGTATTAATATAAATAGACGAAAAATGAGAAGTAACTAGAAAATTAGAATAATTTATTTAAAAAAAATGTACTGGTATTCTAAATTTTAGTCTGTTGGTTATTTATTTATATTTTCTATTAAAACCCTATATAATATTAGATATAGATGGAAAGAAATAATTTAGCATTGAATTTTTTTATAATTTTTTCAATAAATATTTATCAGGTACAAAATATGTTTACACAATTATTCATTGAAAAAAAACTACCACATATTATTATTCATATTTCATTGAAACCTCTTGATTATAAATATGTTTACCAAAAAAAAAAGTACTCATGTTGAAGTCATACAAAACATCCTTTTTCATTATAGTTTCGATAATGAATTACATACATATTGATGAAACACGGTTCTTGAAAATGTTGTATTTGAATTTTCGATATTTTTTTCTCTTGATCATCTATTTAAATATTTATTCGTCATAAACAAGTTTCGACCATATTACGATAAAACGTTTCATTTTATTTGTGTTTTTGTATCGTTAGTGCATGTTAATAATCGTGAATCTTAAATATGAATATTTAATTAGATCTGTGTGGACGATTTTTTATCGAATGCACACACACACACGTAAACATTACTACATTCTTTTATACTTATACATCTACAATTTTTATATATTTTATTAGAATATATTTTGTAGTTTTGAAATAATCGAAGAGAAATTAATATAGAAGATATTCTATATTGAATATTTCAAGAATATAATTTTAGATTTTTATACCTGTAATTCTATTGATATATTAACCTAGTAGTTTTTGTTCTTTTAGATCATTTGAGTGTCTGTTCTCCACTACTAGTTACTTGAAGATGGCACGCGTACCGAATCTGGTAGTGGAGAATAGACACTTAGGTGAATCAAAATGACACAAATCATCAAGACAATATTTTAAGGATAAGTTTGTAGATATATGTGATTTTAAATTTCCACTGAAAATAAGTTGCAAGAAAATAAAAACAACATTCATTTTTTTTCTGGCTAGTTATATATGAATTTCTTCTTGTTTTTCATGGATATCAGTTTTTAATTCTATATTCAGTAGTAATCGGATAATCCGAACTGGAAATTTTTATTGATGTTTTAGATAATCGATTACAGTAAAACAAATTATAATCAATATTTTTATTCACTAGTAACAAAACAATATCGAAAAGCATAACAGTCATAGAAAAAATCAATTCAATTTTAGTGATAAAAATTTCGTTTTAATTTAAAACATGACCAATTTTATTGCAGATATTTTTTCTTGACAAAAATTCGTATTTTTGGTCTATTGAATATGTATTTTTTTAAAAGAACTGCTTTCTTTTCCATGTGTCGTAAACGAATGTCACTGAATGGCCTTTATTTTTTTTACTCCAACAAATACAGTTACAGTTTAAAATATGCGAACTTCATTGAACATTAGAAGAATCTATCTCTTTTCATCTGATGAAATAGATACACATTTAAATATTTTATCTAATTGGTAACCGCTTCGCAATCTTTTTTAATGCTGACACTTTTCGGATTATAAAGTCAGAACTGTCAACCACTTCATGCTGTTTAAGAAATTGTTTTCTCGGTTTAATTTTTAAACATTTTTGAAATAAAATATGCCTATATGAAGAGGATTTAATGACTGTTTCGACTTCAGAACGAGGCACAGGTTGAGATTTACGAACTTCATTTGAAGTTTTGGAGAAAAACATATTTGTGGGAACCGTCATTATAAATGAATTGAAATAGATATTGTTTTTAAACCATCTATCTGCAAACATACAGTTACTGCCATATTTGATTGTCGTTTAGTGAATATAAGCTATTCCGATGCAAAATTATGAAGATTCTTCGTTATAACTTATAATTTTCGTTTGTAAACTTGTGGTAAATATTTTAAGTCATTGATGCAATCTACCCTTAGACCACAAGCAAGGAACATATTTGATTTGTCTGTATTCTTTTGCTCCTTTAACTGACAGATTCGTGGTATTAATCAGTTTTTTTAAAACTCGCGTTACTTAAATCTGCCTGGTTGTTGTGCAGTTGATGGATATAGCATGGATTTGAAGCTGTTTTTAATATTATATAGTATATATATATATATATATATATATATATATATATATATATATAATGTGTATGTGTGTATGTATATATTTGTCGTGTGTGTTCGTTATTTATAGTTTGAAGTAGTATTGTAGTTAGCAAAACAGTTTGAATACTCAACGGTCACTAACATGTTAATTACTTAACGTCGTCTTTTTGCCTATTTTGTTCAAACACGATACAAAATGTTTATACAAAAAATTCTAGTGTTCTCTCCGCTTTGACATCACTATTGTCACCACACACCACAATTATGTTCCACCCGCGCATTCTTTGTCATACAAAATTCTAACGGTTTATTTCTGTACATAATACGAATAATGTAAATTTTGATGTACTTAATAGATGCGCATATATATATATATATATATATATATATATATATATATATATATATATATATATATATATATATATATATATATATATATATATGCACATGTGTGTGTGTGTGTGTGTTAATTTAATACTTGATTGTCAGGTAGTCATGACTAGCGCTCACTTAATGTTAAAATCGTTACTGATAATATTTTAATCTTGTGATCTTTCAACCAATGACGGGTACATGTAACAGCAATTGCTTTTTCTATTAGTATCTGTAAGTTGACTTTTTGACCTGTACAAAGCGGGCATGACGAGACGATAACACATTAAAATAGTCATTGTTCAAGTGCCATACTTAAGTATGATTTAATAGCTTTAACCAGCTTTTAAAGGTTGTGGGCGATTAAATATCAATTTATCAATTGCTGTATCCGCCGTCCCTTCCGGATATATGTTCTTTTAATTTGGAAATATGAAACGTGTCATTGTATCCTATGTGTAATTTATAACTGTTTACACGTATTAGTCGTTTTATACACATTTCGTACGATTATCGATTCTGAAAAAAGGTACACGTTACGAAAATGTATTGTCGATGTTTGGATAATTTTAGATACATTAATTATGTCTGATCTATTGTTAGATATTCATGTAAACGAATACAAGTCAATGAGACATTTAATATGAAAGCCATTTTGATTTACACTTTTAAAAAGTGTATACATACTGTTTAGTTATTTATGTGTTTAAGTATATCAAAGCGTGTTACTTGACAAAATATGAAATAGTCTGATGTTTTAATTGCTGTTATATTGTTATCAAATCAAAAAGAGTTTGAAAATTAACAGGTATGAAAACTTGTCTAGTTGTAGCTAGACTATGAATTGTATTAAGTTTGCACACACTACTATATATGACTAGGCAATTAAAATTGAAATATCAGATTGAAATATTACATATATAGTTATGTTTGGTCAAAAACAGGATCCTTTTGTGGGAAGTATAGAGTTTCTGACTCATTTTAATAGTTTCTAGTACATATTGTTTCTATTGACGCTGTGTCTTTAGAGCTCATTTTTGAGTGGAATATATTTATAGAAAATGCTTACCTCTTTCAACTTATATATAAAATGTACACCGATTGAATACATCAGAAGTACACCGAATGAACCAATCAGTGTTCTATTTTTATATAGTAAATAACTAAAAATTGCTCTATATGAAATGTTTTTATATAAATATCTTTTTGAATTTTCAATATACTCTTTTTTTAAATGTAATATATGTGAACGAATCCTTTTGAATTATTTTAAAAGTATTTGTTAAGGCTTAACAAATACTTGCACGATATCGTCCGACCGTATTTCTTTTTGTTTTAATAATTATGAACAAATACTTTTTAATTCAAAGTGAAATTAATGTATAAGCTTGCTGCTGGTCTTTTTCTACTACAAAACTAATATGCACATAAATATAAAACGCTCCGAGTTCGAAACGAGTTTGTTTCAGTTTCAGCGTTAGCAGTTATTTTTAATTTTATTACCATTCTAACGTTGTGTGTATCACGCACTCAGATCATTGACCTGATCATTAATTGATTACAAAATTTCAGATCGAAGTGATGTATTATAAAAAAGTGATTAAATTCTATAAATGAATAATTTAAACGTTGATTATTATTTTTTTTCACTTCACGAGTATCATTTTATCAATAGAAACTGGTTTCGATTTTTTTTTTCGACACTGTTTCAGATTTAAATTTACAAAATTTTTTTTCACGTACACCATTTGTAATTGTCAAGATTATATACTGTCTGTATGAAATTGACAATTATTTCAACAATATTATGGTAATTAATATTGATTGAAGTTCGTTTACGTACATTTTTAAATTTTATAATATTGACACACTCATTAATATCGTTATTATTTTTTTTATAAATAAATATGGTAGCACTAATCGATATTTTTGTTATGTAATTATGAAATGTATTTAATATTAAATTGGCGAAATAAAATAATAAATTTCAAGTAGAAATTTTAGATAAACTTGTCAAAATATAGAATTAATAATTACAGAAATTAAGTATAAATTTTAAAAAAGTCTTGTATTTATTACCGTGTTCGAGTTCATTCTTGTGACTTTCTATAATTAATTTAAAAAAATGCAGTATTTCTGAAAAAGAAGTCCATAACGATTTTTGATTAAATAACGAAAATGCAAATACAATTATATAAAAGAATAACTCAGTGAGTAAAATTAAAGATATATTTTTTATTCAATAACGATTAACGAATTAGTCATTGTAAATATATGTTCTTACATATTTTTTCATTAATTCATTTATGATACAACATTGTTAACAACGTCGGTATGTTAACAAATATCAATATAAGTACATACTTTTAACTGGAACAAATCGTTCGATGCTTATGTTATTTATTTTTTTTATTGTTGTTAATGACCATGTATTACAAATCTAAATGGTCTTCAATGTAACTTTGCAATGTATTAACTTTTTTTATATGAAATATATGTAGCCAGTCCGAGGTCAATAAATTGTTCACAATAAAAGTACATTTTTTTTCTGTACATAGTTATATTGAAATTAAGTATTGTTCATTTAGCTTGAATTAATCAGACTAGCTTGTAAGTTTCAATCATGTTATCAAACAAATACTATTTAACTTTTTGTATGTTTTTTAATTATCGTTTTAGTAATGCTAATCATTTTTAAATACATACGATAAATACAAACGAAGTTAGTTAATAATTTGTTTCTTATTTTGAAATGCTGTTCGTTATTGAAAAATATACAATATTTATTAGAAAAAAATATTTTTTTTAATCTGAAACGGTGATTTTCAAATATGTCAAGCCGAACATTCACCTTTTATAACAAATATTTATATCTGTCGTCCTATTTATTCATTTGAAGTTAATTTTATTTATAATATTTATTTTTTTATTTTAAATGTGATTGACCAAACATTCCCTTATATTTTTAAATCAGTCTTTGGAAAGATGTATTAACTGCGTCGAGAATTACCAATCTATATTGTGAAATTTAATTTAAATTTCATATGAAAACAAGATTTAAATAAAAGTAAAAAGAGATTTCAGGAAACATCCTGATTGTAATTTGGATAAATGTAATATTTCTTAAGCTAGAAAATAATTACGGGTTCAATCTTCATGTCAACGTTGTAATTTTGGGCAATATATTTCATTTGTGAATAATTAATTTTGCTAATAAAAATCGGTACAGTCGATTTCTTGCGCCTGAATTGATGTCATTTGAATAAAAGAGTAATAGCTGAGTAGATGGGTAACTTTTAGGGATGGTGAATTCAGTATTTCTAACTCTGAAATTAAATTTCTAGTTGATTGGGGTGTTAGGTCAGCAAAATATACATAAACTCTTATTGATGATGATGATTACTTGTGATTAAAATGTTGTACTATTCATAAATGTATTATGAGTTTGAATAAAAACTAGAAAAATCAATTAAGGAATTGATAACTTTTTACTATTTATATTTTGTTACTTAATATCAAATATTTAAGATTAGTAAACTCTTGAGATTATTGTGTTTTTATAAAAAGGTAATATTTGTTAGAAATTCGAAATAAAATTCAGATAAAATGGCCATCGGTCTATGTGTTTGTCATGTAACCACAAATGTCTTGTATGTGTTTTAGTAAAAAAATAATATTTAATAATCTTTAATCTTGTAAGTATTATAAAATAATTTCATTAAAAAATGAATTCTAGCCGAATGGGTAATACAAATGACATTGTAAAATTGTTTATAAGTGAATTGACTGTTGGTTGATTAATATCTAGTTTTTATACAATCTGGCGTTAATTATAATGTTATCATTGTTTTTTTTTCTTTTACAGAGTCAGACTTGTAAATGAATTGATTTAAATGTATTTTTTAAAAATCTCTCATAGTATTTTAGTATTTCTTGGTTAAATGTGTACTTATATAATGTCAGTATAAATGCGAGGAGATAAACATTTATTAACTCTGTTAAAATTAATCTTTTTGACTGAAACATAAAAGTATTTTTATGTTGAATACCAGCACGTATATTTTAAATATGTTAATTATTAAAATATGTATTTATGATTAAGTCTTATCAGCTATCACAGTAAACGTTCCAAATAATCTGTCACTATGTGTGTAGCTGTGGTAGCATTTTATAACGTATGCTAAATAACGACCCACGTATTTTTTTTAACACATCACACCTTTTTAACCTGTATTTTGTGATAATTTGAAACGCTTTCTAATTAACTGTTTTGTAAACAGTGTAAATGCCGCGTGCCAATTTAATTATTGACATTCACTTCTAAAAACAATTATTTTTCTTGAAAATTCTTCCAATTATATTTCGATGTATGCTATATGTATTTTATGTTTGTACGATTATTATTTATGTCCATCGTTGCGAGCTTTCTCTTCTTAGTATTTGTATGTAAATCTGGTAGCGGCATCGATACTTTTCTGAAACGTCGTAAGTGTTCTTCAAAAGTGTCAATTGTATATGCAAACATATGTGAAATAAATTCTACTTGTGTGTTTTTACAAATGATTGATTAAAAAATTGATCTTGACCTTTTATTATGTCATGTAAAAAAATTAAATAATATATGATTTATCATTAGTTTGAATTGTTCAAACAATTCATTTGTTCAATTCATTGGAGTATTTTTAACTATATATATATATATATATATATATATATATATATATATATATATATATATATATATATAATCATGTAGAGAGAGAGAGAGTTTAAATGATTGTTTTGAGATATGCAAATCTCTTAAGCGTTCATTCGAAATTGCAACTATTAATTGAAACAATGCGTTTGAAAATTAGTTCCTCGAAATAAATAGTTATATGTTTGATAAATTTTGATTATTGGGTTCGTACTTTTGGCATGAGTATATAATCAATTTAATTTCATCCTTGTCGTTAAAGGATTTTATTAGTGAATGTATTGTGATGTTTGTAGTTTTGTGTTATTGAAAATATGATCACAAACAAGCCCTCTCAATTTCGCCTTTGACTGTTCCATGTAACAATAAATTTGTGCCGTTCTAAATGATCATAATTTTAAATCTATTTTTTTGAAAGTATGTACAAATATTTACTATTGGATGATATTTCAAAGTATTAACTTTTTGTTGCTTAAATTTTGCATTTGTTTTCTTTGATACTTGATTACTCTTTGTATTTTCTCCCAGAATGACAGTATGTTGGAATAATATTGTATAAAATATCAACATACATTGTTTTAAAGTAAAATAATTTTTTTATCCGGATATTATTATACTGAATATTGAAAAATCGGTGGTTTGTTTCAAAATCCTTATTTCAGTTCCTCTTTTATTCATTTTCTTTTAATTTTTAGGTGTGATAAAAAGTTTATTATTTACTTAAATACTTTTCTTCAATTGTGTATCAATGGAATTCAGTTGTCTTCTTTTTTTCAATACTAAATTGTTTAAAAAGTATTGCAATTTTTTTTTATTTATTTATATTGTATTTAGTAATCATTTAAAATCTTTAAAATACAATTATTAATTAAGTATCTTACTTTTTATACAAGTTTTGAAGAAAAATAAGTTTTTTTTCAGTATTCGATAAAATACTTTTAAATTTTAATAGTTATTTTGTGATATTTCATAAACCACAAAAACTTTTTGTGATTAAAAGATTTCAATACTTGGTTATCGATCATTTTTGATTTAGCTTATACGTATTTTGATACGGAGGTGATGTTCAATCATACTCAGAGAGCTAAAGTACAAAAAAATATTTATATTACTTCAAACTAATTCAAAAAATAATATCTAATAGTATTTGCTCCTTTGTTGTTGACATTTATCCTTATTCTGAGAAAAACTAGCGTCTAATCAAGTGTCTAAGTATATATAATATTTATTATAAAAATTAAGAAATTTTAAAGATGTCAATTTTTATTAATACATTTCATTTTGTTGTATTATAAAAACATAATATTATATGTCCTATTGATTAGTGCTAAAATAAAGTCCTTATTTCTGCTGAAATCGTATTCATTGTATTAAAGTATATCGATTTAGAATGTTTCATATCTAGAAATAAATTAATAAGTTAATTTGATAATAATTTAATACTGAATACTAGACTAGATTACATCATATGACGGAATATTTAAATTTAAAAATATCTACTTTCAATTGAAATAAACTTTTCGATTGAGTGAAAACAAAAAAAATCAGTTCTATTCCCGTTAAAGAGCCAGAAAGAATAACCTCTTTAAAAATATACCTGTGACATGTCTGGAAAATTTACTGTTGAAGTATAGAAAAAATATATAAAAATATAAATATATATATATATATATATATATATATATATATACACACACACATATATATATATATATATATATATATATATATATATATATATATAATGAAAAATCGAATTCACTGTGGATGAGAATCGGCCCCAGGTTCGAATACTAACTTCATATCGCTGAGTCAGATCGTTTGGAGACAGACAGAATCATAGAGTTCAGACATTAATTATTTTTCAGCAGAACAAATATGTCAGTTTCTTCACCGTATATGTCTAAAAATAATTATTTGTTAATCATAAATATATGGGTATGAATAGAGGAAATAACTAATGCATAAATATTTTTTGAGCGAAATAAGATTAAGATAAAGTAATAACGATACCTTCTCTATTTCTATTATACTTTAAATGTATTTGCATGTAAGAAATTTGTTGTCGCGTAATTAATTAATATAAAAACCCTGTTATTCTAGTTTTTTAATATATTAATAAGTATTATATTGTGTGGGATTAATTACACACGGACAAATGTGTGTGTGTGTGTGTATATATATATATGTTTGTTCTTATTTGTTTGCATTATTTATATTTATTATTAATTTATTGATAAATGTTTATTTGTGATCAATGATCTAATAGCTTGTAGGAAATTTATTTTTTAACTTTTTCCCCCTCTAAAGGTCACACAAAAATGTTAAAATGCATTCAGAAAGTACTTTGCGATATTAATACTTCTTTAAATATCACCGGATATGATTTAATTACATGTTCGTGGTTATGCAAGTGTCCTGTTAACATTATTATCGCGTTTTTTTTTGTACTAACTTCCCGTTTGTTTTTAAAGTCCTTTTTTTTATAATTAGTGACGCGTTGTTTGTTTCTTATTTTCGTCTAAAAAATTTTTTTTGTAAATACATTCATAATTTTACGGGAAATTGTCGATTATTTAATGTACATCATCGTTCGTTTTAATTAATTATGTTTTTTTATTTATTTGTTACCTGTCTGTTTTTTTTTCATATGTTGAATTTGATTCGAAAAGATTTGAAAGAAGTGCGACAGTGTTTCATAAGTGGGGTAATTTATTTAATTACCTTATTACTGCTGTGATTGATAAGCGTAGAATTTAAAAATCTATTGTCAATATTTTTCTAAATAAATGGCCCTTGCAACTAATGAATGTTGTACTCATAAAATGTTGTGGTTTCGTTATGTTTGTTTGATTTTAAATAACGACGTCTTTTCTTTTAAATAAGAGGAATTTGGCATTACTATATGCCTCATTTCAATAATCTTTTCAAGGCTTTAACTCATACACACACACACACATACCTATTAATATATATATATATATATATATATATATATATATATATATACATACATACATACATACCTATTAATATATATGTATTTTACTAATTTAACAGTTGTTTTCATATGTAAAGTTCTTTTAAAATTGATTTTATTTTTAATTAATTTACAATTAAATCCAGGTTTTTTTATTTTTAATATTTAATGATGGGATTCGATGGATTAAAAAGATATATTTTATTATAAGCTTCAGTTTTTAATGCATTCTTTTAGTGTTAGTTAAATATTTTTTTATTTTTTTTTCAAAACATCATTAATAGTTCATTATAAAATTATTAATAAGAACTAGAATTAAAATAAGTATTTTTCTTACCTATAAACTTATTTATTTCATATTTAATTCATATTGTATGTAGCTACGATGAACGATTAAAAGTTTTGAACATTCTTATAGCTCTTGAATAGTTAAGGGTATATTGATATGAATTGAAAAAAAGAAAGTTTTGATTATAATTATCAACTGGTGAATATATTTTTCAGCACTATTGCCGCGATTATTTAGATTATATATATATATATATATATATATATATATATATATATATGCCAACATGTAACAAGTTTTATTATTCTGTTAATTCAGAAATCTGGTGTTTGTTTCTTCAGTCAACCAGCCATTTTTTACGGCAGCATTAACTTGATCATCAGATTAAAAATTATTTTCATTCATTCTGTAATCTTGGAAATAAGTTGAAGTCAGAAGGTTTCATACCTAAACTATAAGTAGGATGAGGAAGGACATCAAATTGGTTCCATTTCTGAGGACTAAGACTGAGTTTTAAAATGTGTGATGTCCTTGTGTCATTATGATCATTAAAGTTGCCCTGAATGAGTGAACAAAGAAAGACTCCAATCTTTACTGACTGATTGTAGAAACTTGTTATATATTTGCATAACTCAGTTGACGATCTTGACAAATATGTTGAAAAATAAAAATAAATGAATGTTTTAATCCTAATATCTTAAACCAGTAAAAAATTATGAACACTCTTGTAAATTTTTCAGTGGTCCTTCGTAATTTAATGTTTTGTAAATTTAAAATTTCTGCATACAGATGTAATATTTTTTTGAGATTTCTGATCCAGCCACTTTACATAATACACTAGTGTTTTTTTAAAAAACAAGATCTTTTAATAACATACTGAAAATAATAGATTTAATATAAATTTAAACATTACAGTAAGACGCATATTCATATTAACGAAATTAAGGTTTATGTAAAAGTATATTTTTCATACATTGAACCGCACTCATCATCTTCTCTTATCTGTTTCCTATTTACAACGTTTTTAGAGATTACTCGATTCAAAAAATACTATAGATGATGTTACTTCAAATAATTATTCGGTACACTAGTATTCAATGATAGACAGAATGTAATATGCAATCTTCAAACTATTTAACTTCATGTCTATGCTGCTGTTCCGTAACAATTACTTTTTTGTATAAGCTATTAATTTACTGAAACCATTGTTTTGTAATAGACAATTTGCAAACAACAGACAACAAAGCAATCCGCTGTAACTGACAGTAAATACTGACAAGATTACAACAGTTCAGAATTTTATATATATATATATATATATATATATATATTTACAGACACACACACACACATACATATCTGTGTGTACGTAAATTAATTCTGTGCCTTTAAATTGAATCAATCATAACTTTGTTTTGAATTAAAATATTTTATTCTGTTATAAATTGAAATTAGTAATTTTTATTTATTTGTATTACTTTATAACGGTACGGACATCTTTTTTTAGTTAAAGAACGTATTTTTCTGATTGAAAAATCATTATTTTCAAGTGGAAATCAAATTCCAGTTCGATATCGATTTGACGTTAAATATTGTGTTGGTAATTTTGAAATTGATTTCAGTCACAGTGTGGAAGAAAGTCAACGAATCATATTTATTTTTATATTATCACTAACAATGTATTGAATATATTAATGTAAAGGTTAACACTGAACATTAAACATAAACATATTTAAAAAAATGTGTTAAATTGTTAATTAATTTTCACAAATAAATTCTTTTTTCACCTCACAAACCACAAAAAAGTTTCTGGTCGAAAAATGTTCAATAGATCATTATTAGTTGTGATTTTTCAATACCAAAACTGCAAATTCGAAACAAAATATGACTTAATTCATTTTGAATATCATTGACATTATTGTAAAACTATAGTGTAATTTGATTTTTATTAAATAATTATAGAATGATAGGTTATTGAGTAGATTTGGGAATTTTTCAAACTATTTGAATACTATATGTTTATTAATAATAAAACTTATGCTAGTAAAACTCTATTTGTTAATATAAAAGAATGAAACATTACTGCTTTAAAAATGTTTTGAACTTTACAATTTATATATACAACTCTATGTACTATGTATATAATAATGTAATAAATATCGTGCATAAAAAACACAAACTAGAATAGACGTATTAAGTAATATGTTAATATGTTTTTTTTTTTGTTGCAGGTAATTTTCTATTAACATTTCACCTATAATCGAATATGAACCAAATATGGTAAGATTTGCAACGTATTATATACACATTTATCATTAAATATTTAAAATATATTATTCGTATCTTTAGTCATGGTTGCTTTTAAACAAAGAACTTTAGATTGTGTATTTATATACATATGTTCATTTGAATGTAAATTTATATTTTAGCAATGAAGTCAGTATCTTTATAATCGATTTTTTCATCAAATAATGATTGTATGAAATATATAATTTGATTTTTAATAATTTTATTGATTATATATATATATATATATATATATATATATATATATATATATATATATATATATAAAGTATAATATTTTTTACTAATAAAATAATACAAGAATAAAAGAATTTCTTCACAAAAACAATCTATTTTGATGTCTAGTAATATATTTATAGAAACATATAAATACTTCATTAATAGTGATTCAACCTAGAAATATTTCGTTAGTGTATATGTATGTATATATATATACTTACATTTCTTGGAACGTTTTATTTAATATTAAATAAATAATTGGTATAATTTACATTTAGAATGATTTCAATATGTTTAAATGAAACGAGATGATTTTTTTTTGCTTCTTTTATACGTTAACAATCAAGCGAAACTGGTATGAAGATGAAGATATAAAAGAGTTTAATTAACTTTAAAAAAAGAACGTAGCAAAAACATGAAATTTACTTAACACATAATTGAGACTATTAGTGCTGAGAGAATAATTTAATAAAGTAACCCGACACATTCTGCGTTCGTTTTCTTCATTACACAGACAAAAATTTTATTTTCATATTGAAAATTATATATATATATATATATATATATCAGATCTTATTTAAATTTATATAGTTTATTTGTACATCAGAGCATATCGTTATTATTTCTTTGATAGAGGTTATCAATTTCGCGTTGATTATTAAAGACAGCGAAATAATATCAACATTAATTGAGATTCGTTAAATAAAAGTATGTACTCGATGATAAAGTATCCAATTAAATAATATTCAATTCAAACGTTTTGATAACATTGCCTTTTGTATTAATGTCGGTACTTATTTATAGTTTTATTACATCGTCCTTAGATTTATTTATAATTAAGTCATTTTTATTTTCGTATAGATGTCTAAATCGTTCAAGATATATTTTAGTTATGGTTAATTTAACGATGACTTCAGATGATAACCCTTCAGTGAATTTTAATATAGCATAAAGAGAGCTTTAACACGAAATAAACATATGATGCAAACATTTTTCATCATACGTTTGATTATATACTAATAGTTTTTGTAACAAACATGAAACTATTATAAAATATTCTATTTTAAATGCGGTCTTCGTTGTGAAAACACATTAAATTAATTAAAATTCTATAAAATTACTATTTAATTAAATTGTGTGTTTAGCGTTTATTACGTTTCAGTAATCAATTTAAGTAAATATGAAATGTTGAAAGTTTCTGTTAATAACTTTAAAAATTCATTTAAAAATCTACAAAAAAGTATTCGGTTAACAAATAGATGTTCACAGAACCATTGTAAATGATTTAAAGAAGTAAAAAGATGGAAAGAGTTGACTCTTGAACTGTTTCGTTTAAAAAGATTATTGTGTTAGTTGTTGAAAGGAAGTCTTATTGAAAACAGTTATCAATCACTCTCTTGCTTCAGAATCAATCAACTACATTCTTTTTTATTTCTTATATTTCAATATACATACATACATACATACATATATATATATATTGAAATATGTGCATAAAAATTAATATTTAAAAAGTAAATTTAAAAATAAAAGTATTTCTATAATTAATGCAACATTGAAACGAAAAATTATTTGTATAAAAAGACTCCTGAGATTTAATAATTAAATGACACATTCATTTCTAATTTTAATAATGGAGTTTTTGTTATTATATATTAACATATATATTTAATTATTTAAATTATATATTTTGAATATGAAAAATGTATATATAAATTTTCATTTTTTTTTTATAATAAATTAATTTTCTTAAACGACTACTAAATCTAGAATTTGACAAAAAGTTTAGTAAAAAACACGTTTATTATCAAAATCTTATAGTTATAAATTGATTTTTCATTCACCTAACAAATTATAAAAAAAATATTGAATGTCAAGGTACAGAAAAATCAAAAACATTCTAAGGATAATGGTTTTGTCATAAGCAACAATTAAAAATGAGCAATAATCAGTAATTAGAAAAATTGGTTTGTGAGGCTGAATGAAAAAATGTTTGATATCATTTGTTATTTTATAATTATATTAATAATAAATAGTACTACAATCCTTGGAGAGTTTTAACTTCTTACTTAATACTTTTCAGTTCATTGATCTATATTCAAGGTTTTATATTTCCTTTTTCAAACCCGCGACATTCTCAAATCTCTCAATATTATTCATATATCGTTATGGCCTTCGTGATCTTCTACCCAGATCGTTGATCCTTTTTGAGTACTTTCTTTTCTTCCTATTAAACATAAATGTATCGACCATCGGATTCTGTGACTCAGATTTTACTACTCTATCTGTATTTAAGCATATTTCTTCTATTTCTTGGTTTCTTCTTATTCGTTTTATTCTGTTTATATAACTTAAATCGAATATTCGTTTTCACATGTTGCTCTCCCATCTTCTCAGATATTCTTTATCCCTGATGACAATTACACTTGTTTCTAAGCAGTATTTTATTACCAAATGCACAAGATTTTAAAAATCATTCAAGTATTTTGATCTATAAGATCTAAGTCATTGTCTATTAAAAATAATTAATATTGAAACTGACTATTATAGATAATTAATTTCGTACAGAAAAATAACTTTCATATAAGCCCTATTTTAAATTCATATAACCCAAATAACTAACTGACTTGGATTCAGATAAATTTTTCAATAGCACTAATGTGAAAATTATTAGGTTTCTATATACTGTCTTTGTAAGGTGGACTAAAAAATGTTAGAATCTATGTTATTCATAGATATTAATTGTCTAACCTTGTATTAAAGCTTGAAATAGATTAGAATTTTATTTTTAACATAATTATTCTTTTAACGAAACTGATTGTATAAAAAAATATTGAAATATAAATTGCAATAATTAAAAAAAGTTCCTAATATTGTTTCTACTAAATAATAATGTCACTAATTTTACTATCCTAAATAAGTGTATTAATATAATACTTATTATTTATACAGAGTTTATTAATTTATTAATGCAAGAAGGTATTAATTGATCTCATTTTTTTTATTATAATTATATCAGTTGATTGAAATGTATACAACAGATAAAAAGAAAATGATTCAGATCTATTTTGAAGATAATTAAGATGCAGCTATTAAATAATTATTAATAAATATTAATACAAAAATTAAAATTAGCCATTGCGGATTTCTGATAAAAAAAATAATTCTGTTAATGTTACACAGATTCATAAGGATGCTTGATATAAAATTCGATAGCTGTTCCTCCAATTGCATGCTATAGAGATTTTTGAAGACAATATGATTCTATAGGTAGAATTGAAGACGTTATATCCAACACACCCACGTTTGTTTACGAACAATTGAGAATTTAGGAAGCGAGATCACGTTCCGCCCACCTTATTCAGCTTCCCGTGACTTATATTTCCGGAAGTGTATACGAAATTACATAGCTGTCATTTTAATTCCAATGATGAGTTGAACACACTGTAATAATATTCCGAATAAATTATTCAGATGTCGCTTTCCACGTCTTTATAAAATAACATGTAAATTGGGTATTTGTATTTGGAATGACTTTGATGGACTCTCACTTCATGCATTCATATATATATATATATATATATATATATATATATATATATATATATATATGTAAATTTGCATATTTAATTATGATTAATAGTTGCATCTTCATTATCTTCAAAATAAATCTGAATCATTTTCTTTTCATCTGATGTATACATTTCAATTAATTGATATAATTATAATAAAAAAATGGGATCATTCAATACCTTCTCGCATTAATAAACTAATAAACTCTTGCACGGATGATGTCATATCGTTGAACGGAAACTTGGTCACCGGAACAGCATAAAAGGAAGTCATATGTGTTTCACAGCTGTGTTATTGCTTTTTGCGTGCAGTCAGTGCAGACTCGTTATAAAATCAATCCCGCTTTGATTACTTAATAATTTATATAATTATTCCTTACCTGTACTTCTGAGAATTTCAACATTCGAAGAATGTTTTTCTTATTATAAATTTTTGAGTACCTCAAAGATCTTTTTCTCGAACGTGCTATTATCATATTTAAATGTTTAATCGTGGGAAGTAGGTGATGTGGATGATTGTTTTCGATGATATCGTATAGTATGATTTTCATCTTTATATATTATATTATTTTTCTCGTGTATGCTAATTCGTACTCTCGAATAACAGTGAATTTATGATAATGGATTCAACAGTGTTGTTATTTTTATTTACTACATAATCTTTTCCTGATTATATCTTTTCTATATGGATATTTGTTCAAAGCTCGTATTTATATTGTTATTTGCAAATTTAAATAAAATCTTTTATATCAAATTAAAATAAATAGATAAAATAAGACTAAAGATTAGAAATAATGACTTATTTTAAAATTATTTATTGCGAGATTTGCATATTTATAGTAAACAAAATAACGTATTAACGAAATAAAAATGGTTCTGGTAAAAAAATAATCTAGTTAATAATGTACCAGATTTTGAAGGTTATTATCTTTTTTGCATCTTCTTAAGGCATCTGTAAATAATTCAGATATATAAAAAGATATAAGTATGATGGATGTTGAAGGATATTAAATCCCATATCGTTGATATTTTAATGCTGCTTTGACTTTAGGGAAATGAATTTCGCCTTATTAAAATTTTTAACAGATCTTTTCACAACTGACTGTTTATAAGAATGTTGCCAATTTTATATAAGTACCACATATTCAAACATAATTTTATGCCTGTACTGTTAGTGTTTGTACTGAAATACATATAAACGTATCAAAATAGACATAAAATATTTAATACTTGTCACACCAATGGTGTATTGACAACTTATCGCAATGGTGTTTTTATATACTATCTGTCCACTCTGTAAAGCGTGGCCGTTCAGATTTAGATTTAAAGATAAGTCCAGGTTAGTGTCAAGTCAAATATATAGAGCCGGACTAAAGATAACATTTGAATATATTAACCTAGTTGTCGTGGTTCTTTTAAGTCTTATGTTTTATCTCTCACGATTAGTTTCGGTGCGTGTGGTATCTTAGGGTAGTTTTAAATAGTAATAAAAAATATCTACAATTATCTGAAGATGTATTCAATGTGTAATTAAAAAGAGTGGCCATCAAAACAATACATGGATCAGTATAATGATGCCAGATATAAACACACAATTTTTAATATCAGAATATAATCTTTATCTATTCTGTCTGTTCCTTTACATTTGATTTCTTCTTATCAGTATGAATTTAAACTACCATGATGTTTTATTCTTAGTAATGTATTTAATACTGTTTGAGATAGGGGAAAAATACTGAGAAATAAGTAATTATTAATTATCGAATATTTTGATAAATGAAAACATTATGCTATTAAGAACGCTAATTCATTTGTGAATGTTAATTTAGTTACCAGTTCCAATCTATAATTGTGTATATGTGTCTATAGAAAATGTAAATTTGCGTTATTTTTTGACTCGACCTTGTTTTATATAATATATTTAAAACATTGAACATGTCTCAAGATTTTGTCTTATTTTTAATACGTCGAAAAGTAAATGTAAACAATTCTGCACTAGTTTTTTCCACATCTGTTCTAAAATACAAGATTCATTTTACGAAAATATCAACACCTACACATAGTTTCAGTTCATTTATGCTACCACATTTCGTCATTCATTGTGTGACATCATTATGCATTGAATTAATTAATCTCTGATGATTTTTTTTTTGTAATTTATAATTTCATGCTAATGTATGTGTGTATATTATTAATAGTTGTTTGTATTAAAATCAATATGTTCTTATGTTGTTGTCGACGTGTATACATATAGCTTTGTTTGCAATTACGTTTATAAATTACACGAGTTTTTTTTCTTTTTAAATGTTTTAGTATTTGTTTTTACTACGTCATGTCACAAAATTGACGGCTGGACAGATCAATAAAATAAGCAAAATATTGATTAAAGAAACTTGTAATTTATTGATATAATCGATAGTCAAGCTCTATACTTTATATATATATATATATATATATATATATATATATATATATATATATATATATAGGAGAGAGAAAAAGAAAATGAGAATGAAATTAATTACTGAAGTTATTTTTTCTTTTACTTGTTTATATAAATTAGAATTACCTGATAATGACATAATAAAAGTAAAGAAACAATTATCATAAAGTATTTTTAAATGTTTTAAAAAAACATGGCAGGTAAACACTTTTCTTTGTTTGTTTTCACAGAAAACACATATGCATTATTTATTATAGATTCAAATGATCGATAAGCTTTTAAATCAATAATATTTAAAATTTAATTGTGTGTTTTTATACCTGTGATCTCATTGATGCGTTATCCTGCCGATCTTCATTCTTTTATACGATCTGAGCATCTGTTTTCCACTATTAATTTTGGTTCTTGTGCCATCTTTAAGTATATGTTAGAATCTTTATCACCCACTTGAAGATGGCGTCTGTGTCGAAGCTAGTAGCGGAAAATAGACACAGATGATTTAAAATAACTCAAACCTACATTGTCTTTAAGGGTTTCTTCTCTTTATTCTAATTGTATGGGTTGGCCAATCAAAAATTGGTATTTTATCCGGTGATCTCCTTTCAAATGTGTATATTTTAAATAACTGAGTTAATGAATTTGACACTCAGACTTTTCGCTTTCGAATTATGGGGTGATTCTAATATGAGTATACAAATGGTGTTTTTATTTTGTATTTGTATTCGGATGTTAATAACAGGTGTCGACGCGTCCTTAAACACCAGATAATCATAATCAATCGAACCATCATGACAACAGAATACTATTTAGCTTATTACCACTGATATTTAAAACATACATTTGATAATATAATTTTTAGTTCATATAAGTACATTATTTACAGTTAAATAAATAATTGTTTGTGATACAATCAAAGATAGTGTCACATATAAAATAATAATGGGATTCCACCTCCTTAGAATCCTCCTTTAGAATTGCACATATCTTGATTTTCGTTTTAACGACATAAATGTATGTAAAATGGAAAAGTGTATTTTCAACTCGTTTCGGTTTTCTTGCAATATGATTTTTGACAATTCTTAAACTTATATAAAAAATATATTAAATTGTAAATATATTAAAAAAATATATTAAAAGTATATTAAATTGTGAATACATTCAT
Source organism: Acanthacorydalis orientalis (assembly GCA_034766995.1). Classification (NCBI taxonomy): domain Eukaryota; kingdom Metazoa; phylum Arthropoda; class Insecta; order Megaloptera; family Corydalidae; genus Acanthacorydalis; species Acanthacorydalis orientalis. The sequence goes on from CM068319.1 coordinate 28,046,833, forward strand.
ATGGTATTCCTTGTATGGAACATACAAAATATTTTATGTGTTATATAAAAATTCTAAATAATTCGTTTCTTTTAACTGAAAGAATTTAAGTTTAATTCAATTAAAAATCGAATAGATACAACATACGTTCAAAATGCAGAGAATACTTATCAGTTGTTTATAAAATTAATGAGCAACACACATCTTAGAATTGTTTACTATCAAAGGTATTTATAAAGTAATATAAAAATAATTTCATTCATTATAGTAATGTGTAAATAATTTTATACTTCGACCGTGAAAAAAATTGATTGTACCGACAGCGAAAGTGTGTATGAATGACCTGCCATGCTTCATACATATTAAAATATACCATGAAGTTCCTGTTTACGTCAATAAAATACATGGAATATATTTCACAAGTATTGTAAATTTTTCAGACACAAAATAGAACATCGAATTCTTTTTCAGCCATATTTTTTTATATCAGGTATTATAATAGATTTTTATAAAAGTACACTTTCTTATATTTGTTTAAATTATTGAAAATCGATCTGAAGTTTTTGAAAAATAAATTTTGCTTTTTCTATGAAACATTCGAATGATTTGTCCAAATTGAAATAAAAATTAAATATAAATATTTTTTTATTGAACTTTATTTTTTTATTCAATTTATAATTTTATGTATATAAGTTAATAGAATCTGTTTGAAATAGAAATTGTTTTTGTTCCGTAAATGAATTAACGACTCGTAAACTTTATCAAATCTTTTCTTAATAATAAAAAATCAACACTTCTCGTCACTGTCTGCAACGTGGCCGTCTGCCGCTATCTAGCGAATGTGGTATATAAGGAATTTTTTTCATAATGTATAGGTTTGAAGTTTAATTCATTATGTTTAAGTCTTAGATATTTTTATGTTTAAATATATTATGTTGTAAAAATCAAAAAAAGGTTTTTAGTACTATGTTTCTTTTCCCATCAATTTTGAGGGACTATGTACCAGTTGTTTAATAGATTTCTTAATTTTTTTTTGTTAAAACATGGGTTTATATATTGTTTTTCAACAAATTCAACAAATAAATAGACTCATTCGCACAAATTGAAGGCTGGTTCCGAGAAGACTGCTTGAAAATTAATTCAAAACTGGTTACAATAAAAAAAAACAGACTCAATAGTGACCTAAAGGAAAAAACACATAAAGTAATGCAATTTACAAAGTATTCTAATCGATATTTAATAAAAAAATAATTGATATTTTTAGAACCCTTATATAAATAAGGAATATATATATAAGAGTATGATTTTGTTTGAATTTTTTAGAATGTAATTAAATTCTAGTAAATATTATTGTTTATTGAAATATTCGCATATACAACACGTGCATATATTTATGTTTGAAAGGTAAGTAAATACATGCATTAGCTGCAGTGACGTACAAATAAATATACACAACGCGAATTATTTTCGCGGCAGCCATTATTCGTATCTAATGAATGTCAAGGACAATGACTGGACACGCAAAACGAACACAGCACACTATGTCTCCACTTTTCTATGACGCAAAATATCCACGGTCTGTGCGTGTCGCTCTGGTGTCCGTTGTTTGCTGTAACTTGCACTTTGTTTCAAATATGACCTAGTTTCCACGAACCATGCCGATAGATAGTGATATTCAAAATTGTATCGTCCGTCCGTACACAAACACAAACCCCGTACGGATTTTCTGTTTCGTTTTCGGACACCGCAGGAAAAAATCGTATGCACTCGTGCGTGTTTTCAATGTTTGTGTGTCGCTGACTGTATGCATTTGCATACATAATCATCGAATTGCTTCTTTCTTGTACGCTTGACATTGATGTTATATTCACTTCTTTTTTTTTTTGTTCGATTTCATACGGTTGAGAGTTATTCCGTTCTGTTGCTTTTTTTGCAGATTGCTAAATGTTTATTATGCATATTTATTAATCAGGTACATTATAATTTAAAGCGAAAAATGAAGCAACCGTTTATTTAATATAAAATATTCACGAATTTTAAAAATACATAATTATGTATTTAAATTCATAGAATAATCGTGATTACTGCAACTACCGGTATCAACCCTCGGTTTTTACAGTAATAACTAAACCTAATTGTAGACTTTCGTTGAAATTGACTTCAATTTTTACCTTGACATTTGTAATATTATATATTACATTTATTTAAATTCAGTGTTCCCAAAGCATTGGCCATGGCATGAATATAACTTCTTATATCTGGAATGTTTATGTGAATTGAATGGAGTATTTTGTATTCAGTGAGAATAAACAATAAATAAACACAAACTAAATAAATTTTATACGAATACTAAACCGTTTCTCAAAATAGTGATTTTATAATTTTTTTAACTCTCCCGTTCCGATGCAGTCAATTCAGATGACCGCATGTTTTTATTTACAAATATCTGTCATGATATTTTAAATTGTATTTCTTTATTTTCTTGTCCAATACATATTACATTGATACTAATCGTTAGTGTAAGGATTGACCTTGATGTTCAACTAGTTAAGAATCCTATTCCTTCATAAATAGTAATTTTCATGAAAAATATTAGTTGTAAACTATGTTTACTGCACCGGTACGGAGAGTTTTAAAAAGGCACCGGGCTGGAAGCGTTAATATAGATACTTTTCTCAAAAAAATTGCATCAACTTTTAAAACAATTACAATTTATGTCCAGTTGTTCAATATACAAAGATCTATTAAAAACATTAATTGACTTGGATGTAGTTCTGATACTGTGACTAAAATTTCTCTTTCATGAATGAAGTTTTCTCTTACTTGACAGACCAGAGAAAATTCATTTATGAAAATTAGTTAACTATTTTTATATATTTAGACAGTGCTTGTGTGGTTGAGTGTCATCTAAGTTTTTGATCTTAACTACTAACTTAGACATTTTCAGATTTAAAGATGGCACACGGTACAAAACTAGTTGTAGAAAACAGAAACTCAGATGATATGGTTGGTTGATTGTTGTGGCTTTAGGAAGCTTCGACTCAGTTGATTTAAAAGGACGAAGAGCATGAGGGCAAAAGGTCTATTTTGGTTCAAGTCTTTGTATTTTAAGCATGAAATACATTTATATTATTTATACTATAGTTTTATTGAATTAAAATGAACAGTACAACAAAATACATGCTTTTTAATTTTTTGTAGTCAATAAAATTGTAATACTGTGCTCATTTGTATTAAAAAAATATTCGTTATTTATAAACACGGACAAATTGTGAATGCAGACATGAGCTCTTCAAACGTCTATATTAAAGGTGGGCAAATTGCGGCTCCCAATGCTACTCTGTGCGGCTCCCGAGACAATATTGGGTTTCAATGCCATTTTTCCTAAACTTTTATATTAATAATCTATACTAGTATAGTATGTACCAATATTAGAATACTTTATATATAAACTGGTAATTCACATTATCTTTTCAAACACCCATATATGCATTATATGTCCAAACTGCTGTTTGAGAGGGTTCTACGGTTATGGACAATCCTTAAAAAAATATGAAACTAAATAATTTTGTTAATTAAAACTTGCTGAATGTAATAAAAATAAATTCGGGATGGGTGAGGGTGATGCTCTTGAATATTCAAAAATATATGGAAAGTATGTGGCTCTTATTATTGAAGAAGCTACCTGCTCCTGGTCTAGATTATCGAGCTACTATTAAAGTTATTTTCTACATGTTATTAAATAGCTACTGATGTATTAAATAAAGTATAATATCATATTTTAACATAAATAAATTGTTTTATAAATTAAAATCATACTAATATTGAATCATCAAGAATAGAGATTTAATTATCATTGATGGAATAATAATAACAAAAACAATTTATTACAAAATGCATTCATTGAGTCAGTTTGTATTTTTGTGTACGTACGGTTATAAAAAGTTAAACCGAACCAATTACTTTTTGTTTGATTAGATAATTGCCTTTTTCGTAACTAATATGCCACTTAAAATTAAATTAGTAGAGATGTATTGTCATTAATCCAATCTTGTTAAACAATATAAATTGACCATTTTCGTGAGAATCGTTTGTATCTTTTTCTTTACTCAATTTTAAAAGAATTCTCGAAGAAAAATTAATCCTTCTTTAACAAAATGTTATTAGTGGTTTTTTTTTGTATCGTAAATTATTTTATAGTATTTTCAGTTAATTTATAGTTTATTGCCTTTAAATTGGCAATTGAATTTTATTAAAAAAGAATATAATTTTAATGTCGAATTCTTGCCAAATTATGTGCTGTAAAATATCTAATGTGTAAATATAAATAGGTATGTAACTTTAAAATATAAATGATAGAGTCTATATATATATATATATATATATATATATATATATATATATATATATATATATATATAGAGAGAGAGAGAGAGAGAGAGAGAGAGAGAGAAATAGGAGGAGGGAGTATTGAAGTATAAATAGTTACGATTTATATAATTTTTTTAATATTCTAATAGATTGATTTTGTTTATGTTTATTATAACTAAAATTAAAACTGAAACAAGTTCTGTTCCAAATGAAAAGTTTTTAATATTTAATACTTTTATATGAAGATGCAGATTTTACTCATAATCTGCGTAAATTGTTAATATACCTCTGACATTAAAGCATTTTTTTTTAGAAATAAACATGCATTTCACATACTTCAAAGCTGCGAACAAATTTAATTGCCTACATTTTTTTTATAACTATTACATAAAAGTGTACATTATTTGTTTGTCGGTAAGAAATGATATGAATATTTATGAGCCCAGCCTGATAATTTATAATAATAATAATGATATATAATAAGAGTATTGTGTGTATTTACTTTTACTGTAATTCATAAAATACAAACGATATTTTAATATCAAACGTATGTGAACGAATATCGTGAACGATACAGAGTGAACTTAACTGTGAACGTATCTTCCGTTTCTTTCTTGCCATATATATTATTTTTGTTTGCCGTTGTGTACTCATACCTGCATTCTATTTATAGTCATTATGTTCATTGTCGTGTTAAATCATACATAATTCAAATTTCTAAGTAGACAAACGTCTTGACACTCATACAGTATTGGTCATAAAATTTTAATAAATGCTGTATGACATCATGCTAGATTATGTATATGTGTGTGTGTGTAATATCAGAAAGTTTAACAAATAAATGTGGAGTTCATTAAAAACATTACAAGTTTATATACTCTCTCTCACACACACATGTATGTATATATATATATATATATATATATATATATATATATATATATAATTCACACATGCACACACACACTTTAGAAGACAAGGAGAAGCATGGAATTATATGTTAATAATAACAAAAATAAATAGGAAAAGAATAGAATGAGTACGAAATTAAACAGGGTAAGAAATAATAATAAAAATTGAAGAGTGCAGAGTTTGGAATTATTATGGACCAGATATATTACAAGAAAAGTTTACTAATAGTCTACATAAATTATTGATTGACAATCAGATATAAAAAGAACGAATGATTAAGTAAAATAGGGAATTTATTGTAATTTTATGTACAAAAAGCACCAAATCGTTCAGTTCGTTTTGCCTAAAGATGAAATATTTGGTGTACAAATTGATTCGATTCCTCTTTTTATAGAAAATGAATGTTTACGGAGAAATGGAATACAGTTCAATCCTCAAAATCATAATTTTGTATAATTTTGCTCCATCTGTCGAGTCTTGATGTAAGTTTTTAAATCTTAAGGTTGTCACTTAAAAATCCTGAAACGACAAGAGAATATTTTAATTTAAAACAGAGTTATAATTGAGTCAATTTAAAAACACTGAATTAATTTTTACACCTAATAATTTTGTTGTAATACTTCTTAATAAGCTCAATTCAATAGTTTTCCGTATCGTGGAGGCATATTTTTTTTGTAAATTTTATTCAAAGATATGCAATATAAGGTTTCTCATCTATAAAACAATTATTTTTCGAATCGGTCTCTGCTAATTTTAATGATTGTTGTTAAGGTTATCATAAAAAATAAGTTTAACGAGTTAACTAATTGTCTGAAAGATTGTAAATTATCGTTAACGACCTCTATTACTGATTATATAATTCGTATTTAACAGCAGAGTAGCTGCTGGTATTTGAGTTCGAATTGTCGAATGTAGGTTCAATGTAAAACCGATATTAATCTAGTGGATCATCGATCAAAAAACGTAGAAAATCGGTGGAAACAAATTAGTGAAACTCATTAAAAGTTATCTTCTTGTTACTGTGGACGGTTAATTTTCATGTGATTGCATTGATTTCGTCGCTGTATTCTTTCTCTTTGCTTGCTGTTTCACAATTTACGGTTGTCTGAACAATCAAATGCAAGTCGTGTATCTCTTTTCAATTCACTAGACTTTATTGTAATTTTTTTAAAAAAAATATCTGAACAATATTCATCCATTCTCAAATTTTTGTAATGACATCCTCGTAAATAAAGACAAAGTGTCTTCTCTATTCTGTTTAATAGATACTTGTTCTTTTCTAAAATCATATTTAAAAACACATTCAAAAAAAGAGTATACATTCATGTCCAGCAAGAATGATATAATTTACTTCATACACGTTTCCTTTACGTAATATTAATGAACTTGTTTTTGATATTTGAATACAATTTCAATATATGTACATTAGTGTTTTTATTACTGTTTTGAAAAAATGACTGTTTCTGACATTACTATTTCATAAATGTAAATTGGACGACTTTTCTAAGTATCTCTTATGCAATTTACATCTTAATACTGTGTATTATTATCGTTATTTTTAATACTCTTTTGAATATTTTAATTAATTTTCGTAGAACTATTATAAGTTACACAAAAAAGTGTATATATATATATATATATATATATATATATATATATGACTTTTAAATACTTTTAATTAGAAACTAAATTCTTGAATAATTTTAATTACATTTCTTGTTGACAACTCTTAATATTTTTTTAATGATTTTTTTAATAATTCAAAAGTATATTGTTTGTCATTATGATGTTCTCGTATGTTTTAAAAATCAATATTGTCTGTTTTATCATTTTAATGTTTTTTTCAAAAAAAAATTATATATCTATTAACCATTCAACTCATAATCAAGGAAAATTGTATATTTTTCTCGTATTGTACATTGTGTGTATGTCTGTTTAATTTGAGTTTGGATATTCAGGAAGTATTTTCCTCTTGATAGATTAAAATCAACTATTTTTATATCTCTCTTATTTAGTGAAAGTAAAAAGGTCAAAGGGTCAATCATAATTTAAATAATTGTTATTTTTAAACAAACAGATTTTTGTGAATTAAATAATTATAGAACGAGAAAAACTGTGTAAATTACAGTACATAAATAATTAAAATGCATATAAATTAAAATAGATAATTAAATAATTATTAAATGCACTCTTGAAAATATAATTTTCTCTTTAGGCTCCAAAATATAATATTTACCGTCACAAAGTTATTTTATTTACTAAACTAAATCATTTTTATAAAACGTTTTCTATTTTAATTTGCATATTAACAAAGTACTTAAAAATGAAGAACTTTATTTAAATCATAATACATAAATTAATTTAATTTTATAATAACAGAAGAATTATAAAAAATGAAATATTTTTGGAAATAGTTGAAAATTATCGAACACGAAAACATGGAATATCTTTGAATATTTTTGGAAACTGTTGTACGTTTTTGTGTTTAAAATAAATTGTACATGTATAAAAATATTGTTACTTATAATATCCAATTTATTTCACAAATTAATTCTTTTTTCATTCTACAAACCACAAAAATGTTTCATAAATAATTATTGATCATATTATCATTGTGATTGATACTTACGTCTATTTCAATAATGACGCTATCATGTTCAGACTGTTAAAATGTAGAAATATATATATATATATATATATATATATATATATATATATATATATATATATATATATACTATGAAATTTGATTAAAACTTAATTGCACTTATTCAAGCAATCTAAGAAAACTTACAAACTTTGGGTTTGTTAATATTAATGTGGTGATTTTTAATTATAACTCGTTTTAGTAATCCTTTGGGATATGATTTTTATTATTAGTTTCTACAACGTTTCAATTCATAGCCCTTGTCAGATAGCTCGAGGTATGTACATGTGAGTTTTTAAGATATTTGTAAGGAAAATAAAGTACTTGAAACCAACTTAAACATTAAAGATGCAAAAATATGAATTTGTAAAAATGTGACATTTAGGACAGATACAACGAAAATATAGGTTAAACAATTAAAATATAAATATATAATCAGTTCTGAAATTAATTTAGTTGTTTGTTTCGAATGTTTAAGTTTGAAAATATCATTTTTGAAAATTTTGACTGAATATTTATTTTGTCATTTTTATAAGTCTTCATTAATAGATATATAAATAAAAAAAAAAACAAGTTAATATCTAAATGATATACATTTTTCCTACTATATACTCTTAAAAACTTTTTAAAAAAATAATAAATTAACTGAAATTCTTTTTCGACATTCAATCATCCGCCCACACTCTAATCATACTCCTTCGTAATCGTTAAGAATTCCTCGATAAAAATTGCAGGTAAAAACGAGTGACCAATTATTAAAAAAAGGGGAACTCACGTCTATATTTATTATATGTGTTATAAATATTAAACTTTATGAATATTATAATTAAATAGTATTCATATGTTTTCGAACCGGCAATTAAAATCAAGTTTGAAAAGAATTCGTGTTGAAATTAAGTTGTTTGCCTATTCGAAATTGTTATTAAATACAAATTCAGTTCGTAGGCTTTAATTGTTAAATGTTTAATCTCTGAAAAAAGGCTATAAAACTGGTTGTTTTTAATAAACTGTGTCGTTATTTTCGTTGTACATGAATATTATCTTTCTAATTGCTATAGTTTTTAATTAGTTTTGTTTATGTACAAATTGTATTCAAAATAATATTATCTATATAAAGTTTAGTATGTTATTTTAAGATTATTAGTCTATAACAATTATGATAGTTTCATTCATGTTATTTGAATTAATGAATGTGTCAAGGACTCCATGAGTTCGATTTAACAATTACTTTCTATATGAATCGTGACTGATTGGACTTATATCCGTTTATCATTATATGTTAGTTTTTTCTTATATTTATATATATATATATATATATATATATATATATATATATATATATATATATTTAAAAAAATGTAAAATTATGTTTGTTCAGTAGACAGTTTTTTACAATTTTCACATGTCAAAATCGATATTTATTTACATATTTTCGTAAATGTTTCTCTGACAAAATAACATCTTTTTATTAGAAAAAAAACTAATCTCCAGTTCCGGCAGAACTGACAAAATTCATTTCGTTGTAAATATTTCATAATGCTGTTTTTTTCCCTTACCTGTTTTGATTCGTTAATCAATCTTAACGTTTAATCCTTATCAAATTTTCGTTTTTCATTTGCGGTTTTTTCACAAAAAAGTATCTATTGTGTTTTGATATGTGTTTCTTTTTTCGGATTACATTGTATTAAGATTATAATCTTAACTGACACGTTGTTTATGAATTATTACTAAGCTGACAAGTGTGAATGTTAATATTTGTCAAAAGTTTTTCATTACCTATTGTTGAAAGTGATTTATTTTCTTAGAAAAAATCCTATTTTTAAGTTTTAACTTACGAAACTGTAATTATATTTATGTGATTTTGGAACTGTATGTGTGTGCATATATATATATATATATATATATATATATATATATATGTATAAATTTATATACACCTAGCCCTGTCATAAATTCTCTTAAAATATCCTTGAATCTAAACATAAAAATGATAAATAATTTTTTTAAACTTTCTACATTTATTTAGTTGCACAATTAGTAATGTAATTATAATAAATCATTAGAACGTCCTTCTTATGCTGTTTTATAATTCTTCCAACATATAGGTAAGATATTCAAAATAGGACTCATGATATTCTAAAGTAATTTGGTATTGTCTTTTTCAATATGTTTAAAAATGTTTTATATTGTTGTATTATTTAGTATAGATTCTATTCTTAATTTAAAGTCTAATAGATTAAATATTTTACGTAAAAATCTAAAATGTTAAACAGTTAAGCTATAGTATATCAGAATTGACAATGAATTAAAATAGAGAAAGATTAAAACCTGAATTTCAGAAAATAACAGTAAATATTTAAAAGAAGAAAGAGTAATTATTTTTAAAAAAACTACATAGATTTTTCAATTTTTTTTATAAAATCACTATTGTAATTTTAGTACTGTAGTTGAATTCACTCTAATAAATAAATATTCGGTTTGCATAAGAGTTCAAATTTTTCTGATAATTTTTTTATAATCGATTATTTGAAATGTGTTTTAGTAAAAATCTTACTTTATAATTTTAATAAACAAAAGAGTGTAGTCGGTCTAAAATAATTTGTTTCACAAATAATTTGTTGGTTTCGTGCATCACGATTTTCACATTTTCCAGAGGAACATTTTTGATGCTTCAGAGTGTTCTACGAAAACTTACTGGATTTTCTCTTATTTCTAAATTTTAATTTTTACTTATATAACTATTTTTATATCTAATTGTCTTTGTTTAACAATTCTCGACGAAATGAATACAGGCATGCTACCATAATTTATTATGTATATTTTTTATTATTTATCAATAAAGAATTTGATCAAAATTCTTTTAAATGTAGCTATTTTAAATGTTTTTCTATTGTTAACAAGTTTAGTCAATTCTATCAGTTTTCTTTTTAGAAAAATATTTTTACTGTACCAATATGTAATATTTTTATTAAATAATAAAAAAATGTTTTCTACATATATAAAAGACTATCGTGGAAAAGTATTTATATCTGCTATGTCTGTTTTGCGATATTACAAATATGCAATAACATTTAATCGAGAAAAAATAAATTTGTATTTAAAAATAAAACTAGAAATAAATATTATTAGATTGTATTGTCTGCATTGTTTATTATTATAAAAGTCTGTAAATAATTTCTTTTAGATGAAATACGTACATGTTTTGATATTAAAAAACAAATTTCAGTTTGTGTAACTAGTAGCTAATCGACCTAATGATCTTAGCTACTACTTACGTTCAACCTTTATTACTTACTAAATATTTTATCAGGTATATCATCTGACCTTGTACGTTTATTGAACACTGTTGTAGCATTTACTACTATAATATATGTAATCGACGGTTATAGTTCGCTAGTATTTTTACTGACTTCAAAACCAATGCTGAATCAAATTATATTTAATGTCACAACACCATGAGATTATTCACGTTTCGTCGTTCATAGCTGCGTTTTATACATTCACATAAATGTTTCTTATTTTATTGTTAACCTTAATGGAATTTCTTATAGATTTTCAGTAACTCTGTCAAATTGAAAATTCACTTTTGCAATTTATTTGTAAATATTTTATTCTTATTATTGTATGTTTTTATATTCATAGAGTTTATATCTTAAAAAAATTCATATTTGTTAATTAAAATCTGTTTATCAATTGAAATCGATAAAAAGATACCCTGCTGCTTTTTAAATGACAAAAAAAGTAGCGTCGGTTTCCTGGTTTTTTCGAATTTTGGCATTGAAATGAGATATAACTACGTTTCGCAAATATTTCTGAAAATCTATAAATAAATTCACGTTTTTTCCATCGGTTTGTGTATCGTTGTAAAAGTGGAACACGCATGTGCCATATATTATTTTTAATGAATAGAATCTTAAATATTTTTTTTCATTTCACTAGAATGTAAACATTCGATCCGTGTTAATGTTTTACTTACGCATTCAGTTTAATAAGCTCACAGATATATATTTACATGCTTGTAACGATTAATGTTTTTATTTTTAATGGGTTGCCTCGCGATAGAACTTTCTTTAATTCAAATCTTGTTTCATACTTAATGTGTATACACATTTATCTGAATATTTTTATTTATGTACAGGTGTTGTAGTCGTCTTTTTATTTCGTTTAATTCATTGAGCTGGAGACGTGACAGACCCCAGGCGACTTCATATTTGTTAAGTACAAGAAGTTGTTTAATGTTATGTCTGTAATAATTAATATTAACTGTTTTTAGTTTTTTTAAAAAAAAAATAATTAGGAATATGAAGTGAATTTCATCATTTATATAGTTCAACGAATTGTATGAAATAATATGAATGATTAAGTATCGTATGATTATTTTTAATGTGTGATTTTAAATTAGTGATATTTTTAATTAAAGTTTATATAGAAAAACGTTGAAATTATTAGTCCATGTTTTGTTTATTTTTGTGGCATTCACGCAACGAATTTGATTCGAAACTTTATAGAAATTAAATATTAAAATACACACACACACACACATATATATATATATATATATATATATATATATATATATATATTTACCGCTTATTTTTAAAGTTTAGCTTTTTGTATAGTGCCATTTGATATTTTGTTTCCTTGGTTATCAAACTATTTACATTTAATATATTAGTTCAGTTGAATAATATTTCAACTCAATTTGAGCTCAAAAATTGAAAACGCCTAAATTCGAAATTAATGTATCATTTATTATCTTATTTATATGATCAAATCAAAATATATTACAATGTTTGGTTTTATGTAAGTTACAAATAAGAAAAATGCTTTTCAAGTTACTATACTCTGAAATCTCATGAGTGGACAAACATTATATTCTCCAATTTTGAAATCCCAGGTAATTTCTGTAATTATTCTCTCGTACAAAATACTGCGTTCCCACCACTTATGGTACTTAAAGGAGCGCTCGGAACTTTTAAACTATTTGACATATTTCTATGAAATTTAAAACATTTTTTCTCTCGTTTTTTACTTATTCGTAAAGTCAAATTTTGTATCGTATTTTTATTCTTTTGTATAAATAAAAAGTGGAAACGGTATAAGCTTCAATTATTTTTTTCAATATAGGTGTCAAATTGACATCTTTAAATATTTTTTAATTAACTGAAGTTTTAGTGAAAGTACTTTGAAATCTAAAAGGACAGAATCACATGTGATATTTTCTAGAAATTAGAGAAAAAAATTCAAGGTATAATTTATGTATGTATTTTATTTTGAAAAACATAAAAATAATATTTAGTTTAGTACATAACTGTATTTAAATTATTTATAGAAAAATATTGAAAAGGTTAGTTTAAACCAGTTTATGAAAAATATAACAAAAAATTCTAGTTTTTACTTTAATATAAAAATTATTGCAGGTTTTCTAGTTTTGGAGAGTTTTAATTATAAAAAATTAAGTATCTTATTTATAATCGAGGAAGATATTCGAATTTGAATTAAAAGCGAAATTGATAAAAAGGGTGAATGAGAGAATCTGTGATTAATTCATGCCTATAAAGGTTTTAATTGTTGTTGAATACCACAACCATTAAAATTTTTAGACTTTATTAATGGCTTGGACTTTATTAAAGTTTTTAACAGTGAAACTTTTCAGCAGTAGATTGATCTGTTTTGTATTTGTAAAACTCTGTATTTTTTATGAGATATTACAAGATAGAAATATTTGTTTTAGATGTCATCTATTTTTCTTTTTTTAATATGCAAATTTATAAAAAAATATAATTGCATATTTTAACCGAATAGTAACGTTTTTTTATTAAAAAAATCCTGTTGGGTTTAGTCTTGACAGAAAGTAAAATTCTCTTATTTGAATCTTATCTTGTGTGAGCTTGTTCAATACTGTTTTTTTATAAACAGTTTCGGTATGTGTCATTTTTTGATAGATTTTTAGAAAATAAGTTCACAAATCTTGAAACTGATGTTTGTCGAAACTAGTTGTAGAAGATAAGAATTAGGTAAGACCTCAATCGATACAATTGGAATTATATTAAACAGTATGTATATAAAAGTAAAATACGAAAAAAAACCATTTATATTTAAACTTTTATATATTTCTAATTATTAAAAAGTAAATCTTGAAATATACAAATTAAATACTTCCGGGAATTAAGAAATTATATTTTTAAAAAAATATTGAAATTAATTTCATATTTACCTGTGTAATTACATTTTTTCTGTAACTTTTTGAAAGTTGGCACCTAAAGATATTTTATTTCTATTAAATCATTGAAATATGACATTTTAACAACTGCGCTTGACATTTGTAGCACTTTAACTGCGCCTTCGGGTCTCGGAAATTAGGCTTGTTTAGAAATACTGCAATTAATCTAATATGACCTCACATTACATCATGTATTTTATATTTTAACTTTATTTTTTTTGCGTTTCTATTCAATGACTAGAGTTTTGACTTTTTAAACGTTACGCTTAACAGATGTGTAGTTCAAACCCTTATGTACATCCAACACAAGTATTGTATTCATTTTTCTATGGGTTGTATAGTATGATCTCTTTTTATGAAAGAAAAGATTACTGTTATTTCAGAAATTGAGAAATGTAACAGATGTACGGTTCGGTTTTGTAAAGCAAGAATAGTCTTTTGTATTTTATCATTAGTTACAGGTTTTCAAAGATTCATGTGTTTGTCAAATCAGTCGATAATGCTTTTTTAACCCATATATAGACTGACAATTGAGCAAATAATTGTGTAAAAGCACAACTAATATTTTCTATTCATGTTGTGAAACTCTCATAGAGATATATCGAGACTCAAATAAAGATTTAGAGCAATATATGCGAGTATTGCAATAAAACATAAACAACCATAAAATTATCTTTGAAATAACGTATGCTGACAGTTAACAATGAAATTGTAACATGAAGAATTTACGCAATATTTCATGCACATTTGTTTTAGATTCCATTTCGGTCCTTGCCAACTAAGTACCCGAGAATGCAATATTAGTTAATTTTGTTCTAGGCGTGTATCGTATATCTTTCATAATCGTTCTGCATATAAACCGCAAGACATAACCTAGTTGAAACCGTGCCAGATGCACTCACCAGTGACTCGTTGTTGTGATGCTAGGATTGCACTCCGCTATGCATCCAACATTTAAAATTATTAAATTAATGTTTTCCTGTTACGCATTTCCATCAACATATGTGTGTGTGTTATATATATGTTACAAACCTGAAAGAAATGTAAAAGTCGCAGTAACTCTCGAACAACTCGAAATATACGTATGAATTATTTCACGTGCATTCATACTAAATTCTATTTTTGTGTCTGTCTAATGAGAAAATTTCAAAAGATTTGGCGTAGTTTGAAACAAATCATTTAGGGATATGTGTGGATGAGTAAGCACTGACTAATTCGCACAGACCTTACACTATTTTCGATTCTATAAGGAATGATTTATTGTTTGATATATTTGTGTCCACTTTGACATAAAGTGAATAATAAGACAAGAGACTACTTTATATCTAGTTCAAAGAAAATAAATACCTGTAAGGCACATCATATGTGTAAACATTTTCTTCTTTTTTATTATAATTGTTTACTTATTTTATATAAAAATATCTGAAATTATTATTTGTATCTATTTCACTTTCTTATAATCTTAGAAATATCTCAAATATATTGTCGTTTCAATTAGTAATTGTTTAAAACTATTTTAAATTAATTTTGATCCTAAACTCAGTTCATTTTTTTTAAACAATAGAATAAAAGTATAGCACAATATGATTGCTATCATTTTTATTAATTTTTAAAAATAAAATATATCACTATTTTTTAAAAAAAAAACTTTTAGAATTTCCTGTATATATTATATTTAAAATAATAACTCTTAGTATTATCAGACAATGAAATTTTTTAATTGTAATGTAGATTATTAAAGAAAAACGTTTATTTTTGTAGTAAATTATTTGAAATGTCTATTATATGCTTTATATCTGTAATCCTGTTGGTATATGATGTTAATAGTGTTCGTCCTTTTGGATCACTTTAGTTTCAACCGGTAGTTTAAGTACATGTGCCTTTATCAGAAAGATTTTAGAGATTTATTCTAAGATACAACACATGCGGAAACTAGAAGTTGAGAGCGCTGACGCTCTCGGGTGATTCAAGAAGATAATGACTTTCATAATAAATTGTTTGAAGTAGAAATATATGTGTTTTTTTTTCTATAATTTCGTTTTTACATTTTTTCTCGATTGTTGTCCATTTTGCAGCATCGCTTTTTAAAGTTAACTATTGAGATGAAATTATTTAGAAATGACATTTGTAACTAATTTTAACTCTAAAATAGTATTCAAGTATTTTAAACCTGTGATGGTTAAAGCTAATCTGCTGTCCTAAAATATATTTTTTTTTCATTTTTAAAAGCAATGCGTTTCGTATAATTTAATTCAGTTTAGAACTTCTATTAAAATAATGAATGCCTTTACTTACAAGAAACTTTAAGATTAGAATATGAAAATAATAGATATTTTAACACAGTTTTTAATTATAATTCTATTCGTGTTTCTGAAGTACATTTTATAAAAAGAGGATCATTTCTAGTACATTTCCATATGGAATAAAGTGTTACTATATAATTAATGAAATCAATTTAATATCATAATTAAAACGCGATTTTTAAAAGTAAATCATCATTTTTTCTGTTATTTAAAAAAGAAATAAAATTTCTCACTGCAAGATATTATCATTTTTTATGAACAAGTCCAGTTTAATTATAAAAAAAAATCATTTTACTTTTAAACATTAACCGTTCTTATTGTACGAAGCTGCAGTTGGTACAAAAAACTGGAACTATAAGAAATAAAATTATTAATTAATGGTACTGACATAGTGAAACGAAACAGTGTACAGTAATTTGCAAATTTCAAGTTCAAAGAAGAATTAATAAATTGTACGACTAATTACGTGTCAGAATGCCGCGTGCAGATGTAAATCTTACCGGTCAACCTATCAAATGTCCAGTTTCTTTTTTTGTTGTTGTTATACATACACCGAAGATACATTTATACTTCTTCCTCATACTATAAACTTATCTTTCGAGTTATACGTACGATCTTTACATTCATATGGAAATAAAAACGACGCGCTTAGAACGAATATTGAGAAGTGATTATTATCGGACCTTATTTATACCTGTTATAAATTTGAAAAATCTTCGAGCAGTTTCAACATACAAATCAAATTGAATATAACAATTACTTCGTACATACATACATACACATATACATACATAAATACATACATACATACATACATACATACATATATATATATATATATATATATATATATATATATATATATATATATATATAGAATATTAACAATTTCAACATTTTATCAAATATCACAGGGTTATACTTATTTATTTCATTGATTTGAATTCAAGTAAAATTTTGTTAAATCTAAATTCTTATTTAAAATATCTATTGATTCATATTTAAACTTTGTTTATTATTATATTGAGAGCCAAATATGTATATATTTATAACTGTATATTGAAAAAATAAAGAAAAAACATGGGACTCATATACTGGAATTAAAAAGCTTGTCTGTACTTAACAGTTTTATTTCTATAAATATATATATAGAGATTTATCCCGAAAAAAATTAACTACAATGTACATTTTCGATTTGGATTTAAAGTTTCTGAGGTATGAATTCAATCTGTGGACCAAACTTTTTAATCATTTGTTAAGAGGATGAGCTGAGTAGCAACTATTGAATATTGAATAGATTGGAAAATTATATATAAGAATTAAAATTATTTATGAATACTTGAAGAAATGACATCCTCAGCATAGTTTTAGTGTTTAACTACGGAATATCATGAGAACGTTTACTTCAAAGTATTTTATTACCGGCCTTGTTAATCAATACAAATTGTATAGAGACCTCAGTAATATTTGTAATAAATCTGTTAAAACGGTAATGTACAGTGTATTTTATTTGACAAGTACACTCATCAGTATTGATAGAGCAATCATTCAAGTCATTATACACACTGTATTGTGATGTAATATTAGATCGACCGCTTTTTTCACACCTAACAGGTCAACAACGTCGCTCCGGTCACCTATGATAGATGTATTAACGTGTAACATTTTTATTAATATTTATTTCGTAATGCTTTGGAAAGGTCTTACTGCATTTATAATGCACTATTGTCAAAATAAATTGCTTTGTGTGTTGTACATTTTTCCGACACACTGATTATTGAGTCGCTTTTATATAATTATTTTTTTAGATAAAGTTATGTAATCAGTTTTATGGCTATATATATGTATATATATATATATTTATATTATGAAATTTCTTTGAAAGACAAGATATTTTAGTGATTGTATAGTTGATGAAGTACAGTATTTTTAGAGTATTAAGACTATTGTGTCCTTTATAAAATATATCTTATTTCAGATATTTTCCTTATGATTAAAAGAAAATATTTTACTAAATAAAATTTCTATTTATAGCATTTTTTTAAATTTTAGACTGTGGCTGGATTAATTAGATTCAAATATATCATTAATTATTTATCTTTTAAACTAAACCGTTTACCTTTTTAATAGTTGTACATTTTTAATGAATGTATCTTAAGGAGTATTTGCAGAAAATTCATTTTTAGATAAAATAATTCTAGTAAAAATGATAAAAAAGGAATACGAAATTGTACAAAATCGGCTTTAAAGCTAGGATATGCCTCCAGAAATGAAGATACCGGAGAATCTTGAGTTATACTTATAGAAACTGTAATTTTGTTCAGGTCTCTCAACTGGTCAGCAATACTTCTTTGCATTACAATTATGAAAAAAAAATCTATAACAAATATTTTTTGTGTACAATTTCGAAAGTGTCTCTGTAAGTGCCACAAACTAAGTTTTGTTCAAAATGTAAGAGAGTAACTATTACAAAGTGTATTTTTTTGCCATGTCAGTAGATGTGCATAATTAATTTTCATCTAGGCCTTATTGTAAGATGTTTTGACAGTCGTACCAACGTACGAATTATCTTTAATGTTTTCAAGTTGACGTCATGTCGAATTGAATAGCACATATATTATATTGAACAATTGCACAATTACTTATTCCAACAATCAACGAGTTAATATAACGGTACGATATATACGATTACAACATTTAACAATCAATAAAAAAAACTTTCATAGATATTGTGATAAGATCTATATAAGCTCATTTAAACTACCATCGTATCAACGAGCCTGAAACGATTCCAGAGTTTTGAAATATGTATCATTAAAAAGAATATATATACACCGGTATACATACACATCTATGGGCACCGGTTTCTGAAAGTCTATTGTATCAATCGGATCGTTCCGTTTCAAGTAACCGTTATGTATTTTATTTATTTTTTATTTACATCTTAGATGCATGCATATTACATATTCTACTCGACGTACAATATTTCATTCATGAAATGTGTGTATATCTTTTGATATAAAGCGAACGTGCTAGGTGTGTTGGCAAATAGATCAAGAGAACTTTAATAAATATCGCATGTGACAACATAAATTTCAACTTGATAAAAATTAACATCGCTCCTTTGTTTTTGTATCTTGATAGGTGCGAAATGTATGTGACGTGAAATTGTAATTTATTTCATTATGTTTGTAAATGTCAATCGTGGTTAGTGTTTAAATAGGTGACGGTGGCTTTTAAACGAGCGCACGATGTCTTCGGTGGAACCTGATTTTACCGCAGAATTAAAAAACGCCGATTTATTCTTCTCCTCTTAAAAAACAAACAAACGTTTCACTGACTGAAAACTATTCTAAATTTTAAACTATTTTAATGTTGCATAATTATTGGTCCCGTTTTACATCAGTGTGACACTGTGACCTTCTGTCGCGACCGGAATCTCCGGATCGTTCTTCTTTCATGATACTTCATTAGAAAACTGCACAGCTATATCTCATTAATTAATCTTTCACGAGTGAAAAGTCATACACTTCGTGTCTGGTACTTTTACCCAACGTGAAAGAGGACAAATTGACAATTATGAAATGTTCTTGCTTTCTTCTACGAACTCTTATCAACCATCAACACTGTTGATTTATTTTCAGAATTTCAGATCGTAACAAATAGTGTTTATCAGAGATGTAAGAAGTGTTAATAATAAAAATGACTTCTAATATTGGAATTGAAATACTTGTTAATTTACAAATTCAGTTCAAAATGTATTTGAACATGAAGTAAATTCTCACAGACGAATGTCTTGATTCTAAAACACAAGAAATTCTCTTAGCTTCTGTATTTCTTTTTCGATTTACGGGATTGTACGTTGATTAGAAAGAAGGAATAAGTCTAACCATAGTTATTGTTACGAACAAACTGATAATATACATTTTGTAGTAAATGAAGTATAGTTTTTTATTATTTAATACTTTATAATTTAATAAAATCTAGTCATTCAAATCTTTTGATTTAGATCTTTAAGTAATGTCAGTTTTAAGTAGGTATTTTGATCTATGCTTTCTTTATATCAGAAGTTTAGTCGCTTTCTAACCTTCACTCATTAAAGTTACTTCTAATAAATTTTATCAAATGTTCTCGCTTCCTTTTTTGTAAAAATGCAACTCAGTCGCACGATCATACATAGTAGATCACCATCAATGATATTTAATGATTTTATGTGAATCTTTTTAATCACTTGAGAAGTTTCTCGAAATGTCCTGACGTAATCCTTACTTCTTATTGAACTTTTCTTTCAAAATAACAGTTTTTCTGTCCGTGAATGAACTTTTTTTTGTATTTTGAAGAAGTAACCGATTTGATTTTTCCATTCATTTTGTTTTTTTTTGCACAGAAATTAAATAACATCCTGTTTTTTCATCAGCCAATCTTAAATCACTTTCTTTCTTTTTAAATCGTATTTCACTTAACATTATTTTTTGTAATTTATTTCGATATATTTATTTATTATCAAGTTCTTAAAAAAATGCTTCTTTACTCCAAATTCTGAATTTATACAATATTAATAATGCTAGTAAATATCATTAAACAATCACAAGTGTTTAATACAAACATAAAAAATAGATTTAACTCGTATATGTGAGTATGTTTTTAATCAGGTTCTGTGTCAAAAATTACTTGTGTATTTTTTTTAAACAACTATAAAATGGTTTAATAATTTTCAGCGGATGTCACTTTTCTAATTTGATTCTATAAAAGAATCCATTTGTTATTTAAATTCAGTTCTACAAGCAGATTCATACATTATTTATTTAATATCATTTAGTTTATACTCCTGCTGTGAAAAATATTATCTCCGTTGTACTTTTCGAGGATCGCACTTTTATTTCTTTTATATTAATGTAATTTTATTAACGAACGGTCGGATAAAATCATTTAAAACTGTTTTAAAATCATTAACGTATTCTCAATTCGTATGTTTTTTCTAATTCGTTTTTTTTTTTTATAAAATATGAATATTTCAACATATTTTTTAAATTATTGAACGATTTTATCGTTGAAATAATTTTTATCAGAATGTTACTATTAAATTTACAACCTTAAATGGTTCGATACAAACTGTAAACTAAAACGAACAGGAAATCAAACAACATTTAATGAAAGAGAAGTTTATATAAAAAACATAATGGATATTAATCAACTAATTTGTGGATAATGGAAATGTGAAGTTTAAATCTAACATAAATTATGATTATGACAGCGTTAAGAAAAAAGAACGATAACAAAAACTAGTTCAACAAAACTAAACATCTAAACAATAAATTATAGATCCGAGTGATGTAATAAACCATTTATAAAAGAAATACAGTGAAATCGATTTTGATTTCGGACATCCATGTTGTTAGAAATAAGACTGATCATGATCGTGACACTCATTGAGGTTATTTCGTTCATTTTATTTGTTACTTCATTATCGATCTGAACGATTTAATATTTCAACAATACAGACACACCTTTATATATATATATATATATATATATATATATATATATATATATATATATATATATATATATAAAGTTGTTATTGAAATAATTATATTGGTTTGTGTATCAATTAACTCGTTGCGAGTAAATGTTTTGATAAAGTATGCTTTTTGATTAGTTCAGTTATAAAATAAGAAATGAAGACCAATGTTTTTCGTAGTTAATTCTTATCAGTTCTATCTTGACATGTACTCGTTTCAAGTATGTTTCTTATAAGAAAAGTATATGAGACTATTTTTTACGAAACAGTATAATTACTTTATAAAACATTCGAAGTAATTATTAATATAATATTTTTTGTGTACAAGAAAAGAGAAAAGGATCGTGTTATAAATCACATTTGAATTGTAAATCAGGTTTAGTGTCTATGGCGAGGAAAAAAAAACGAACTAGTGACTTGTATTTATAGTTGAAGACACTATTTATAATATGCCGGAGCTCAAATACCCGACAAGTGTATGAAGTGTCGTTCTGTATGGCCCTGACCACCCTAAATACAAACAACTGCAGTTGTTCAACATAAAATACCGTGACTGTCTGAATTCCCATGTGTAGGACCTGTTTCTTAGCCAGGTATTCACTCTATTGACTGCTATAAACCTAAAATCTATGTTATATTGTATGCTGACTGCTTCAAAGAGTAGTTCGTGTGTGTGTTATTTCGTGTAGAAATGTTTTGAAAAAAAACAAACATTTACTTGCCTTTTGAAATAATAAAAGAAATAAAGTTTGCAGAACAGACATGATATTTTATTTCTTTTAGGTTTTATTTTATATATATATATATATATATATATATATATATATATATATATATATATATATATATTTATATAACAGAACGAGTACTATTTTTAAACAAGCCAACCAATGTTTGCATAAATATACGATTAATTCATTATTTAACTGCATTGTATATTTGTATATCGGCTTTGATTTATTTAATATATTTTAAAAATCGATTTTTATAAAATATTAAAAATTTATTGACATACAGTTACACTGCACAGTAATGTTAAACAAAGAAATATTATACTGTTATTAATCAACTTATTATTTTTGTTTAACGTTTGTTTTCTTTCTTTGCAGGTATGTCTACTTCATGTTTCTTCGATTTGTGGTAAGAGTGTATACGGTAAAAAAAATGTTAATAACTCGTATAAAAAAGTAAATATTTCCATATTATTTTTTAAACATTAACCAATTATAGAAATATTTTAAAATATGTAAGTTAAAGGTTTTAAGTTTTATGAGCTTTTTTCATTTCGAAAACACAAATTGTCTAAATTGATCAAAACGAGTCCTTTCTGAAAAAACACATTATAATCTCCCAGTCTTAATAAGGAATAGTTTATTTTGTTTAATAGTTTTTTAAGGAATTTTCTTTCCTTGTAAATATAGTTTTTAGCATTGTCACTGAATTCAATTTCAGAAATGAATGTTTACTCCACATAAACCATACATTTTTTTCTAATCATGGTCAATAAGTTATTATTACTCATTTTGATTATCTCTTGTATGCATTTATATGATATTGTCACCATTCTTAGAACGCTATATATCTGTACCTTATCAAAAAAGATAGATGAATATTATTTTTTACCATATCACTCTGAAAAAGATAATGTTGTCATCAAAATGTAATAATTAAAATGATGAATAATGAGATAGTGAGTATTATTATTAGAATTTTTTGTATATTTTGTAAGGATTGAAAATAATTTGAGAAAGATTCGTATTTTTTGTGTGGTAGGTGTTAATTGCTGCTGTTAGTCTCTTCGTAAAATATTCTTATATCAAATCAAAAATAAGTATTAAATTAAAATTTGAGAATGTTTATCTTTTTATAATAGTGATGATTCATTGCTAAATAATTACTAGTAAACAGCTCATTCGGTTTAATCTTTTTTGAAGAAAAAGAAACATTTTTTAAAATAATTTTGTTTATGACTATATATATATATATATTTACATATTTACACAATCGACATCTTTAAGCTCTTGAATAAAAATTACCTTTAATTAGACGTTTAATTGAAAAAAAAATATCATTTCACAAACAACAGTTGTTGGAATTACAATTACGAAAATGAAAAAATGACAAGAAAAGTAAATGCAGATCACGGTTCACATATCGTAATTTTCTGCGACTTGAACATTTCATGGCACGTGATTCAAATAAAGATTAAAACCAATTATAATTGCGTTAAGTATAATTTAATATTGCAATATTTCACGTATTATAACAATTCTTTTTTTGTAAACAGTTCGCACTTAACTGTAACAAAACAGCAATTTTACTACATTATATGCTATGTTCCTGCGATTTAGTTTTCAGGTTTATTTTTATGCAGCATAACTGGTATTATAATCAAATGAAATTATTACAACTGCTTGTTAATTAAGTACATAGATTATATGACATGGTTAGATGATATATAATTTAATTTCGACAGCGACAACTTGTAAAAGTTATCTTTTTAATGTATTATTTAACATCGAAATTAACTTGTTATTTTTTGTCTTATTAAATTCATTCTTTTTTCTCATCTTTTTGGAATTCAGAAGTAAAATCAGTAGTTCTTATGTATTAAAAACGAAATCAATCTGTATAAACGAATGAAATTATGTCAAAAAGTTCTACTATAAAAAAATATTCATAATGTACAGATTTTATTATCGAGCTTCTCATAAAAGTATTTTATTTCACTTCTAGACGCTACTATACACAAAAAGTACACGTTTTTACAATCTGAATGTTCACAGATTTATAAATCAGATTATGAAATATTATTCTTTAGGATGAACTGACATTCTCATTAATTCGTTCGAAGATTAATGGCGATAATTTATTTTTTATCAGTTTTATGTGTTGCCGCTTATTATTTTTCCGATAGAACGAAAAAACTTACAAAAGTATCTTCATATTTTAAAATAAGAGAAAAAAAACCATAACCAGTTCGTAATTATTGTCTATGATATTTGGTATGTTCTGTTTATTTAACGAAACGGCACGGTTTTTTTGTGATTAAAAAAAAAACGGAATTTAAAATGCACGCCGGATTAAATTGATGCTGTAAATTTTATATTTAGCATAATTAATTTTTAATATCGCGTCTACTGAATATAAAGTAATGTTTCAAATTTCGAACGTTTTTAAGAGTATGTTTTAATAGGAAATACTTTTTTTTGTTTTATTCACTATAAGGATTTTTTTTTGAATTGTTTGATTATTATATTTGAAAAAAATTATTAATTTATATTTTTATTCATTTCTTGTTTTCGTCTACGATTTCAGTATTTAATAATAATACTTTACTTGGATGAGGTTCGTCTTTTTAGATTATTTGTGTGTCTCTTCCCAACTACTAGTTTCGATACATGTGTCATCTTCAAGTATATATTAGAGAATTTAATCTGATGGTGGTAAACGTGTTGAAATTAGTAATAGAGAACAGATAGATGGTTCAGAAGGACGAAGACCATCTGAATAAAGCATCAAAGGAAACACATTTCAAAACGTACAATTATAATTTTAATAATATTTTTTTTAGTAAATGTTAAAATTATGTAAGAAAATATTATGTTTCACTGATTTAATCAGTTGTCAATTAAGCATAGTTGTATCAAGCAAGTAATTTCTACAAGTTATCAATGGAAAATGGCTCGTGTGTTATTCAAAGATTGTTTTTATTTATTTTTACTACTCCTAGTATTGAATAAATAAAAGTTTCATGCGATAAAGTCATTCAAATGTTTATCAATTCATACCGAAGTAGTGTTAAGTAAATGTTGTGTTTGAATCATCGTACTTAAAACAACATTGTCTTAAATATATTATAAAAAAATATTGATGTATGAAGTAGACGTGTGCGTCAATGTCGTTGATGCCGTTGACATCACTGATTACTTGGGGGCGCGTCGACTTTGCATAATTTCAAATTAAGAGAACGGATTACGTTTTATGGTTTCAGTCATACAGTTCACTATTCGGTTTTTACGATTTTAATTTATTACGAATCGCAGAGACTGTGTTAAGAAATATAAAACGAGTTCGGATGCTGACTAATGTTTTATTAATTTCAACACGACTTTGTGGAAAATGTTATCTTATTAAAAACATGATTGTGTTGAATAAATAATGCATCTTGATTTCTGTAGTGTTGTAAGGTAGCTTGCAGTATATTTATGTATTTTCTTAGACTAAAAATTAGACATAGAATAATAACTAATTTGTTTCAATTACTCATTTTTTAACTTCAATTTTATGAAATTTAAGATACTCATTGATTATTGATCTGCATACAAAAAGTACTTTTATAAAACATTTAAAACTGGAATTGTAAAAGAAAATTGTGTTGTATGATACATAATACCATCTTTTATAAGTTTTTATTTTCTGAATGAGCATATCCGCTTGTTAGTGATGAACTGAGTGAATCTTTGCTGTAAACAACGTTTTTAAAAACGTGAATGCATTTTTAATACTGTTTTTCTAGAAAAAAAAAACGTTTCTTCTGATTAGTAGAATGAAATGTTAATATTGTGCATTATTAAATTATGTTCATAAAAACGAATATATATATATATATATATATATATATATATATATATATATATATATATATATATCAAATTAATATTAAACATTTTAAGTTATAATATGTTGATGTACTAATCTGAAATTATCGATTGAAAATATTACACTCCGATGAGTATATTCATTTTCAAACATGAATTCATATTCCAAGTACCACAAAATTTTCATTTACAAAGTATTAAGTCGTTGGTTATTGTTTATTTTGATTGTTTATGTGATTTAGATGAAAGTTCAATCGTTACAATAATAGTTGTTGGCACAAATCATTTTTATAAATTATTTTTTAACATCTTCACAAACACAGAAGCTTTTTCTAATTAAAAATATTCAAAAATTGGTTTTCGATCATTTGTAACCAATGCGCATTTTGATAAACATGTTATTATCACAAGAGCGTTAATTTTGTGCCTTTGCGCTCTGGGGGTAATACCATTGTCATTGCAATACAGTTGAGCACTAATCAAAATTATAAATAATCGATTATTGAATATTTTAATCCAATCAATTTTTTAAACAAATTTATCCACATTGTATTATTATTCTGATTAATCATCTGAATTTAACAGTTCCTCATAATCTCACTTTTTCGAAAAATCTATATTTATTTTAGACGTTGTTGATTTTCATTCAGTTCAGCACTTGTGTATACGCTTAAAGTGTTGATTATTGTAAATGATTCTTAATTTTTTTCTCAATGTATTCAGTTATAGAAATTTTTAATTTTTTATAGTTTATATTTTTATGATTAAATGCAAAAAGTCTATTTAATATATATTACAGATGAGATCTTGATTTTAACCTTGATAAGTTGAGAGATAGGACCTTTAACTGATATCAATGGACATCAGTTAAAATTTAAGAAGAAGCATATTACAATAAATGTAAAATCGTTGTAAATAGATGTCTTCCTGTAATATATATATATATATATATATATATATATATATATATATATATATATATATATATATATATATATATATATATGATATTTGCTCTTAAATATTAAAATAAACTGAAAATAAATAAAAAAATAGAGCATATACTTAATAATTAAATTAAATAAATTCTTAAATAACTAATTTCCATTTTAAAAATAAGAGAAACGTTTCAAATATTCACTAAATAAAGAGAAAGAGAGGTAGTATAATAGAAAAGAACGGTAGAATCTAATAGAGGATATATTTCTTTCTTAGAAAAGTAATTGTGAAACAAATAGTAATTTGTAAGTACATTTGTAGATAATAATAGTAATTATCTCTGTATGTATATTTATAATTTTCTATTATTTTTATATATTTTAAATCTATTATAAAGTTGATAGTAGAATTAAATGGCATGAGTTTAATATTTATTAGTGTAGATTGGTATTACTCAAATAATAAGAATATGTTATCTGGTATAAACATGAATATGAAATTTATAGTGTTTTTATCTTCATACATCTCTTTGTCATATATATATATATATATATATATATATATATATATATATATATATATATATATATATATATAAATATGTGTATGTTTGTATATAAAAAAGTCTGTATTTGGTATTCACTTCCATCTTTATCTTTTAATATTCTCCAAAAAAACTGATCGTACATCAACTAAAATAATTTTATCATTACACGGCTCATTGGTGCCGATATGCAAGAAGCCATTATCATTTCAGAATTGATAGAATGCCGCCAGCCACAATTTCGCATATAATTTATCGAACACCGCCCATTTAGCACGAATCCATCAGTGGTTTTGAACTTTCTTCTTTCGTTCATTCTTTATATAAATAAGTTTTCTTTCGTAACAAACCATCTTTTCATATTTGATTGTTGTTGAATATCGAACACAGTTTGTGTTCTATATACATCGTTCGTATCTTTACACTATTTTAATAACAATCATGATGAATAACTGTACCTACATGATAATCATAAACACGTAGGTACTTTTTGTGCACCACCCACTATGTAAATAAATGCTCTTTGTGCCGGTCGTTATTGTATAATCTGCGCCATATCCTCATCTCGTGGGCGTTCAAGAACGCGAAATTTATTTCTTCCTTTTAAGAATACGCGTTGTTTTTATATGTTTCTGGTACGTACATACGCTCGTTTATTTATTTTACTTCGGTATGTTTGTATTTATCTAGAAGCATAAAGCAAACACTTCATTTATACTATATTATTTATTAATGTGAAATGCATAACTATAATTTTCTTTGTGTATAATATGTTTTTATAAACTAGGTACATATTTCTATAATTAATATAACTTGTCTTTGTTGGCGTGATTTTTCATAATTATAGTTAGATAAATATGTTGAAAATTTACAGAATTTAATTATAAAAAATAGATTTTTTTAAATAATATAAAAAATAGATTATTATTGGGTATATTATAAACCGTTTACTACAAAATACAGTTTCATAATTTTAAATATAACTTTGATTTTTTTATTAAAATTCTTTTGTAATTTCTTTGCCTGTTATTCTTCGAATTACTTGATTTAATATTTAAATTAATTCGTGTTAGTTTATAATTTCACTCATCGAAGAAAGAATAATTAAAATAAAAGAGACTTCATAAAAAATATACAAGTGAAACAATGAAGAAATTATTTATTCTTGATTAATGTATTTTTATTCTTGATTGATTCCTCTGTCAGTTGTTCTGTCATACCTTATATTAATAATAGTAGACAATTTTATATCAGATGACGTTGTTTTTCGGCTCCTATTTTCTTAAATAATAATTTTCTCTAATCATTCATATTCCGGATGCAAAAAGCTTAGAACAATGCTTCTTAGTAGATATTACATTTATCGTTTGTAACCATATAGCACCCCTATAAATGGTACTTTATCATTTTCATATCAGAACGAAATATATTATATTTTTAAATTTAAATATCTTGGGTAATAATAAATAAAGTTGCTCAATGCCGCATAAAAATTAAATATCGGTCTTGATTTATGAATTACAAACTCGAAAACATAATAATTGTAGCAACGAACTTACAACCAGGCTTTTTAATAAATTGGTTGAAGCAAAACAACTACTAAAACTTATTAATAAACTCTAAGAACCTTTTGTTATGTTTATATTGTGGTATAGTATTTCTTTGATCGATTGTGTAATTAAAATTTGACTTTAAAGTAGTTAACATGTGCGTCACGTATTCAATAGCACATTATTTTTTAGCTTTGGAAAAAAGGCTTTAGATTGATGGATTATATAGAGTAAAGCTTAGGTTGAACATCAGTGGTATAAAATAAAGAGTTATAAATTTTTAATCTAATAGGTAAATAGTTCTGTATTTTTTTTCTACTTCCACTGATTTTCTAGTGCGCTTGTTTCTAATTCAGTCTATTTTTAACATTCCCGTTGACCTTCGCATCAATCCACTTCGGTGGCGCAAATTTTATTTCAGTATTTAGAAGGTATTTTCTATAGCTCTGATTTATATATTAAGATTCTATTAATGATAAATCGAAACTGGTCGTAATAACAAAACAGCCAAGTCCAAAAAATACAATAAGATTTATTATAACGAATTCGTAGGTAAAGATATCATTAAATACAGCTAGAGTTGTTTATGGTAGGCATTTTGTTATTTTGATAGTATTTTATTGGTAATTTATTTAATAGTTATACCAGAGCTGTTAAAATTGAAAATCGAATAAAAAAGCTTGAGCGAACCTAATTTCGTGTGGCATGTGAAACATAATAAACTCTATTTGAGCTTCTATCAAGATCTCGAATACATTATTATTAAATCAGACTTAATTAGGAGACCATTAACTTACAAAATAACATACGTTTGTTTGTATAAAATGTCACGCGTCGTTCAAACTTTTAAATGCGATTGTGGTGAGCGTGAACACGAGGAGGAGAATCAGTGTTCGGTCGCTTGCGGCCGTGTATGGGGGAAACGTTGATCGAGTGTCGGTTTAACCACGTCCGTTTGCTTACCGGCACGATCTGACGCATTCCAAGGCGTGTGCTGCTTGTCGTGCCGTTCGTTCGTATTGTGAGGCCTCGACATGACATGAGGAGGGACATGATTTGATAATACAATATAGACCGACCGATTGGGTGGAACAACACTTGTTGCATGTGCATGTCGTGCAATTTGCAGTAATGCGTTCGAGACACGTTACGGGACCGATAACTCATTTATCATGTGTTCGAATTTCATCATGATATGCAGTCGTTAATGATTGATATGTGATTTGAAGTGTGCTGTACACACGTACAAGAAATTTTACATTTTTCACTATTGCCAGAGAAGAAACAAGTAATACTATTTGGGTTTTCTGTACCTTAGTGCGATGTGATCATTCTCAGAGTATAATGTTGATAGTGAATTTTTAATCCCTATAGTCAAGTATTAGAAATAAAAATATCGAAATGATTATGATCGGATAACAAATCGATCAAATTATTACAAATACTAGGGCCTAAACCTCTATGATTTTCAATTAAAAGAAATAATTTGTACCTCTGCTAAGCTTATTTTGATTATGGATTAACACTTTGCATTCCGAACATTTTTTTAGGTACTATCGACCAGCAACTCCGGCACCCTTTTGCAGTGAAGTTTTTGGAAAAGAGAAATTTTGTTTTTAAAAGAAAAAAATACTAGTGTTTATGAATTTATTTATTTTGCTAGTATGCTCTGTTCTACTATAAATAAAGCTTGAATTTTAAATTTTATAACTCTCCATGGTATGATACCTCTGGAAACAGTCTCCCATGTGCATTATATGTTTATTTAGACAAGTATTGCAGTAATTACTCATTTGATGTCTTCCATCTTTTCTTCCTCTTGGAACGTACAACATAATTCCTCTTATCACCTTTTCTCATTATGTAGTATGATTTCCATTTAACCCAGTTTTAGAAGTGGAAGTAGAAATTCTTGTTCTCTCCTGGTGAAATTTTTTTATTAGTTAATCGATTAAAAGTTTTCAATATTTCAAGTGTGTCAGTGGAGTCTTGTTTTTGTTACGTTATACAGTTTTATAAAGAATGTATGTATTGATAACAGATATTTCCATTCCTAAAAGAACAATTTCCGCCACCACTTAATTGGTTTTCTTAAAAATCAATAACACACAATAATTGCGCATGTCCCCCCCCCATCATATCGAAAGCAACGGGTTTTTGTAACATGAGTTTCCCCGTAACTGAGCCAACGGAGTGCAAAGGGTCAAAAAACTAAATAAATAAAAATGCTAAGAACCCATTAATATATATATATATATATATATATATATATATATATATATATATAAACTCGACATAGTGAAAGGTAAGTGTACTTAATGATAAAATATGATATAAATTCAAGAATAAGCGAATAGTGTCGTCCGCTCGATAAAATATCTTATTAACTTGTATAATTTTTTTCATCCTATGTATTTTACCTATTCATAGTATTAAATAATTCCATCTGTTTGTTCCACGACGATTAAATTCAATAATTGTCTACTACTGAACGTATTTTCTAAGAATAGTAAGAAGGTGAAATTTATTACAACAACAAAAGACAAAGAAATATTAAGAATGTTGTATACATGTTTCGTATGTGAAATATGGTATCTGAGGCACAATGCACATATAAATGTGATGACCCTAGAGTGTAGTAATACGTGATATATTTCATAATACGAAAGTGATACTTGAACAGGTCATGTAATATCAAAAAAATGTTATAACAATAATTAATAATTAAAGAACAAGATGCCATTGTACGTTAAAATATAATAAGAATTTGATTATATATACACACACACACACATACTCACGTGTCGAGCAATTAATTTAAATTTAAATGATTCTTAAAATTACTTGCTTAAATATTCATATACCTATTAAAATATTTGCTAGTTGGAACTCGCAAAGATCAATTTTAATGTGACGTTATATTGTATAAGTGATTCAATTGTTATAGGAATTTTCGTGGGAGGACGATATTAGTACAGATACAAGCAACCGGTTTTATCATATATATATATATATATATATATATATATATATATATATATATATATATATTATAGTATATACAAATATATACTTATAATTTACTTCTACTTAAAGCATAAATAATGATAGTTCTTAAGATTCCGACAAACCTTTTTAAGACGTAATAATAGCAGACACCACAATAGTTTTTATGTTCGTGTAATATTTTAATATGCATTAACTTTCCTACATAATTTTCATGACATTATATAAAATATTGGTGAAGTTATGAAACATCATTAGTGAGTACTGTTTTATAATTATGATGAATTAAATTAATTTTTAAAAAAGTTTTCTTGTTTAAATTCAAACATAAAATTCAAATATAGTGAATTAAAATTAAAAAATAATAGTTGTTTATATAAAACGCAATGCGTAATGCGTATCTATTAAGTGTGTGCAATCATTTGAGTGATTGAGTAAATAAACGTTTCTCTAGCATATGTTAATATTTTTTAACATACGAGTCTAATTTTTCATTATTTCAGTGTTTTCTGTCGTTTCCTTTAGATGTTAACCGCAAAAAGCAAGAATCTGATATCGTAAATAATAAATCTCTGTGGTAGAAGTACACATGTGAAATGTATTTATTACAAGCGAACAGTTAGGCACTCGGCTATTTTTTATAAAATACTTTAACGAATTTTTCAAGATGTTACATATTTGTGTGCGATATTTATAAACGGACTACTTTTTAAAATAATCTTGTGACTTGTTTTAATATTGACAAACAGATAAATAACTTCAAACAATGATAGATAGATATCCAATTGAACGAACTTTTTCCTATGAATAATGGACGATGTAGTTTTTAAGAATTTGTTTCAAATTAGATAATTTCATTCCTAGAATGTCTTTAGCGGTAAATCTTCTAAATTAATGGGTTTTTTTAATTTATACAAACCGATGATGTTCTTTAACCTTTCTTTAGTCCCAATTAAAACGAATGTTATTTTCCTGTTGCATTCTTTATACTATATGTTTATATTTTTATATAAAATTTTACGATAAAAATGTTCTATTATGTACTTTATTAATAATAAGTACTGGATTGAATCGTTTGCATTCACATTTTAGGTTGTATTACACGTATTTTATTCCAGATGATCTTGTGTCTAGATATATTGTACATCCTGTTTTCTAATAAATTTGTATTTAAGTATTTAATGACATATCTTTGTCATCTTACACTATGATTGTATACTTTTGTGACGAATTTGTCCTGGTAAATTTAATTGGATATTTTAAATACAGTGAATCAAAAATCGAACATTTTTGTGTATATGATTTATAACAATGTAAAATCTATTAGACTACAAACAGAAAAAATACAAAGTTTGTATTGTTTGTTTCATTGGTGATAAATCAAGAGAAAAAAGAACTGTTTTATATATGAAGTATATAGGCCAGTTTGATGCTTCATAAGAATTATTACTCGAGTAAAACACTTATGTTCAACAACACGTATGGATGTAGAGTTAGGTGGAATAAAATACAATATCCAATAAGGTAGAAAATAGGACCACACTGGGTGCAATATAGTACTTTTAATTAACTAAATACATAATTAATCATTTTAATTTTAAAGACTGATCTGTAAATTTTAACATTTGGTATTAAAAATGCAGAAGAAAAAACAAATCTAAATGAAAAATAAAGTTTGGGTATACAATGTGAATTAAAGTGTTAGAAAACTGAATAATGAATCTGTCTGAAAAAGCCTAATTTACAGGTTCGATAATCATTTAGAAGATGACTAACTTTTACTCAGAAATAATAAACCATTCGAACAACTTTAAAATTGTGAACAAATAAATAAATTTTATAAATAAGTATTTTATTTAATTACAGTAGTTGTAAATTAAAATAAAAATGTAAAATATAACGAAATGTGGGTAGATTAATCTGGACTGGATGGAAGAAAACACTAAAAACAATTTGAACCATACAGAATTAAACATTTTTGGATATTGGTCAGTTCTTATATAAAATAGTGTATAATATTGTATTAAAATAATAAATGGATATTACTAAAAACTTTTTTAATTTAATTGTATTATTTTTTTAATGTAAAACACAAAAATGTGTTTGAAAACGAAGGTAAAAATGTTTATTTACTGCAGCGGTTGTCATTTAAAAAAAATGTCTGTATTGCTTTCTATTTTAATTCTAATCGATTTTTTATAAAATGGTTCAATGAAAATAATCTCAGAAGCTTACCACAATAGATGTTTATGAACAATAATGGATATAATTGAAGGTAATATTCAAAAGTATAGTTCTTTTCAAATGTGTGTTTTTTTATTATTTATTCGTGAGAGTACTACTAAAAAAAGATAAAATTCGTATTTTAACTCATTGTTAGAAACAATAGTAACATTTTCTATGAAACCACTTCAAAAGAAGCACCGCAACATTCAAAATTACATCAATATTCCACTCATGAACATGTTAGAAGGTATCTTACAACATACACAGTATTCATCTGATTTACAATGGCATCGAGTACATTTTTTTCACTGAAACCACAAAAATAATACACTATTTTACATCACAGTCAATGTTTCTGACTTAACAATAGCTCACTGTTTATACACATTAACTATAACTTCGTGTTCTTTGTCTCGGTTTGTGCTTTTTTTTATCGTTAGTCTATGTTTTCTTCCTTTCCAATCTTCACATTTATCATTCATTAGATCTCACAGCGTAAAGATGATACTGCATTCTGCAATTTGAGGTCTATCTTTACTTCAATCCGGTTCACCTTATTTGGCGGAGCGGAAATGTCTTGTTATTTTATAGGATTATACTTTTTTTTCTTTTTAATTAAAACTGAAGATTTTTATATGTTGGTCATATGATGTAAACAAACAGGATGTGTGAGATCTGTTTGTTTGAAATTGACATGTTGATTTATGGAATTATTGTTATACACTGATTATACAGTAACCTAATTTCGAGTAATTTGAGTTTATAATTATTTCCTCTAATAGGACTTTTAACGAAAGTAAGAATGAATAGAACTTGATTCTATTCTTCGTTTAAAAATTGAATTTGATTTTTCATTCTGTTTAATGCAGGAAATCTCTTATTGAACTACGATTTAAAATAAATGTATTTCTGTAAATAAATTAACAATAAATTTGTCTGTCAGTTTATTTTTAAAACTATTCATTGACAAACAACACAAATTAGATGTTGTTTAGACATGTGTATTAATATGAAATTTAAATACACGTTGATCGAAAAATAAATTTACTCAGTATAATTTCGAATATAATTGATTAATAACTGTGTACATGTCAAATATTTGTAGATTTACCAATAAGTAGACATTTAATATCCATAATACATATTAATCAACATTCAAGGTTGTTAGTTTCGAAAAACTGGTCTTTTTGGTTTAATATGTTTATTATAGTATGTGATATTTTCTGTTTCGTATTTTTATCACAATGTCGATCATTTAATGTACTAGAAAAATATTTTTTAAATGTTATTCAGTAATATATTTGTTAAATATCGTATCTGTTTGTAATAAAATATTTATTCATTTTAATAAATTTTTTACCCGAATTTATTGCTGTTTGATCAGGAAAGTGTTTAGAACTGGTTTACAGTCTGTTCTGCTTTTGAAGATAATAAAGGTTCCTGGAGTTAAAAAAATCTTGTTTTCTATTTTTAACAGTACTTATTTTTTTTAAAAAAAATGTTTACTTTAAAAATCATTGAAAAATTATGACAATGTATGGGTGATACGTTTAGTAAATATTACAAGAGAAATTCAGTCTTTGATTTCGTTTATTTTTTTATTTTTGATTGTAAAATCTGTAACTGACAATTATTACGTAGAAAAATAGTATTTCTCGGAATTGAAGTCAATAAATTTTACAGAATTGATTTGCAGAGTTATGATTCACTGAAATCACATTCTTTGTAAATCACTAATAGTTTTTGTGTGCGAAAAGTATGTTTTGTGAACGTGATTCGATTTTTCATCTGTGGTAAATCAGTGAGAATAAATTCGCTATTTTCATACAGAATCAATTTTGATCTAATATCTTAACTTACTGCTGTTTCTTTTCGAGAAAAAAATTATAGTAACATTTAAAACAAAGCTGGTATTCAGTTTTTAACGATTGAAGAATAACATCGTTTATGCAAATATTAGAGATTCAAATATTTAAAAGTGTCTTCAATCAATTATAAATAGTACGTACGTTTTTATTGAATTGAAATTAGATACCAACTATTTATGTACAATGAAGTCATCGCTATTATATATTTTTTCACAGATATATTTATTTGAAATTTCAATGGTTGTGATCAAGTCTGATTAATGTTTTCCACAAATACCATAGGTTTTTTTTTGTACCAGTTTCTGGAATTCTGAAAAAAAAAACGTTTTAAACATCTCGTAGCATATTTTTTATTCGCGCAGAATATCTGGTTACATATATTCTTCAGTAGAATAAAATGTTTAGGTCGTGTAGCACAATTTGCATTCAACAAATTGTATACATCTTCTTTAAATTTTTTCATTGTTTTTATATCTAAAAATAAATTATGAATACATATTATATTCCATGTATTAGAAGATGACTGAATTGATAAAATTCGATTTGATAAATTGTGAAAATATATACATACATTTGTTTACTTCTCCTGTAATAATTTATATCTCTGTAGAGTAATACGTGTAATTAGAGCAAACAAATATTTTAAATCGAAATATTTTCAGCAGTATTTAAATAGTTGTACTAATTAGTTGAAATCATAAGTGTACTCGTGTTTAAAGAGATTTTCAAACATAGAACAAAGTAGAAAAATACTTCGAAACAAATCTGCGTAAATAGAATGTTATTTATTTGTTCTAGTGAACGGTTTGTTCAATTTGTATTTGTACTGTAATTAAAATAAGCTGTATATTCTGTTTACAAGATACGTTTGTACATGAATAAATACTTATTGATATCAATTATTCGTTATATATATATATATATATATATATATATATATATGCACATACACATGCTAGATTTTTCTAAATAATAGAATAAATTATTTTTTGAAAATTGATAAATGATTTTCGTCAAAATTCTTTGAATATACTCTTGCCAAAATACTAAATAAATGGAAAAAGATCTTCAAATGAAGATTGTCGTCACGTATAAATTATTGGCCCTTGAATGCTAAAATCTGACGATTATAATTATTGTGATCAAAATTAATATATTGCACTTTAATGATATTTATATGGACATTTTTGAAAATTAAAACAAAATCGCTTTGTGTCTGACAAATGTAATTTTAAAGTTTCCTTGCAAATAAAAGCACAGACTAATAAGTTTTTCTATTTAGAAAAAAGGACACATGATTGAATAAATATGATATATGTATGAAAATGTAGTGCTGTCAAATGATTGGTTTTTCAATAATATGAAATATCGTTCGCTTACAATTTATTTAGAATTGGATTTAATTATTACAAATAAAATAAATTATGGTATTTGTGCATAACATAAATTGTCTTAATTAAATAAGTTAATTGTTTTTTCGGTTGACTCAATTTCAAAATAAAAGATAATTGATTTATAGAATTATGAGAAAAACTATTTGTGCGAATTTGATTTTTAGTCATTGAATTAAATTTATTCTCCTAAAATCGTATTCCAATATAAGTAATTTTTAAAATGACAAATTACTATTCATATTAGAATAATAGTAACATGGTATTTCTGCTTAAAAAATATAGATTCTAATTATTTTAATTATATCAATTTTCCAATTATTTCAGCCTATTATTTAAAAATGAAATATTTCAGTGCATCATTTCTATTAATAAATTCGGCTCTAATATATATATATATATATATATATATATATATATATATATATATATATATATATATATATATATATATATATATATATATATATATATATATATATATATATATATATATTCGATCGTTTCTGAATTTAATATTGAAATAAAACATTTTCTTCTACTTTAGAATAGTTTCAAAGTTATTTGATTTTTTAAATAAAACTTACAATATTTATTTTTCATGCGATTAATTTTCGAAAAAAAAATATTCATAAGTGCGTTAATGGTTTGTATTTTTTCATATAATTTTTTTAATAGAGTGCTTTTTAATAGGTTTAAATTTTGTTTAACATCAAATGAGATCAATCTTAAAATCGTTTTTTGTGATGTTCAAGTATTTCTGATGATACTTAATTATCTCATAATTCGTACGAGACAAGTGTGTTTCTGTTTACATAGCACATACACACGCATACATACATACATATATATACATATATATATATATATATATATATATATATATATATATATATATGTATATGTATGTTGTGTATTTTTCTGTCCGAGTTATTGTACTGTAATTTGCGATTAAATTAATCTTGAAAAGCGCGCGAAATGCTGTCGGATGAGTCATACTGATACTTGAGAATAATTGAGTTGCACGGCTATCAAAAGTTTTATAATCAACTAACATTTTGATGCCATGCTTGTTCAGTCACGTGACCCGTTGTATTGTTAATGTTAATTGATTATAATACTGACGCAATATGAGCCGAGCTGGCCGTGCTGAAAACATTATTTGGATGTACAGAGACGCACCTTTATTTTGCATCCATTGTTCATTTCGGTCACATATTTTTTATTACCATGTGTTATGTATTTGTAATATTACTTTGAACTGTTACAGTGTGTGTACGTACGTACACAATTTTATAAATCACGTAGATGTGTTGCGGTCAAGTTTTTCAGGAAACATGCCTGAAAATGAATTATTAAAGAAAAGAATAGATATGTTTTTCTCTTATTTACACTTCGTAGCTAAACCACAAAAATTAATTACATATAAATATAAAAATTGTTCAATTGAAGAAATAAAAAATACCACTTTTCTTTTTTTTTAAAAAAAAAACTTAAAACTACTCTAACAATTGATACATATTATTTTATTGTGTAAATTAAAATTCTAATAGTAATCAGACAGTATTGTTTACAAATTAAGTATTTAATATTTCAGTATGTTACTACGATATGTTTATTTTCTGCCCTTTTAAGATTTTTATCACTAGTTTAAACTGGAAAAAAATACTAAATAGGATTATGAAAAAGGTTTTGCTCTTTGTACTTTTTTCAACCGATACAATGTCTAAGAATTTCGTGAAAGGGAGATCGTGAACCTCGAGTTTGGTTTCAGAGAGATACTTAGCCTACAAG
Organism: Acanthacorydalis orientalis; assembly: GCA_034766995.1. Taxonomy (NCBI): domain Eukaryota; kingdom Metazoa; phylum Arthropoda; class Insecta; order Megaloptera; family Corydalidae; genus Acanthacorydalis; species Acanthacorydalis orientalis. Next base: position 28,086,708 of record CM068319.1, read on the forward strand.
TCACTGTGTAGTAAATGAGATCCGGATTTAAAAGTGATTTAAAATTACTTAAGTAATTGTTCAATTGCTTTATGTTTCTGGTACATTTAGAGTAGACAATTGATTTTAGACTCAATGGAAAAAATGCGAGAAATGTGAAAGTAAATGGTCATTCTTGTCATCGGTTCTCTTGAAAATGTTTTATTTTCGAATTCAACACTTTTTTATTAATACTTGTTCAACGAATTGTTGGAAAGCTATAATTTTTTTTATTTATAGTGTCTTTAAGATCGTAGTATATTTCTTAATATCAGGTAAGATTGAGAAATACATTACGATGATATATCTTCCAAGAAAATCAGATAAAAAACATACTTTTATGAATAGATTCGATGATTCCGATACAATTTTTCGTTAGTTATTTGTGAAATTTTGTAAAAAAAAGTTGTCACTTTATTCTACTAATTTTTGTATCCCCTATTTCAATATAAATTATTTTTCATAATTCAAAAATGTCTAATCTTTGAAATAGTAAAGTAAAACATTAAAAATGTTTATTTATATTATGTAACAGATCAATTATTGTCGGGCGTAAAATATTAAAATCGAATTAATGTTTCTTTTCCATTTAATTAGAATTTGTTTCATTTGGATATATATATATATATATATATATATATATATATATATATATATATATATATATATTATATAGCCTTTATATTTATTAATGTTTTATCATTAATTATGTCAAAATTTATATTCTTTTACTTTAACTAATTATAACTAATTGTTTTTAATACGAATGATTAACTACACAATGTTAAAATTAATAGCATACATTGTTGAATAGTTTCACAGTATATTTGACACCTTTATTTTCCCGAGATATATTTTTTAATAATATATTACCGTACGTCATTTCGTTTTAACACGTTCTGTTATTGTACATAGATTTCAATTAAAATAACACCGGCCTCTGTTGAAAAAAAAACACAATGAAAAATGGCTTTGAATTCACGAATTACATATTTCATGATATGTTCGGACGCAATCTCTATTAATAGAAATCAATCAAAGAAATAAATATTGCCTATGACATATGTGTTAGATGTGATTACATGTAATTATGTCTGATGTAATATTTCTTCTATATTGAAAAAAAGAGAATATTAAAAGTGTCTTGTTTGTTTCATAAATGTCTTGTAAATTGTTAGTGTGCTTCTTAATAAAAATAATATTACCTTTACTGAATGTATAATATTTAATAGTTGTAACTATAAATAATAGATTTGTCGTTGTTGCTATTTACGCTATTTTTGTTTAGGTCTGTTATTATGTTCAGGTACGAAAAAATAATTGATGTGTATTAGAGAAAAATGATATTTAATCATCTACACGTTATTTTAAAGTCATTAAAGTACTGTTTATTGAATTCGTGTCTTTTGAGATAAATTGGAAAAAGACAATTATCTTTACTGTCATTTTAATTTATATATATTTATATATGTATATATATATATATATATATATATATATATATATATATATATATAGTCTACTATTAAATATTAAAAATGTTAAGTTTAATTCTTATTTCTTGTAAATAAGAGATATTTTTATAAATAAATGTGATGTATTTACAAAATTGTAAAAGAAATTTTATAAATCTACAAATTTTTCAAGCATAAACAGACAAATTTATTTAATGCTTTTTTGTATAATTTATTGTATACGTCGTATTTCGAAAATTAAATAAGAGTTTAATAAATTTCCAATTAAATGGAACAAATATTAAAAATTATCAAAAAATTGTTTTCTGAGATTAATATTTTATTAAAAAATATTATTATTGAGTCTAAAATACCGAAATAATAAGTCTAATTTTATAATATGTGATTGCTGTTGTCACTATAAAAGTTGCTTAATATTTTTTTTTTGTATATATTTGACAAATTAATTTATATATCATTCCACAAACCACATTTCTGATGAATGAATTCAATAGTTGATAACGGTCATTTTGATTATTTCTTGTTTGTATTTTATTGGGATTGTCATTCTCTCATTGTCACAGCACGAAGGTACAGAAATAGGTAATCAGTATTTACTATAAGTATTTTTCTTTAATATATAAACCGTAACTGTAATTAAGTAATATTATTTTATATATATATATAATAGTTTCTCTATTTTTTTGGAGAAATCTATATTTACAACAAATATTTTTTTAATCCACAAACTATTATTAAAAGATGACTTAATGAAAAGGAAATGTTGTCTCCAATAAGTATTAACTTAACAATGTTTTTATTTTTTCCAGTATTTCCCAAAATGTGACTCGCAAAACGCATTTTCCGGAGAAGACCGATAGATTTTTAGTTATTTTACATTATTATATTTTCTGTAGAAAACAATCTATTGAAATGTTAATATAAATATGAATGGTTTATGTAAGAATTCACCATTTTACTATATCACATCAAGAAAAATATGCACATGTCTATAGAATAAACAACTCAGTATTTTCTGGCATGACGTTTGTTTGATAAACAGAATAAGACCGTTAATTTTTCATTTCAAAACAGCAGCTGTATTTGATACTTAAAATAATTATTTGGTCAGATTTTCTTTCTTTATTTTTTCAATACAAATGTTTTCTTTTTTACATTTTCGAGAATTTAAAATATAAGAATCTATTCGTATAAAAATGTCTCATGAATTCTGTAACTTGAAGCCAATTACTATGACGAGTTTGTGGTTTTATAGGTCATGAGTTTGAATTCATTTTTGAGATACGTCACCTTTTTTATTAAAACAACAATTTCATCTAATCTCCACTGTTGTAAGCGTTTAAAAATAACATCTATTTATCTATAAACATAATTATATCTTGAACAATAAAGTTCCGTACACATAAAATGAATATCAAAGTTGCAATGTGATTTAATAATTAGTAATTAATTTTAATTTTCTCTTTTAATAGCGTTAGAGCAGTTTAATAGAATTTGAACATCGATTTTCATATAAATTGAATGAGAAAATGTGTAATATATATATATATATATATATATATATATATATATATATATATATATATATATATATATGTATATATACATATGAATGTATTAATTGAGATAATATTTATTTAAAAATACATTACACGATAAAAAATAATTTTAACTGTTACTGAGAATCTTAATGAAACATCAATTTGAAAAACAAGTAATTTATCATTTGAAAAACTTCAATAATTTTATTGATCGTTTTATTGACAACCACAGTTACTATTTTTAATGTATTCTTGATACGTGTCAAAGTTCATTTAATTAACTATGAGTTATTATCCTCAACTATACGCTTCTGCATTTGTAACTTACCATTATGTACTTACGAACATGAATTAAAAAGGAGTGTCAGAACTCGAGGTATTTCTTTCAGTGAGATTCTTCAATTATTGCTTTAAACAAGTGTTACGAGTTAATCAAATATGAATTTATTTGGTGTGTAATTCTTAATTAATACTTTTCGTTTAGATTCTGGTGAATATGTATGTAGTTAGATTCAATAAATACTTGTTCAGTATGGAATTTTAAAATTTAATACTGTTATTTTTATGTTATACTACTTTTAAATTCCAACTTTAAATTAATTTGAATTAAATATCTTTACTAATATCTTCAGATATTAACTATTAGCATAAAATAATTACAATATTTACAAACTAGTTAAAAAGAAACTATACTTATATATCTTCTAAACCTGTAATCGTACACAAAGATATATTTATGTTTTGATTTTGATATACACCAACTTTAACCGTATATTTAACAACAATTATTTATATTCTAGTCAGAGTTATTACACGCAGAGTCTAATATTTAAACAGTATTTATGACGCTTGGGTTTTTCAAAAGCGTTCCGTAATATCTTACACCAATTATTCATTGTGACCAGTTTTCTGTTATTTTAATAAATCATCTCGTTCACTTGAACTAAATTTATGATGCTTTAAATGTTGTACGTACAAACATACAGTGCAAATATAGTTACATTAAACTTCTTTCCATGTATGGTAAGCGTTAATAACAAAATTGGTTGTCAAAAAGTAAATCAAACCAGTGTGATAAACATTATCTGTCTGTTTCGGTTTTGATTTGTTTGAATTTTTTTCTATACAGTTGTGATCAGATATTTAGACGTATCAATCATATTATTGTCATATACTGGCATAATAATGTAATTATAATATTAAGAAAAAAATAATAGATATTTTGTTTATTATATGTCATTAATAGAAATAATTAATGATCCTTATTAATTATTTTTAATAATATTTTTTAAACTCGCCTTAGATTCAAACATGTATTTTCATTTTCGTAAAGGGTTATTTATTATTTGACATTTGTTTATTACTGAAAGATGTAATACTTATTATATAGTTTTAATTAGTCATGATAATCTAAGGACAGTAAATTAGATAACGGGAGTACCTGAAAGAAATTAAACATTTAATTTTTATCAGACTTGCATATAAATTTCTAACTGAAAATCTAGTAATTCTAAGGTACAAAAATATACTTTCAAGAGTAAATTTTTCTTCCAACATTTATTATTTATCTACCAGATTTTTATATTTTCATTTTACTTTTCTTCAATAAATAAGATTTGGATTATTATCTATCAGATTTTTCTTAAACACGATGTTCCTTCAGTTTTTAAAACAAAATAAAACTACAATAATATATTTTTGACACTGGCTAAATTCACATTCACAAATGATTTTTTACTCGCTCCACAAACTACAAAAAATTTTTCGATTCGATAATTAATTATTGGTTGAACATTTGATGGAAAAGTAATAAAAGTAAGTTATCACAAATGATCAATAATCAATTATTGAATATTTTTGATGGTGAGTAAAAAATGAATTTGTGAAAATAAAGTTATATTAGATATTTTTCATTCAACTACCAGATTTATAGATTTTTTAATTTTATTTTAAATCTATTTTTTTCTAAATAAAATCAATTATTTTGCATTATAACATTTCTAAACATACTATCGTATAAATTGTTCAAAAATATGGTTATAATTCTTTTCTTATATATATATATATATATATATATATATATATATATATATATATATATAACTTTCCTGAATTGTTTTCATTTTTCAACTGAATTGTTCCGCTTAAAATCACTATTTACTGCTAGTAAAAAATTCAGGAATTAGTTACTAATCTTTCAGTATTTCACTTCATGTGTGTATCTATTTCCTTTTTCCTTCACTACTTTTACTAAAATTAGAAGTATTTTTTAGTATATGTCATCGTCATCATCAGCCTCTGTCAATCCACTGCGGGATAAATACCTCTCCCATAATTTTTCATTTTGTCTTATTGAATGCCTCTTTTTTCCACTGATTTATATATATATATATATATATATATATATATATATATATATATATATATATATATATGAACTTGTAATGTTAACTTGTTATAAATAAAAAAAAAACGTAATCAGCTTTTACATCTCTCTGCTCAAATACAATTGTACTAAAAACTGTTGAACTTATTTAGAAAAATAATTCCATGATTAAATTCACGACAGAAATAATTTATTGGTTATATGTACACCAGCATACAGAAGACAGAGTGCTTGTATTAATTAACTTGTAGTTGCTCTGGGACTTGTAATAATTCAACAAAAATAACTCCGAAGTTTCATACTTTATTTATATCATGAATAATTAATTTGTGTTAGTAATAATTATATGTTTTTCTGATATACATACATACATGTGTATATATATATATATATATATATATATATATATATATACACATAATTATATTAATTAGCATACTTCAAAAAAGAAAATATTTTTAAGAAAATAATTGATACACAGAAAATGTTTATTTACTGATTTATTATAATAAAATGTAGCTTTTGTATAAATATTCTTCAGTCAACAACTTTAACATACCTTCAATTAACTATTTCACATTTCACACAAAAAATATCTTTTTCATTATGTATTATTTTTATTTACAACAAAATATAAAAGTATTGCTTTCAGTTTATAAGAAAAGGAAGCCATATTGTATTGGTTTTCGTTTTGTCAATAATGCATAAGTCTGGAGCGGTAATTTCAAATTAAATTAAGTAAAAATATTTTTAAATGTATTTTTATTTTTGTAGTGTTTATTATATATATATATATATATATATATATATATATATATATATATATATATATATATATATATATATATATATAATACAGTTTATGATATTAATAAAATGTTAAGTTGTAAAAGTAGTTGCGCAGTGGAAATTAACATTCTGGGCCCATAACCGAGAGGTCCGTGGATCGAAACGACATTCTGCTATCTTTTCCATTTCATAACTTTTTTTTGAACACTTGCGTTTATTAAATTTATTACAAACCGTATGAGAATTTTCAAGAAACGGAAACGTTATAATTGGATTTTCAAATCAACAAATTTATTTATGAACATGTGTAATCCTGTATCGAACTTTCTCGCCATATACAGCGTATACGATTAATGGGATCCATTGACGCCGTCGAATCGGTGTTAACTGTAGATTATTTTATTACGAGATATATATTTTATGTCTATTTTACGTCTTAATCGTGTTGTAAACATCTATCTTTTTTTTCAATGTATGAAAATTGAATTGTATAAATACTTTTTGCCATCGCTATTTATATGTTTATTAATGTTGAATTATTACACTTATTTATTTGACATACTTTCAACAGACGTGTCATATTGGAAATATATTTCGTTTCCTGGTGTAGTGGCGACATTCGGCTGTCATCTGACAAACATTACCTTTTTTATAAACGAGTGTGTCTTTTTATCAATTTGGCTAATAAAAATAATTTATTATTTTGGATTGCAAACACTCTAATGTCCTATGTTTTTTTATCATATATATATATATATATATATACATATACATATCAAACATACAAAACAAACTATATTTCTATAAATTAAATCCATTGATTGATTAAAAACTTTCAGATATGTCAGCTAATGAACTAATGATAAATATACATTTTGAAAGAAAGATTAGAAATAGTTGTAGTACTGATTGTAGATAAATAAACATAAAACCAAAATTAGAATACATATTTTATTTTAAAAATCTAATAAATTAATATGTATAAGTAGTTTTCTAATTTATGCATTAATATAAAATTTCTTACAGTAAAAATAACAGTTTCATTTACTAAAGAAACTTTGACTAAGCACAAATGAAGTTCAACCGGTTTGAATTTTTGACTTCTTTCTGTAGAAACCCCATATCTCTTCAGCAAATCCTGCAGAATTTGAAAAGTAAATAATGTTTACAACTGAAGAACCAACTCAATAAAAACTGTTTGTATTTTTCAAATATCGAAAGAAAATTTTCACATGCTAGAAAACTTTTCCTGTTTTTTTTTTTTTTTTTTTTTTTATTTCAAAACTGTGAAAATATTTTAATGTTTATCAAAAAGTAAATTCGATTGACATTAAATGTTGGTATTTTATATTAATGTAAGTAAATAAGTAAATAATTAATAGCAATAAAAACTGATAAATTAGTAAATGTTGAAAAATCTTGTATTTTTTTTATAATCGCATATAAATTGCCATCATTTTATAAAAAAATATGTTTGAGTATTAAAAAAAGTATTTTACATAATTGATAAAAAAATAATAAAAATAATTGATATCTATTAATGATTGACAAACTTTCTATTTTTTCCTATATTAATAATTAATAGTATTAGTATTTGTGATCTTTCCATTAATTTTATTTCATTTTTTTTTAAGTATATTTTATTCTTCAAAACGCATTTATAATATAATACAGTAATTACAATGTTTCAAACTATTTTTTTTTTTTTTTTGCTTACTTGCAAAGATTATTTTTACTTTTTTTATATATGGAATATAAATATTCTTAAGTTTATATTTCTTTGTAGAAACAATTAAAATTAAAAGATTTTCGATCACATTTGACTTTTTGATGTAAGTTTCGAACAATATTAAAATTTCAAGTCACGGATATTATGTTTTTGTCATAAAATAGTTTTAAAGACGTTTATTATTTCTGAATAGATAATATTAAGTAAAATTCGTATAATTCCAGTATTATTGTTCGGTATGTACATTTTTATTATAATCTTATATATCCATGAATTAAAATTCACAAATGTTTATCTGAATGATATTTATTTCATTTCTATTCAAATTAAACTCATTCTCAATGCATTCGACCTATCCAACAGCCAATAGAATTAATCTATGTATAATTCTACATATTATTGGTTATTGATGTGTCTATGTTCTGTTTATTTTTAATGTAAATATAAATTCACAGATAGCACTGTACAGTTCAACTTTCATCATGTCGGATTTAATTTTTACAAAACGAGAACTATGTACATATATATAATACATATGATCGTATATGATTCACATGAATATCACTCTTGTGATTAATTAGTACATTAAACACGTATATCTTAACATACATGTTGAATGAATTGTAATAAATGTCACAGCGCATTGAATCACTGACAATAATAAATTAAACACGTTTTAGAAATCCGTTACATTGACTTTAGTTCAGATAAATTCGTGATTTAAATAAATTATTTTCGTTCAATAGGAAACAATTGTTTTCATGTATTTTATTTTTTTACTATTTGATATTATGGATGTGTTAATACTACTATGCGAAATGAATGTATAACATTTCTGATTGCTGTTTATGTAATTTGAGGATGTGATTATTTATTCAAAATAAGAAGCGAAACATCTTCGATTCGTTATTTGAAAACATTTTTTTTTCGAAAAGTAATGGGTCTAATATTTCTATCAATTATAAAAATGTTATTAAAGGGAAATATTAAAATAGTAATTGTATAAAATATCATAGCATCTTTTACATCAGGATGTATGTATAAGAAAAAAAGGTATTTTTTATATTATTGTTTTATAATAGGTCAAGTTTAGAATAAGACTTTGTATCAAAAGAAAAACTTTTTAATTAGATATTTAAAACATATTAGTTTTCTCAGATGTGTATAGAGTGAATATGACTGTAAAGGAGGGTCTCTTTTAAAACAACAGTGTAGTGTAACATTATTTAAATTGTAAAAATCGTATCATCAGTTATATCAATTTTGAGAGACATTTTTTTTTATTAATAGTTAAACTTTATAATTTGAAGAAGACAGGCAACTTTTCTATTTATTTTTTCGATTGATATTTACTATAATTTTATAAAAGAACTTTTTTTTTCAAAAAGATATTGAAATCTCAAACATTTAAATATTGTTTTATTCAATATATATATATATATATTATACCAAATGATTCGCAATGTACATTATATACAGTGTTAAAAGTTTTGTTAAAATGTATAAACAGAATTTAGTCAATGCCCAATTGTTATTTTTAGCACAATATCTATTTTAAGATTATTTCTTATTTATAAAAGATATTACCATTATTTGTTGAATAAAAATTAGCATTAAAAAAGCAAAGATTTAAATATTAAATTTCGCCAAAAAGAAATGCTTAATATAGGACACTTTCACAAATAAATTAATATCTCAAACATTTACATTTTTACATTAAAATATTATAAATGTAAATAATGAAATATTTGTATAATTAATTGAGGTTATATGTCGAATTATTGTTTTTAATATAAGAATTCTAATTAAATTGAAATTAAGATCATTATTTTTTTTTCTATTAAAGCTATTTTTAATATATTGATCATCGACTACGTTTTGAATTTAAATTCAGTTCTCTTACACAGTATTTAATTATTAAACTTCAATCAGAATTCTGATATTCAAACACACATCCTTACCCCTTGACGATATAATTCTAACACTCTGGCTAAGTTCACTTCCATAAATGAATTTTTCTTTCATAAAACACAAAAAAATCACTATTAAAAATGTTCAATAAATGATTATTGATCATTTTTTTATTCTTCTTTATTCACATTTCGTTGTCAATACGATTATTTAAATGATAGCATATAAAAATAACTTACGAATACTAAACTACAACTAGTACTTTTCATACTTACAAGCTACATATAAAATTAGTATTTAACCCTTAACGGTCGAAAGGCCTCGTTATGGGGACATGCAAAGAATTTAGTTTTCATTTCATTTACTTATCATTGCTGTAATTTTTTTTTATCAAATATTGCAACTTATTGCATTAGATAGTTAGTTTATCATGCACTGACAAGAAATGTTTACAGTTATATAACGTTTTGAGGCTTGAATATTATGGCATTTGCACAACAGTTTCGTCGCAATGATATTCAGTGCAGTTTTGTTATTTAAAAGGTTACAACGTGTAAATATTGTATATTTGCGATTTCCAAATTTCGAGTATTTTCAATATTACAAGTGTTAGTTTATTTTTACAAAATAAATACACATAATCACATTTTCAAATTATAAATCATGGAGGAAATACATAAAGGCATTGATTATGAAATTAACAGCAGTGAAGACGAGTGGATGTCATGATAAGTATCTTGAATTTATATCTAAATAAACCAGTTTAAATGTGTTATTTATGTTTTAATTCTTATAAACGTTTTATAAGCCTTCACGTAATTTTCTGTTGTCTTATGGGCGAGTATTACAAAAAAAACTCTCGACCGTTAAGGATTAAATTTATGATGTTATCTCTTCTTTATACTTCAGTGTTAATTTGTCTTTGACTACAAGTGTACGGATTTATAATGTTATTGATTGAAAATATAAAATATTTAAAGTATAATTGTGTGTGTTTAGTTTTTAATTTTTTGAGGTAATATTTGTTTATTATACAGACTATATATATATATATATATATATATATATATATATATATATATATATATATATATATATGTATGTATATATGTATATATAAGAACCATTTTCATTATCCAACCGACGATTTTTTCTTATATAATAGTTTAATGATTGTGTTCGGATAATTACTAGTAGAAAACAATCATTTTTACTTATAAATTATATTCTATACAGTGTATTGATTTTCAATGAATTTAATCATGCTACGGTGTACTTATACTTCAATATAATTAAGGTTTTTTTAGCTGATTGTCCAATAAGTTTTATCTATTGTGTATCTTAACAAATATATATATATATATATATATATATATATATATATATATATATATATATATATATATATATATATATATATATATATACGGTTCTATTATCGAATAATCAATTTTTCATGTATATTAAACTGTAGTATAATTGATTTAAACATTGTTTTTGTGTACGGATGAATTGTAATTAGTTTATAATGAGTGATGAGTTTTTTAAGTTGTTGATTTGAGAGGTATTTTTGTTTGTTTAATTAATATTCGTTTTTGTTACGATGTTCATTGATGGATTTTTGTAATAAATTACATAGTTTCATGAATGAAGTTTTAGATTTTTGTTTGTATATCAATTGTGAATTACTAGAGATTTTTACAAGACTATCGTAAGATGACCCATTAATTTTTTGAACAAGAAATAGAACTGAATTATATTTTTGTAATTATAAAAAATAATTTCATGTGTATTTTTTTCCTTTTTAATATAGCAAAACATTTACTTTTAAATGGAACCAGTTTAAGTAAAATAATTGTCGTGTTAATATTTTTCAATGAATTAGTAGATACATTAAAAAAGTTTAAGTAGGTTAACAGTCAATAAAGTACGACTATTATACTCTTTCAGAAGACTGTGACGAACACTTTAATTTTATCGATAAAGTACCGTTTTGACATAAGTGGACGTCTACTTATAAATGTATATTTTATATATAAATGGATTTTTTTTTATTTATATAGAAATTATTTTTCATATATATATATATATATATATATATATCTGATATATATATATATATATATATATATATATATATATATATATCTGGATACAATCATACTAAAATGTAACATCGTTCAATGTAGCACATATAATACGACTTACATTTTTCAAAAATGACCGTATCGAAATGAACTAAACACTACACATCCATCTGCTTACATATATAATTTGGTATGGTAATTTAAATTGCGACCTGCCCATATGACACACGATGACTGTGTATATATGTATGTGTTTGATCTCGAAGCTGAATAAAAAACTACGCTTCAGAAAACCAGCATTGGACTTGCACAGATAATCATGAATATTAATGATATGAAAAAAATCGTGTCATTTGATTCATCGAACAGATTTCGAACTGTCGATGAGAATAAAATGTCATATAATATTATATGAGGATGGAACGATATGAATGATACACGCGTTGCTTTTAACAATTTGAAAAATAATGTGAAATGTACAGGTATATAATTCAGGTATATTATATATTCTGTTTTAATTAGGCATATATATATATATATATATATATATATATATATATATGTATTTATTTAAAAAAATCACAAATTGATTTTTACTTTTTGTACGATCGAATATTTTTGTATAAAAGTATGATTTTTGATAAAAAAAAGGGATAAGATGAATTAGTGATAAGATTATACAAATTTGTTAGTACAGTAGGAATAATTTATTTTTGAAAACATGTTTAAATTTTTAAGACCAATTTGAAATCTTTGTTAAAAAATAGAAATTTTTACAAAGCATTTAACTATTTATGATTATCTTAGAAATTATTTTTTTTCAAATCTGTTGTTTTTTATTGTCTTAATAAGAATCTAAGATTTGTGTAAGATTTTGAATCATTTTTTTTATTTCTATTTAGGGTAAAAACACTAGTTTTCTTCTAAGTTTCAATTAACAACTAGTCAAAAGTATGGAATATAATCTCTTATAATAAATTATATAAATTTGAAATTGTAACGAGAAAAGATACATAATTATTATTTATACAGAAAAGAACTCAGCCAAACTTTTCAAGATATATGTAGATTCAATAGTTTATGTGAATGACTATAAAATGAATCCTGGTCATAAATTAATACTCTAATCTATTTATGAAAAAAATATGAGATTTTTTTGCATTACATCGAATGCAAAAATAATTCTTTCTGAAATTGAAAAAAAAAATAATTTATTATAAAATATTCATCTTCACAACTATATCTCTACCTTTGATTTTATGTAAAATTTTCAAGATTTAAATACCACTATATTATTTATGTAAATATATTTATTAAAGCGACACATTGTATATGTAAGTTAATAAATTCAATGTGGACACAAGAAGTGGTCTATTGTTGATGCAAATGCATCCGGCATTTACTGATCCGTTGCCCTGCAGCATCTCTGTTCAACTGTATAGCGGTATGCGCTTTTTCATTCGTGTTGATTGTACCCCATTTATCGTCTATTATCTGCCATTCAAAACGGTAAAACGTCTGCGTCAATTCACAAACGACAAATCAGAATATTGCATAACATGTCAAATTAATAATCTTGAATCATTGTATGATTATAAATCTTTGTCTATTATTCTAATTCCATTCTGACATTTAAAAAAGAATCATGTGTTAACTGATGTACGTGTCCATAATTTTATATAATTTTCAGAGTGTTTCGTGTTACAGCTCCGTTAATATATTGTCCTTCAATTCATATTTTCGAATGGTTCTTTTTTGTATTTGACATTCAGATTCGAATGTGCATTTTAAATTAATTTATTTAAAATATATACTTTATACCGTCATCAGATGCAAAATATTATCATAAAATGATAACGAGGCAGTTTGATTTTATGGTAAACATATTTAATAATCAACGAATATTAGATGGATAAGTTTAATGTATTGTCTTTTTTTACAGAAATCGCCAAAGTGCGCGCGAGCCTCTTCCAGATCAATGGCGTAAAAAAGGAGCCACTCATTTTACCAGAACCTGACGGTCCAGTTACAACATTAACAGAGAAAGTTTATGTTCCAGTAAAAGAGCATCCAGACGTAAGTTTTAATTATAAATTCATATTTAAATTTAATTGCATTAAGAAACGAGTCCGTAATAAATTGCTAAATAGCCATCTGTTAATAATTATTCTATCCTACACGTACTGAATCTTTATTCTTTCATTTTTACTTTTTATATATACTTTGAAACAGTACATAAAATCATTTAAAAATAACGTAATAAATAGTAATAGAGTATATTCTCTCATCGCTGCTATGCAAAGAATACAAATTTTTGTATTTATAATAACATTTAAACGTCCACTCATTAATCAGATTTGCATCTGTGGCTAGTAAACAACTCAGCACGCAACTTCTTGGGCGGATCACACCGGTGGTCATAACCATTTGAATAGCCCTAAGCTTAGAAATTTATAAGTGTAAGTTTGAGATCTTATACATCGAGCTATTTTTAGCTGTGAGCTATAGAATTCAGGCGAAAGTGTTTTGACACGACATCCTTCTCGAATCTCCGTAATATCCGCACGTATTAAGAATGTTCATATATGGAAATCAGTTATACAAATAGTGCTTTAACAGTACGATTGAAATTTAATGTATTATTAATGAATGTTTAATAATAATAAATTTTATACGATTAGTTGATTAGTTAGTTATTATGAAATTGCTGCAAGGCATAATTAAATAATTTTCGACGACATTGATAGTTTTCGTAAGACAGGAAGCGTTTACACACACACACACACACACACACATATATATATATATATATATATATATATATATATATATATATATATATATATATGTTTGTCGAGTAATTAAACAATTTTAACATCTAATTAAAAATTAATATTTCATCATAACAGAAGGGTGTATGAACCATTTTTTTAGAAAATAGTTTTATTTAATGTATGAGATTACTTTACAGATTTATACTTTATAACAGGATATATAATATTATAACCTAAATTTGGTATTAATTGAAATTTTTGTCTGCAAAAAGTACCAAAATTTTCAAAAAATCACTTTTCATTATGTCTATAATTTGTAATTTATTTCATACACTTTTTTCTTATAATTCCTTAGATATAATTTTATCGGAAATGTAAGGAATTAATTTCAAGAATGTCCTACTCAAAATATTATGAATAAGTACTATTTTATTACTAATATTTATTTATTAATTTTTAAGAAATTTTCTTTCTATAAATTGCACCTATCTTCCTTGCTTAAGTATATATTTTATTTATTATAAATCTGAAATGAATCTAATTTAAAAAGAAATAAAATAGTGTTATAAATAGAAAAAATGACTTAAATTATTTATTATATGTTTTTTAAATTGTTAAATTTTTGATAGATTACTTATTTTTAATAATAGTATATTTTTGAATATATAATAATAAGCTTTTTTTAAATATTAATAATGTTATTATACAAACAGAACATCACTTTGTTATAATACATATGCCTTGAATACAAAGGTAGAAGTATGTGTTTTTGAATGCATAGGGGAGAATATAGATGTTTAAGTACAAGTGGGTAGAGTATTTGTGTCCTGAATGCAAAAAGAGGAGTGTCCATATCATAAATGACTAAATGGATTGATATCTGAGTTCAAAAAGAGAAATATTAATGTTTTAAATGCATATGCGTTTTGATGTATTATTATTGGGAGAGATTTTTTTTATTAAATTAAGTTTATTTAAAATATTATTTAGTAGTGATTACAACTGGTTTTACATGAGATATTGTTTAGTAATAATATGGTCATGTAAATTATTAGTAATGTAATTGTTAGTGGTACAGAGGCGATTTTTTGGAACTAAAGTTCATTTTATGATACTGCAAACGATCATGTAAATCAATGTAAGTTCAATGAAAAATAATTTATAATGCTCAAATAGCCTAACTGTAATAAAATTAACCAATCTAAATATGTTGAATTGAAAATACACCGACGTTATGATATAAATAGATGTATTATATTTTTTAATCAACACAATTTGTGTTATCACATTCACAGCGATTTCAAAATAGGAAATTATATTCCTTGTACTAATCATCTGATTTATTTCGTGATAAACTCTAAAAAATGCGTAAATTGAAAAGTAATAAAATAAGATAACCTAAGAATTTTTTTTATATCATAATACTGTATGGATGATGGCATAATCATTGAAAATTACTTAAACTGTAATCAAAATTAATAGTAATCAGTTATTGAACATTTCGACTAAAACTGTTTTTGTGGTATGTGGAGAATAATTATTTGTGAAGGTAAATCAAACAAAATAGGGTCAAGTTTGAGGAAAGTTTCGTAGTTTCATTATTTTAATTTCTTCAATAGATATTTTCATCAAATAAATAGCTAAATATAATGTACGACGGTCAAATTTTAAAAAATAATATTTATTTACTTAATGTTAAGATCTTGTATTAACTTTCACAAATGATTTTTCACTCCTCCGCAAACTTAGATAGTTTTTCTGATCAAAAATGTTTATTACTTGATCGTAAGAAAAGTAGTTTGTTGATTAATGACATTTTCATTAATGAAAGTAAATTTAGCCACGTTGTCAAAAGCTATATTATTAATTTACGAATATATTAAGCTTATATTCAATTTTATAGATTATAAGAAGGGAAATAAAAAAATCAAAATGATTCTTCAATTTTTTAACAGTACAGAATAACTTATTTATATAAAATGTACGTTGCAATCTGAAATTTTAACTACATAAATCAAAGAAAACTATTGAGACAAATGTATAAATTTCCTATAATAACATCCAGTACATAATTTCGTTTCTTCTAACAGAAAAATATATACAACCTTTATAGATAAATAATTTGACTACTTGAATAAAATTACCCACACACAGAACAAATTGTACACTACTATAAAGATTCTACCTTCTTTATGTGTTGTGTATGTATATTCAGCCGCATAAAACTTGTTTCATTCTGAGTTGTAGAACGGAAATGTACTGAAAGAACGCATTACTGTAATGTAATATATGGCAATTGTTATCTCTAATTGTTGTTCCGTTAATGTTTATGTACGACAATTGCTACTTTTGACTAGTTTAATACTCATTGTTCGCATTATTTAAATTGTACAGGTAAAGTATTTTCTACACAGTAATCTTTTCCATACTTTTTCGATGCAGCATGCATTGAAAATTGATGTCAGTAAGAAGTTCAACAGTGTATATTTGTAAATAATCTTACTAATATTGAATCACTGTATGTTGTCATTAGCAACATATAAACAAACTCGTTTAATTAAACTTATATTTTTTGAGAAACGAATGTCAATCATAATGAGTAAACGCACCGAATTTAAAATACATACACAATCATACAGTTCAGTGACATGAATCATCGTCAAGTTGCAACCCCCTTTTTATACACAGTCGGTCGACAATGGTAACCACAATATTAATGATTAGCTATAGAGGTATATACTCAGTCATGGCCGTCCAGAAACGGACATCCGGCAGACGCTCCGCATGGAAATACTTTTACTGATTGTCACATCAAGTGTGGAATTAAAATGATATTGTACCGATCCACTAACCACGCGTGACAATTTGTTCCGCGTGTCATTTGGATATTATTCCAATTCAGTTATACGCCAATTAATGTAGTCGTAAAATGAACCGTTGTATTGTACGAATTTTCGTATCCAATGGTCGTTTTTATGAATAATCGCGGTTATTATTTATATTAAATGTAAACGTATCATGCGTACACATTACACAACTGTGTATATGCATGTGTATATGTGTGCATGATATGTGTGTGTTTGTGTAGTATCTATGTGTGTGTGTATATATATATATATATATATATATATATATATATTCAAAAAAGAGAGAGCTTTAATTTTTACATTTATATAATGAAAATATAAATATAAAAGAGATTTCTAAGACGTTCAAAGTAGTAAAGATTCATTATTTTTTACATTATATGAAATATTATTGAAAATATTGATAGTTCATATTCAGTATACAACAATTTATTGACCTGTGTTGACAGAAATGTAAACTCTTAGCAGATATCCCTGTGAAACAGATGTGCGAGGAAAAGATATGCGTAGGGGTTTACATTAACCCTTAATGTCTCATGCTGTTCTTGAGAACATTCGGGCACTAATGACTAGCTGTCGAAGTGCCTTAAAACCCCAATAACCAACCAACCTTCAGAACAGTAAATATTAATTTCAAAAATGAATGTTGCTTATCCGCATTTCTGTGACAGTCTTCATCCGCAGACCGCTAAGATACAGAAAAAGCAATTTGACTGTACATTAACGTTCTGAAAATGATAAGATCACCATTGAAATCCGCACAAGCAACAATCAAAACTAATCAGAATCAATCATTGAACATTTTTGAACAGAAATATACATATATATATATATATATATATATATATATATATATATATATATATATATGTGTGTATATATATATATATATATATATATATATATATATATACATATACAAGACTTAGATTTATTGTACATTTTAGATTAGAGATTATTATTTCTGTTCAAATAAAACTTTCAGCAATAAGACATATATTTTAATATAATAACCAAATAAATAAAAAAAATGAATTTAAAGTTTATTATAAATCAAAGTACATTGTCTGGGATAATCCGTATAGAAAAATATGCTTAATGTAATTACATTATAATATTTAATGAAAGTGCCTTACATTGTTTCGAAGGGTATTAAGGTGCCGATTGATGCGTGGAATAAATCGCGGTTTGACTTAACTACACAGACCATGGAAATGTCATGGACAAAAGCGATTCTGATTGATAGTTTACAACTACTGATGTTTTAAATTTGATGTCGTACATTTAAATCTCTACAGATACATTGTCTGTGTTTAATTTATATTAAAATATTTTGTATCTTTGCACAAATTTATTATTAAAAATTATAATTACTTATTAGAATATATATATGTGTGTGTGTGTGTATGTGTGTGTGTAGTGTCTAAAATCATTGCAAAATCCATACATTAACATTTACAGTTCAAAAAACAGAAAACACAACTGTGGAAAAAATCATAGTGAGTGAAATATTGCAGACAACGACATTCCCGGATGTAAAACATATAATTTAATAAAGGCACTACTCATTAAACCATGCATAAATTAAATAGACAATATTAGAATTTAATTAATAGCTTCATATTTTTCATTTATAATTATTGTATATTTAAATCGATCGTACTGTGGTTATTTTGTAACAGATTTAGTTTTCATATTATATATATATATATATATATATATATATATATATATATATATATATATATATTGAGATATGAGAGAGAAAAACATATATTTTAATAGTAAAAATAAATTAAACTTCCTTGCTATAAAACTATTATATTAAAAAAATATTTAATAGAAAATATTTAATAGAAAACAATTTTAATTGGATGTAAGAAAACTGATGATGGAAAATTTACTATAATTACAATATAAAAAACACCATATTAATAAAGAATTCTTACATCATTGAACAGTAATGATGATACCGATGAAAAATCACGAAGTGAAATACTCGTGACTAACAATTTCATTCATTAGATTGTATCAACATTCCAAGTGTCAATATATAAAAATAAAATAATTTGTTACAATTAATTCGAATTGTATGACTTAATGTACAGTTTTAGTCATGTAGTAATTATTTTGTATGGGAGGTTGTCATCGAGATAATAGACTTTTTATATTGGTGGATTATAATTTAGATCCTGATTTATGAATTGTCAGTATTGATTAAAGGAAGGCTATCCTGAACTTCGAAACACTTTTAATGTTGAGAAATAAAAATGAAACAAATCTATTAATTTAATTAATCAACGATCACTTTTAGATTGAATCTTACATTTTTTTTTGTTTTTCAATAAATTATTTTAAACATTAAGTGAACGAACAGTAATTACTACAAATATTGAATTAATAATTTATAGAAAATGAAATTGAATTTATAATGTTCAAAAAGAAATCAATGGCTAAATAGCGCCCAATTAAGATTATGCTGAAACTGCTATAATTACAGTTCTGTATAATCACTGTAAATTAGTAGTGAACTAATAAATAATAGCACAAGAAAATAACCTTTATTGTTTTGGTCCTTAAAGCTGAAAAATCAAGAATATCGAAAATGAAATGAACAATAATCAGTTTGTATTATGATTGGTTATTTAATTATAGATTCTAAGATTTTTAATACGAAACAGAAGTATATAATCATTGATTGTAAAAAATTAAGTTATAACATTAAACAATTGTATTTTGTGGAATATATATATATATATATATATATATATATATATATATATATATATATATATATTATACACATACCTACATATACAATCTAGAAATATACTTTTTAACCAATTCACTTCCAAAACACTAAATAAATCAATGATTTGATTTCTTGTATTGGAATATAGTAAATTAAACTTATGTTCAGAGGTAATAATCGATCATGCATGAAGATCGCCGATAATATAATATCGTACGGGACAAAATAGATTTTGAAGAATGCCAAGTCTGTTACAATTTGACAGCTTCATAGAAACAAAACCGAAGGACGTTTATGGCCCGTGGCTCATATTTGTTTAAAATAATTATGCTGTACGAATATAAAATATTAAAATACAAAACCAATAAATCAAATAGTTTCGAAAAATTATACAATAGCAGACATGTAGACCGACCACGTCGACTTGGAATGAAATGATTGCAAATTGACTCGTTAGTTTTTCAACAAGGCCTAAATTAACATTCGCATTTAAATATTTGTACATGTTATGGTGTGTTATTAATATCAATTTATATATATATATATATATATATTTGTGATAAGAATGAGAGAGAAAGAGTCAAAAAAATTATAAATAAAAATTTATATTCAGTCTAATTAACTGATAAACTATTTTAGAAGAAAATAAAAAAAATGATTTCGACACTGCATATAAAAATCATGGAAATAAAAATTACATACACACACATATGTATATATATATATATATAAGGGGGAAGGTAGAGGCCAATATTTTCGAATGATAACAGAATCGAATTTATAAATGGGATTTCATAACGAAAAATCTAATTTTCTCACCTGCGATACTATGTTTACAAATGATTCGATTTCAGTATTAAAAAATATTTTCTATCAATAATTGTTTATAAATAATATTACTTTAGAACTTTATATTTAAATAGAAGAGAGATAACAATACATTTTATCACTGTGATTGAATTCACTTTCACGAACGACATTTTCACACACACCATATAAATCACTATTTTTTTCTGATGAAAATTTTCAATAATCGATTATTGAGAATTCAATGCGCTTATGCGTATTTAGATGACGATGCCATCATTCTTAGAATAGTAAGGTGTAAAAAAATATTCAGGAATCGGTTATTGTACATTATTTTTGAATCAATTTTTTTTGTGTTACATAAGTGTATTATATGTTAAATAAAATCCCTAAAGTATTGCTACATTTAGCAACAAAACCAGTTTATGTTATCGCATTCACTGCGATTTCACGGGGAGCAAAATATTTCGTTTACGAATCAATCCTCTCTGTTATCGACCGGCATTTACAGTGTTCAGTTATTAGCATAAATTCTTGACTGAGATGAACCGGGTGCTGGCATATGTCTGCTACCTAGGTGCGCATTTAAACTATCATGGCGGCAGTTCAGTGCGGGACGATGCGGCGTCATGGCGGCAGAGTTAAGAGGCTTTACACATACAGAGTGTGACATCATCTGGTCTGCGAACACGTGTTTCTGATCTCAGATCCGACATGCCCGACTGACTTTTGCTAACATTAAAAAAATATTATGTACACTATCAAAACATACAAGCGTATAAACGGCCATCAATTAAGTAGAAATATAGGTAACGGAAATAGAATTGATTACTTGAACATGTTAAGGGTTTTCTCGAGCTGTCTGTTTATGTCACAGTTATATAATTATGATTCATTATTTTCTTCAATTATGAAGACTAATGAAGTAACTATATTGTACTCGTGTATCTCATCAATTATTTTCCTCAAAAAAAAATCATGTTACACAGAACTGAAAATCATTAAACATTTTTTTGAGGTAATTGTTTGAATTAAGAATGATACAATCTTAGTCATTAATTATATATATATATATATATATATATATATATATATATATATATATATATATATATATATATATGTAACTAAAAATGTGAGTCTCAAAATGTGATTTTTTCTTACTAATAAAAGAATATTCAAATTAACTATGGTTTAAAAGAAATCTAATATGGTTCAGCTTGAAACAATGAAATCTTGTTAGAATATCATTCATATGAATTTCGAGGTACGTTGTTGAGATCAAAAGACATTTAAACCGGTTCCCAAATGTTTTAATTGCTTTCGTTTGATGAATGTATTAAAAATACATTGAGTTAATTTTCTCATAACGTAACTCAATACTACAGCTATAAATAAAATGTGTGTGTGTGTCATTTCAGATGTGGTCTTTTGAACTTTACAGTTTTTTCAATAATTGTTTTCTATTTTTTTTTAATAAATACAAATT
Source organism: Acanthacorydalis orientalis (assembly GCA_034766995.1). Classification (NCBI taxonomy): domain Eukaryota; kingdom Metazoa; phylum Arthropoda; class Insecta; order Megaloptera; family Corydalidae; genus Acanthacorydalis; species Acanthacorydalis orientalis. The sequence goes on from CM068319.1 coordinate 28,109,333, forward strand.
AAAAGGTTGTAAAGCAATTCGGTAGGCTGTTTTATATCTAGACTTTTTTCAGAACTACTAATTGTTTTTTTATGTAGAAAAATATCTCTGAATTGCTAAATAGTCGTGAAAATGAGATGATTATTACATGATAGAATGACGCCATTTTTCTATTTAGATAGTTTGATACGAAAATTATTTATTAATTAATTATTTATTGGTCACCTAATTGGATCATAAAATATCGAACAAATTACAAAAATTAAATTAATTGAAAATAAAGAAAAATATATATAAGAGAATAATTCTCTATTAAATAGAGGAATGCTTTATAAACTTTGAAATGTTGGGATTCAAAATAACTATAGATAGTTTATAGTGAGTGATAATAAAGACGAATTAGATAAAAAAAGCGAACCCACGTGAAGTCGCAGTAAATATGATAATAATTGTATACCTAATGCGTTCTTTCTGTTTTAATAAAATATACAGATATCTGACGTGTACCATAAACAATCATTGAGAGTAGTGGCTGAACCTTTTGAAATTAAAATGACTAAAATGTCTCCCCTTGCCCTCTGACGCTACTTTCATTGTTTTAGCGTTAATATAAGAATGTCACTGCTTCCATGCGTAGATTCTGCCATAGCCTTAAGAAAAAAATATTTAAAATAAACATTAGGTTCTACATACTTCAACAGTTTAGAAGGAATTTAATCGATGGACCAGTATTAGTGTAAATATGATTATTTGATTTGTAGATATATTTTAATTCTTAAATTATCATAAGATAAAAATAGCGAAGGTGAAACAATTCATAAATGAAACTAGGTTTATTCCATGTAATTTTATTATGTTATGAATATATATATATATATATATATATATATATATATATATATATATATATATATCTATCTTTGTATGCCCTAATAGGTCATACATACAAACAAATCATTAAAATGGGTTCAATTGATCGTCTGTATAATGTTCAGCTATTAGAGTCCTAATTAAGCGTGAAAATGGTTTACTATCCACCTAGTTGATGTTAAACGATCCGCTTCACAGAACACGTAACCTCTTTCTAACAGAAAATGTCATTGTTATTCAAACTTTTTTGTAATATGTGGACGATACAATAAAAAGCAAACGAATGTATTCGTTCATAAATACTCTGTTTCAATTTCATAGCGACGTAATCTTCTACAACGTTTTTAAAATCATTGATTCGTATTTATCGTACAATAAAATTAACTTTCATTGACTAAGAAAATATCTCCGAAGCGTAAAATAATCACTGGTCAAAGCTGTTTTTAAATAATTTTAATTAAAAAAACGATGTATGCTTTTTCAAACAAAGAAATAAATGGTAAATCTAATAAAAGTCCAGAAGTTATTCTGACAACATATTCATTCTTCAGTCTTCTAACCAGATTCTATCTATTATAAAAAATGATTTTAAATTCACATTCATTTAAAACAAAATAAGTTTATATAAGAACCCGTGCAAAATGATTTATATTTTAGTTCCAAATTTGCTTTGATATTATTTGAAACGTATTGAAATAAGTAAACAAATTCAGTTTTTAAGCGAAATAAATGAAATGACCTCAATTATATTTTTAAAATTGTTAATAATATTTACTATTCTAATCATTCACATTGCGTTGAAACGTTTCAAAACATGTAATAGAAAATGGAACAAACTGTATGAACAAAATTAAATATTTAACGTAATATAAGAAATGAATAAACACTAAAACATATTTATTAAATAAACTTAAATTGTAATGTTTATAACACAGTAAGAAAATCTAACGATTTGTTTTGTACAAAAGTATAAGTTAAAAAATTAAATAAATATATATAGGAAACTATAAATATATACTTTATTATACCAATCCATATTTGTTTGATGGAATGAAAGTTTCTTAATAGAATATTTGTTCAAATAGTTTGATTTTCTTATTTTTTAATATTTGTTTTAAGAATACGTATTAGATTTTAAATATTGCGATCATTTAAAAGAATTCTTTTTGAATGATGTGTGAAGTATATGTAAATATAGGCAAGACTAATTAAAGTTAATGTATGAAGTGCTAGACTGGAATAGATACACATTTAAGTATAAAATGTGTGCATAACTGGTTATTGCAATCATTTGTACCAGTTTTATAAAAAAATATTTTTTATAAAAGTAATTTTTATATAATATAATGTATTGCAGACATTTACAAGTTTAGTAAAATTTATGTAATTGTATATGAACTTAAAGAAGTATTTAGAACAAAATTTATAGTGATTCAATCGTTAAAACATTTTCAAGTAATTATTTTTTTTCAAAAATGATACACGTTTTGTAACTTAAACTCATACGATATAAATATAGACTGATAATACCATCTGCATATTTTCGAATAGAAAATCGAGTGATAGTAAAATTTACTTTGTTTTTCTACCCTATTCAGAGTGTAATTGTTGTAAATAAATAATTTATTGTAAAAGATAATTTTATGGCTGTACATTATTAAATATTGTTTCTTCTTTTAATGTAATGTGTTTAATATTTTTATCGGCAAAAAATTAATAAATGTAGCTTTGCAGACACAAATTGTTTGCTTCTGACGGAAAATAAGATTTAAGTTTCAAATAAATCTCGTTCATCAACAAAAAAATATTTATTTTATTGGTACTGTATTGTATTTTGAAACTGCTCCAATACATTAAAAGATACTGTTCTTATATATCTTGCATGTATCAACTAAAATTGTCAAGAAACTTCTAATAAGGATAGTTAATTATTCATAAACATTACATTTCGTATTTGCATCTTTGTTACACTTGTTTACACTTAAAGGCAATAGACATATTGGAAAAAAGAATTGCATTTCTCTTAATCTTGTAATTGGAATTTGGAATTATCAATCCATTTATATTACTTATATGTTTAAACTATATTTTTTCCATTCGTTTGAACTATATTATAATCATATAAGTGATTCATAGAGGTAACTTATTCGATAATAACAGCCACATATAATACTTTTCGTACATTTTTGAATGTTCAAGAGCCACAGAAAATATTATTTTAAAATGGTATTTATTAGGTTGGTAGAAACATAATTGCGGTTTATAACTTTTAAATTTATATATAAAACCAACAGTTTAATATAAATAATAAAAATACAACTACTGTAGTAATCCTATTAGCCAAAGCAGAATATGTTTAATCTCTACTCGTTGAAGACTTTAAGTCTTCATTTTTCCAGTTAAAAGTTGCATTTTTAAAGATATTTTTCTCAAAAATTTACAGTATAACCCGTCCTGATTTTGTTTTTAGTGCATTCAGCAAGTCTTAATTAACAAAATTATTTAGTTTCATATTTTTTTAAGGATTCTCTACAACCGTAGAGCCATCTTAAACAGCAGTTTGGACATGTATGTGAATTGTGAATTACCCGTTTATATATAAAATATTCTAATATTGGTACATACTGTACTACTATAGATTATTAATATAAAAGTTTAGGAAAAATGGCAATGAAACTCAATATTGTCTCGGGACCCACACAGAGTAGCTTTGTGAGTCGCATACGGCTCGCGAGCCGCAGCTTGCCCACCATTGATATAGACAATTAGTGTTTTATTTTTAGTAAAAATTCTGGATTTATTCAATAAAAACTAATATGTTAAATTATTGTAATTATATTATTTATAACTGAAAAAAAGACAGACATGTTAGGACAAGCAAAACTTGCAGTTACTATTAATCCAATATGTATACGATTTAATATTAGTTTATTTAAGTTTGTTATAAAACAAAAACTCCTATAAATGGTCGAGTTCTTCAAACCTTTCAAATAAAGAAATATAATATTCTATTTAAATGAATCTTATATTTATTGAACAATATAAAAGTAGTTGTTAACTAGTTGTATAATAGAAACGGATAAGGTAAAAATCATATATTCTCAAAATAATACAAACACTTGCATTATATCAAATCATCTGTGTCATTCGATTACTGCTCCACTAACTGATTTTAATTGAATGATTCATTATCAGATGGGGGGCCCCTATGTAGACACGAGCTGCCGTTATGAAGATTGACGGCACGGGTGGGTGCTGTTTTATGCAACTGCATGCACATGGATAGATATTTTTAAACCGTGAAATGAAATAGATGCCACATTTTCTAAACGTAAATCGTATAAAATCCGATTACGATCATTAATGAATGTATTTATTTTGTTTCAGTTTAATTTCGTTGGTCGAATTTTGGGACCTCGAGGTATGACAGCAAAACAGTTAGAACAAGAAACGGGCTGTAAAATTATGGTTCGAGGAAAAGGATCAATGAGAGACAAAAAGAAAGTAAGTGATGTACATTTATTATACGAAAATGTGTTTGAAAATAATTTAAATATTTCGTAATTTTATCCGCGTTTTATTAAAAAATTATTACTAAAATTAGTTCATTGACAGATATATTATGTTTTGGTCAATAATATAACTTGTTATATTTTTTTATATACAAGAAATAACACAAATTAATTTAATTACAGAATAGTACAAATTTTATTAATTTCAATACATGAATATGCCTAAAACAATTATATGAATTTATTTATAATTAACACAAATACTACCCCTATTTTCACGATTTTCAATGATATCACAATTTGATATGTTCAAAAGACAACCAGATATAAAGAACTATTTATGATATTAAAATGTACATGTATTCTGTATTCTGTAATAAAAGGCAAATGATTTTTATATATGATCTCCCATTGTTAAAATCATTTATTCTCTAAAAATATTTTTGCAAGCATTCACATATTTTTAGAACGGGATGAAGAGAATTTATATGTAAGTAATTAAACTATTGTGCAAGTTGGAATAAAATATTTGACAGTATATTTATTATTTATCGATGTTTATAGTTTAATTATTTGTTTGTTGAATGTATTTTTGACAATTTATTATCAGTACTTAGTTCTTGTATTTTTTTTTTATTTGAGTGTAATGAAAGTGTTCATGTATTTACTCGTATTTTTAAATGCAAACACTATTATAATAATTATTTAATTCATTTTACAATCAAAATACTCTCTAATGGTACACTCTGTTTCTCTTTATTGTGCAAATCAATAATTAATACGTATTTTCAAATGATTTTTAATAAATTTTTAATTTTAATGAATTTTCAATGTTTTAAAATAATTTTAAAAGAAATTTTACTATAAACTAACTGTTTGTAGATTTATAATCAAATTTTAATTTGTATCGTACTTTCCAAATTACTTATTATAGAAAACATAATTGCTAATATGGAGTGAAAATTAGCTTAATATATCAAAAAAATGTTTTGTTTTAATTATTATAAATGAAATTAAAATAGATCTTATTTTATCCTTTTAATATTTAATGTAATTTTATGATTTTGTTCAGAATATTCTTATATATTTTTTTTCTGTCATATCTGTATAGTTTTATTGATTTCTTACAGAAATGAATGTTTTTACAAACAGAACTTTGAAACAGAGTGAAATTATATTTTTATGCCAGAAATATTTATTTCAACGCATACATTATAAAAATAATTTGGTATTTTTAATAGTAACCGCATATTTTATTACTATTTCCTTACCTGTTCAATATTTAATTTTTTTCTCACTGAAGTGTATATAAATATTAAGTTATTTTATGATATTTAATATTAATAATAAAACTGTTTATCAAAGTCAATATTATTTAAAAGATATATTAAATATTAAAGTGTCCGTATATACTTGTTTATTATTTTTTTATTCGTTGTGCAGTTATGAATAAAATATGATTAATTATTTTATATTTTTAATGTTATTTACGTGTGGAAATCGTGGAATATTTTCGTATATTTATTGTTTTTATTTGTACATATAGGAAGATCAGAATCGTGGTAAACCAAATTGGGAACATTTAGCTGACGAATTACACGTTCTACTAACAGTAGAAGATACCGAAAATCGAGCACAGTTGAAATTAGCTCGTGCTGTCGATGAAGTTAAAAAATTATTAGTTCCAGTAAGTTCGTTATATACCACGCGTTTTATTGCGCATTTTTTTGAGCTCGATATTGATTCTTTTTTGTAATTTAATAGCAAGCAGATGGCGAGGATGAATTAAAGAAAAGACAGTTGATGGAGCTTGCAATTATCAATGGAACATATAGAGATTCAAGCACTAAAGCTGCCGCTGCTGCAGGTAATTTTTTAATCATTATTTTCAACCTTTTTATTTTTGTATTAAAAATCAGTTTAAAGAAAGTCTTAAAAGATACTAGGACTTGATTTTGTAGTAGTTAAAAAAAGTGTTCTGAATATACAAAAACATTTCATGTTTTCTTGTTATAAATATGTTTCTTGATGTTTCTGTAATTAATTTTATGAAAATAGAAAATGGTAATACACACACACATGTATATATATATATATATATATATATATATATATATATATATATATATACACACATATATATACACATATGTACATATCTTTTTTATTAGTTTTAGTGTATGTTGTACGATGTAAATCGCTAATTTTTAACAGGCGCGCTGTTTTAAAGAGCAAAATCATTTTGATATTTTTTTATTAATTCTTCTTTTGCATAAATTAATTAGCGTTATTACTTTTTGAAATTCGAATTTATTAAGTTATAAACATTGAATGATGTTTATAAAAGAAGTATATTCTAAAAAATCTTATTTTGTACTATAGCATGTGATGAAGAATGGCGTCGCGTAGCTGCCGCTGCGGCTGCAGAAACACAACGTCTCTTATCTCCAGCAGCTGCCGCCGCCGGTCTTCCAGGTTTGCGAGCAGCGGCTACACCGCTGGGTGCACCGCTCATACTCTCACCACGCGGTGTACCAGCTGCCACTGCAGCGAGTCTTCTGCCAGGTCCCCCAACCCATCCAGATCACCTTATATACACACCGTATGCCGATTATGCAAACTATGCTGCAGCTTTATCTGCGGCATCTCCATTACTGACAGCCACAGCAGAGTATGCTGCAGATGCTGGTGGGTTATTTGCGCGTTAACTAGGCAGCCCATGTGATGGTAATGTCTTGGTTCAATATGTTGTAGAAGGTGTGCCAGGTCGATATTATTATTTCCTCGAATGAAGACCTGAAAGAATGAATTTCATGTAATATGAAAGTCGATTTAAAGTAGTTGTTTTTAATTAATGAATTTTATTTTCGAGTTAAGTACGAGTCTTTAAGAAACTGAAAATAAATAATATATTGAACTGAGAAAAAGTTCACCTCATGTTAACCATCACTTCGAGAGTAATAGTTAAATAATTTCTTTTATTTTCCATTTCTTGAAATGATCAATATCAACATTTTTATATGGAAATAATTGTATAGGATGTGACTGCTTTTATGTATTGTATTTTTTCATTTTTTTAGATTATTTATGAACGTGAACAGTTTTAAATGAGGTGTTGTTTTTATCTACTTATTGTCTCTAAATATTTTCTGTGATATTGCTCCGCACATTTATATAAAAGTTTTCTTGATGGAGATATAGTTTGTTAGATATTTTATTCTAAATGTGACCGATTAAAACCTTACAGCCAAGAAGAGTTAATTTAAATTATACTGGAATTTTTCCATCTACAGTTTTTTCAAAAAACAGAATTTAAATTACTTAATGAAATAAAAATAGTAACTTTTAAATATGAAAATAGGGGCTGTTCAGGTTACTTTTTTTTTAAAAAAAAAAGATTTTTTAAATACAGAATAATTTTATTTTTTCATGCATATATAAAATATATTATTTATATATATATATATATATATATATATATATATATATATATATATATATATATATATATGTATATGTATATATATATATATACACAGTATTTATATATTATTATAGTTAATAGTTATCATGATTACACCTAAGAATTGGGTACCATTCATATTCATGCATTTATCGGAAGAAGAATTTTGTCATTTCGTTACCATTTTTTAAGTTTAAAGTTACATATGCTTATGTATGTTTACACATTTATATTATTATTATTAGTTCTTAAGAAGTTTTATTTTCAATGAGCCATATTTTATAATTATTATTTTAGGTAGGAAAATTTTAAATTATCGTGCTTGGAGACATGCTTTAAAATAAATTAGTCCATTAAATACAAGACTTTTCAGATCAGTTTAAAATCATTTTAAAACTGAAGATATGACATCACATTTTAGGAAAGTTTATTTTTCATAGCATTGCATAATTTTTTGCAATTTCAAATAAGGTGCTCTCAGATAGTTAGTATAAATATTTTCAATACAAAAAGCTAGTCGAAATATTAAAAACATCACAGCAACCGTTATATATTTATATAGTTTTAGTCTTTATTGTGTAAATTCTGAGAACGGTGAAGTTAATCAATTACATAATAGCTGAGTTTTTTTTAATTGTAACATATGATATATTTTGATGCTTGCCGTGTGGGAAAATTAATGGTATATTTTTATTTTATAATATTATGAACTTTAAATGGAACTGAAAATTGCATTTATAGACAATAATCGAGTTTTGATTATGCTTACTGATTTTTTCCATCAAATTTGCTATAATATACAATGAATAAACTTCTTAAATTACTGTTTCTGAAGCACTATTAACTAAATAATTATTAAATTAGACAGATAAATTAGGATTGTTCAGCTAAATTTAGAAACAATTCTAAAAATCTATCAACATTTTTTTTGACATGAATGTTAAGACATAATATATAAATGAATATTAAAGAATAAAATTATTCCATAATGAATTGTAATTGTTATTTTAGATTTGTTTTTTTTTTTTTGGTGATTTTGTGGACTAAAATTTTACATTATTTTTTTTTTAAATATTTGTTTTAATTGTTTGAATTAAATATCAATTAAAATATTATTTTAGCTGGACAAACCCAATTGATACAAATGCATTAAATTGTGTAATTGAATTATAACACCGGTCTTTTGTATTATTACGTACTTGTCGAGTGTTTTATTAGTTTATCGCATGCTTTATTTTTATTTTTTTTTTTTTTGGTGATTGGTATTTCGGTGTAGGATTCTTGTCGTTTATTCATATCTACTTAACTATTACGCTTTGTCAATTTACCGTACGATTATAGTTAAATATTTAAAAATGCTATTTCCGCGTTGTTATTTAAAAACAGTTAATCTTTTAACTAATGACCAGAAATTGAGAATAAAGTTTAATTAAATTGAAACTACATAATGATAATTTTTTTATATATATATATAATGGCCAAATAATAACAAGTTAGAGGGACCAATAGAGAAAAATCTCTTAAATAACAACCCTACTAACTAATATTATATAAATATCAACAAAGAACATATTTACAGATTCTTATGTAAAATACTCAATTAGATACTTGTATATTTCCATTTGTATATATTAGTTATATTGATAGAAGATACTGTGTAAGAAATTATAAAAAATTGACTTAAAAAGATTGTATTTTAAGCACTCTGTAAGAGTTGAAAAGTTATGTATATGAATTTCATGTAACTAGTATTTGATCATATTCATAATTTTTTTCTTTATTTTCCAATAAAATATATGTTGTGGTGCTTATTATTTTCAAATAAATGTATTTCTATTTATTTAAAAAAAATTATGGATTTGATCTACTCTATACGTCTAGTAAGGTACCTGTATTGTTTGACTGTAAGATTTTATTCTATAGGAAGTCTTGTTTGAAAAGTTAAAACTTTTCAAATATTTTAATTGGCGGCATTATCACACACATTTACTCTTTCAAGCAAAAACGATCTTGTATATTATATTGGTTATGAAAAGAATATATTCTATATTGTACATACGTATCGGAAAAGAAATATTCAAACTACCTCCGTAATTTTAAATTTTTTAAGAACTCGTTTACGACAACTAATTGTCATTGTTATTTATTTATGTGTGTGACTTTGTCTCATTTAAGTAACATGTGCAGCAGGCGCTGTGGCCAAGCAGAGGCGGCACTTGGGCACAATGCGGGAGCACCCCTATCAGAGGGCTGGAGCTCTTTCATGAAGGTCAGTGTCTTTGCCTTCTAAGTTTTATTTAATCGTATTGTTTTGTTTTCTAGCAGTCAACCAGCCAGTGTTGCTGCCAATGCACGGTTGCTGATGCCGAGTATTGTGACAGAGTAAAGTTGAAGTGTTGCGACTTAATATCGCTAATTATCGCTCGAATCGTTACAATACTAGGCAAGATGTTTTGTTGAGAAAGGAAGGACATATAATCGGCAGAAACAACCACTTAAATGTTTTCTCCTTAACATTGTGCATTTGCTGCTAGTCTTGTATTTTAAATATTTGATTATTTTTATAAAGATATTTTCTTTTTTTATATTTTTGTATTATTATAATTATTAATTATGTATAAGCTCTCTTACTATTTTCCTTGTTTTCATTTTACTTCAGAATAGGTTGTGAAGATAATGAGTCCTTCTTTTGCTCATTCAGAAATTTTATGTTCATAGAAATATGTATTTATACATTTTATCTTGTTTAATTATCGTTAACTTGAGCCAATGTGGATTTTTATGTTGACATCCGTATTGTTGTTTTGTATTCTTTATATTATCATTGCAAGCTATTGTAAGATCAAAAAAAAATGTTTTAAAATTATTGAAGCAGCAAATACAAATAAAAATTATTTTGTTTCAAATATGACTTATTTTATTTTGTTATAATATATAAATCGTTTTAATCCCTTTATATTAACTAACCCAAAGAATAAAGGAAAGGGAAGATTCTTCACTCTGACGTTCTTCACTCTGTAAAGATTTCTTCTATATACAGTACTTTAGATACTTGCACGTTGACACAATTGCACAATGAGAAAATGTAGCTTAAAAATTATAATAGATCGATATTAATTTTATAGCTGATAATATTTAACGAATCCTTCATTTTAACTTCATCCTGCTTGCACAGATCATGGATACTTTAATCTGTAACAATTAATATTGATTTGACAATAACTATTTCATGAAGATTGTCATGTTTAAAAAATAATGTTTCTAACATTGTACAACCACATGGCCAAGTTGACTAACTAAAAAAATTACTGTATTAAATTCACTTTGATTCTTTGATTTTGTAATTTCATAACATTAAACAAAAATTGATTTGCTTGAATAATTGTAAAAAATTATTTCAGTCTGTTTTCGTGACTAACTTAAACAATTACAATCTTTTTGTCTAATTATCTGTTACGTTAATTTTGAATTAAATTACTAATTTGTTCTGAGTTACAAAATCATACAATTAAATATAATTTGTTAAAAAATAATATGGGATTTTCTGTATGTGATTGGATTAAATTATTACAGCACAGTTCGATATTTTGTAGTTATTTTTTTTTAATTTTTTGTAAATTGTAACTTAAGTAATGAAAATGTTGAAATGCAGTAATTACATTAATATGTACATTGTGCTGTAATGATTTGGTATTAAAACTGTATGTACATATCCTCTGATGGTATGCATTTGCTTACAATCACGTATTTAAGTACTGCTTTATTCACTAATACCTCAGTGTCATGTGTAAGCTTGACACTTAGGTTGTTACAATTATTTGCATTGACAGCCTGTTCTGATATTGCTTTTGCACTGATCTATTAAATCAACAAGGTTCATGTATTCATTTAATATCAATTAGTTTGTAATTTGTAACAATTAATTGTTTTTGAAATTGAGTATATGTCGTATCAAATTGCAAAAATTAAAGTACACTTTAATACAAATTACTTAAGAAAATGTGTATATGTTGAGGTTTGATACGTGACTTGTATTAACATTTAATTTATTGATTTAATTGAAAATAGTTAATATCAGAAGTTATTTTGAACTTCTTCAATGGCAAAATCAACAGTTGTTCGACAAATTTATTATAAAGATGAGTGCTTGTGTTAATCGATCAGACTGAACAACACAAGTAAATGCATGACGGGCTGATAATGCATTCGCCATCATTTTGTACATTAGCATCACAGATGGACAAGAAAGACTAACAATCTGTTTTCTTTTCTTTTCTTGTTAACAATCCGGTAGGCTGATGCGTGTCTAACATGCGCCCTGCGTCTCTCCTGCGACTGACTGCGTCTGACTAACAACAACGCCCGCGCCACCTGACCGAAGTCTGTGCCTCCCGTGGGTTCCCGCGGTACGTCTAACCTCACTCTCTTTCTCACACGCACGTAACTGCTGCGCTGGCCGGCCGTCACCACCGCCGACCAACATTATCTTTACCTGTGGAGTCTTTTTAATCTTTTTTCGGTTTAATTTAACAAAACAGGTAGAGATTTCAAAGTCTTAAAATTGACATTTTCTGCGTAGCTGTTTAGTTTCCATAGTTTATAACTGTTTTTTGATATTTATGCTTAATGTACAGGAAATCAAAAGTGTACTTTATTAATTACAAACGTATATATAGGATACATGTATGTTCACATGCACATACATATATATGTATGTATATATGTATGTATGTATGTATGCATGTATGTATATATGTATGTATGTATATATATATATATAATGTGTAGATATATATATATATATATATATATGTATATATATGTATATATATATATGTATATGTATATATATGTATATATATATGTATATATGTATATATATATGTATATATGTGTATATATATATATATGTGCATATAAGTATATATATATACATATATATATGTATGTGTATATGTATATATATATATATATACATATGTATACGTATGTGTATATATATATATATATATATATATATATATATAGTGTGTAGTGCCTTCATATATAATACATTTTGTGTAATCTCAGATATAATTTGACTGACCAGCACAGCGATAATCATTGATCATTAACACGTGGGATACTTATGTAACTAAATAATATACTCTAATTTATTAGTCTTTAATTTAGCACAATACGAATCTCTTGTGTTTATTCTTTTCATTTTAATAATTGTTGACAACAAAGTAATATTTAAAATGTGTATATTTTATCCACTTGTTATCAATTATATGCAGATTTTGATTTCTATATATTATATAATCTTAAAATAGAGTGAATATTTTATACTATAAAAAATGTTTAAAATTGATATTCTAGTAGAACAGTTAAGTTAAAAATTCAGATCCTTAAATTGTTTGTTTTTATGGAATCTATATATTATTATTAAAATTATTTATAGGTACTTAAGCGTCATAGTGGTACAGTGTACTTATAACAAATGCCGTCTACTATCATAATAAAAGATTATGATTTAATTCAGGCATATTATTATTCGAGGGTATAGTGTTCGTTTTAATGCGAAGCTATTTGGTTGTCGAGTGTGATACATTTCCTCGAAAGTAGTTACGTCACGTGCAATAGATGCTAGGGTTATTTATCCCGTAAGTGCCTTCTTGTTCTTATATATTTTGCGGCTTAAGTTTACTCCAAAAGTTCAATTTTTGGCATTACGTTTAGTATGTAGCAGCAATAAGTTTTTATTTAAGTGCCAAAAGTAGATTAGGTGTGTCTGTGTACTTGTTCATACAATTAGTTTAGGACTTGTATATTTTTTGGTCACAATGTCAGCAAGATGGTTATAGTTTTGTGTATGTGTACAGAACCCAATGGTATAGTTACTTTAATTTAGAATCAATTGTTTTTGATAAATTCAAAATTTTTAGTTTATGTACATCATATTATGTCCGTACTTATCATTTTATTTTACAACATATATATATATATATATATATATATATATATATATATATATATATATATATATAAATTGAATAAGTAACAGTGAATAGTTTTTGAAAATTATTTTATTTTTATACAACTTACTCTTGTTTGACATCAGACTTACGTATCCGAGTATTGAATAGGAATTTACAAAGAGGTGCCATTAAGTAAAAATCATGGGAAACTTGCAATTAAATATTAAATACATTTCCATTTGATTGTTTTCATGTAGAAATACCTCAAACTGATTTATTCATAAATATAGCTAAATGTCTAATGTTTCGTGCTTAAAAATGTTATGTTCTAACATATTAATAATTTTTTTTTTTAAACTATTAGCAGTTCGAGGTAGTTCTATTGAGTGATTTACTTTATGTAGGTTTATGTTTTAGTATGATCTATATAGTATTAACCAATAGGTCTGCATTTAGTTTTAAATGCATACAATTTATGTATATAACTCATACACAAAATACATAATTATACTATCATGTGGCTTATGTTATTTACGTATACCTTATTAATTCTATCCGATTCATTGAACATGTTTGAAAATAAATTTTGCTAATTGATATAGTATTATTTTGATGCATTCTTATTATTCGGTAATAATAGATAACAAAAGAAATAACAAACCGTACATACTAATTTTTAATTATGATAAAAGCAAATTAAAAAATTTATTATTTGAAAATCTTTTTTGAATTTTGTACATTTTCTTTAACACATTCTTAAATTTATAATTTTAACAGCATTTAATAAAGGTATTTTTAAACCTCATTATTAAAAAAGTGCTGGAAGTACTTATTAAAAAAATGTTTAAGTAAATAGTAAATTGTAGTAAATGTACACTTTTTAATATTAATATATATATATATATATATATATATATATATATATATATATATATATGTTATTGAATTAAGAACTTTGTAAATATAACAAAAGGTAAGTGCAATTATGATTTGATTTTCTTTATTATATGATTAAGAATTAAAATAATATTTCAAATCATAGTAAACTCACTTTTCAGTACATTACTCTCCAGATATTATTAAGGTGAATGCGTTTTTTTTTGAATTTATTTAATATCAAAGAAACAAATTGGTGGCTTATTTCCATTCTTGTATATTTGAAACTAAATACTAATATACAATAATAAAAAAGTATAATATTTGTGGTGTCCGGTGGCTTTGCAATAGAATTTTGGCCATTGTTAAATTTCTTATAGTTTCGAATGCTACGCAGTGGAATATTACAATGGATGTATGATATCCCATTTTATTATCAACAAATTTAAGTGTTTGTCCAAATTTGTGATAAGATTTTATGGGATTTGCAAGAAAATTTCAGACAATTTATATTTTATGTATGATATTCCGTCACTTTTGAGGAAAATTTAATCATTTGTCTAATTTTGAGATATTTTTTCGAGGCTCCGCGAGTAAATTAAGGCAATAACTGATTTTTTGTATGATGGTTCATGCCTTTACAGGCGAATTAAGACGTTTACACAATTTAGGAATAGATTATCGAGCACTTGAAGGCGAACTTTACACATTCGAATTTTGTGTTAGATGTTACAGGCAAATTAATGATTTGAAAAAACGCGTTTTATGTTGCTTAAAATATGCAAATCATGAAAAATCCGTCAACAAATTCATACTGATCGATGAGTATTTCAATGCTTTATATATATTTGCAGGCAAAATTAAAATCGGTTCACAATCGATTCCGAAAATGCCCAAAAAACCGCTTGAAGAACAAGTTTCTCGTGTTTAAAATATACAAATCATTAAAAATCCGGCAACAAATTCATACTGATCGATGCGTATTTCAATGCTTTATATATATTTGCAGGCAAAATTAAAATCAGTTCACAATCGATTCCGAAAATGCGAAAAAACCCGCTGAAACAACGTGTTTTACGTGTTTGAAATACACAAATTATTAAAAATCCGGCGACAAATTCATACTGATCGATGCGTATTTCATTGTTTTATATATATTTATATAGATTTCAATATTCAAAGTAAACACGTTTCCTTTTTCTATTTAATGTGTGTGTATATGTGTTTATATATAGATATATATATATATAGAGAGAGAGAGAGAGCAAATTTTTATACTACATGAGAATATTATTGATTTAAAAATCATTATTAATTGTTATAATTGATTTAAGTTACAAAAAGAATTAAAAATCACTGTGTCATAACATATAGATACATGAGTCGTTTTTTGTTAAAATGGTTTTGTTATATAAATTAATTTAAATTGCTGATTTACTCTGTAGCAGAATTGCATTTATTTAGCTTTTAGAACTAAATTTGCTATTATTTCAGTATATCATGGTAAAAAATGATTCATTATTTTGAAAACTCTTCTCAGCACTTTCATTGGCTTTATTCGTTATTTATAGGGAGTTAATAGAGAAGAGTAGAGAACTATTAAAAATGATTAATACAACCAATTTCATTCCTAGTATATAATATATATATATATATATATATATATATATATATATATATATATATATATATGTGTATGTATATATATATATATATATATATATATATATATATATATATATATATATATATATATATATATATATCAAGATAAAATCAAAATTTCCAAAAAAAACTACAACGTTGCAAAAAATAATCTACCTGAGATGTTTATATAGACATACTAACATATACGAGTGCATAAAACGACTATGTATGATATATCTGTGATTATAATTATTTAAACATAATGAATTTAAAAAAAAATGTGTTTATCGTTTCATTCGGTTCATGTTTAAGCTTACAATCGAGAAGTGGGCGAGCGCAGCGAACAAGAGGCGAAGCCCCCTTATATATATATATATATATATATATATATATATATATATATATATATATATATATGTATACATATATGTGTTAATATTATTTATTAGATAAATTTTTATAATTAATATTTGGTGTATTTTTTTCTGTAAAAATATCCAGTATTCACTGTATGAACACTATGATAAGCCAAGAAAACACAAATACACCAATTGTAATTATTTGAAATATAATATTTTTTCCCATAAGATAAATTGGTTTAGTTTGACCTACTTTTGAAAATCTTATCAAAGCATTGTAACAAAGCCGTGTCAGCATGTTGCATAATTCACTCCTTGCTGCGACCCGAGTCTGACCAGCTTGTTACGATCGGTACGACGAGAGTAACGCATTTTCGTATCGGATGACGTACGCGTAGGACGTTGTTCAAGAATTTTCCTGTATAGTCATATTTAATTGGTAAGTAATTGTAGTTTTTCGATTGAAATTTTTAAATATATATTTAAAACTAACTAAATTAAAAACATTTAACTATATTTTATCACATTTTCAAAATAACTTTGCGTTTTTCAATATTTTTCTAAAATATTTTATTACTTGATATATGTATATATACTTAAAAAAATATTTCTTTCCATTTTATTAAATTGGAAATATCTAATATTGTATTCAAAATTTAAGAATTTATTTACACATTCATTTCATTTTATAGAATATTGTACGGTTATGAATTTTATTTATTTTATCAAATTAGAAGTATTTAATAATTTATCTCAAATGTTATTAATTTTTCTTACTTTTCTGTAATATTTCATTACTTTGGATAAATAATAGTAGCGTCTCATTTTCTTTTTTTATTGTATTAAATTAGAAATACTTAAGAAAACATTATTTTTCTAGTAATATTGTATGTTTAATAATATTTCATGTATTTTTTTTGTATGAAAATATATAGTATTTATTATTATTAAATTACTGTTAATAATATTAAATACTATATTAATAAAAGTATTTATTATTGTAAATATAATGAAAAGAAAGATTGGCTGTATCTGTTCGTTATGTAATGTTTTTTGTTAGAACACTGTTTTCGCTACTTCATAGTCGTAAAGAGTTTTACGTAACTCACCATTCACTATACCTTTTTACGTCACTAGTACCGTTACAATTTGTGTTGACTAGCCTTCCGTTTAGCGATTCTTTCTACTTTACTAGTGGAAGCCGAATGTTCAAGATATGTAGTTAACAGTTTTATTTTTATATATCATCGTTTTTAATTGGTAATAAGAATTATTTTTTCGTTAGAAATATTGAAATTAGGTACATTTAATAATTTATGAAGATTATTTGTGGTTATTGAATAATTATTTTGCATTCTATATTATTTTTGTATATTTTACCATTTTGTGCACGTGTGTGTGGTGTATACACACACACGTGCGTGCATACACACGCACATGCGTGCCTATACATATACACATGGCTCGATTTATTTTTCCTTATTTTTTTCTTATTTGAAAGTTTAGTAATTCAGTAATTATTTTGCAATATTTTGTTTTTCAACATTATTTATAATTTTAAATAGTTACTGCATTTCCTTTTTATTTTAATATTTTTTTTTAATTTAAAAATTGAATAATTTACCAATTATTTTACGATGTTTGTTGTTTTTCTAAAATATTTTACAATCTCAAATTTACTTGTATAATTGTACTCGTTTCTGACAGCGTTCATTGCGTTCACTGGTAGACTTAGTGCTTAACCAGTGCTTAGTTTCCTATAGGAAGTGTTTTTGTTGTGTGTACAGCCACTCATGTACCATCTGTTGCACTTCTTCATTTAATCTAAAAGATTTTTCATCTAGTACTTCTTTGACTGGTATAAAGAGGTGGTAATAATTCTGAGTGAAGTTTGTTGAATATGGTAGATGAAGAAGACACTCTGAAGCAGTTTCTCGATGGTTGCTACTGTTACTCAGGCAGTATGGACTCTAGTATTGTCATGTCGCAAGAAGACATCGGTACCTAGAACTGTTTGTCGTTTGGACTTGTTTATTGATTGGAGATGATTTCTGGTGGACAGCATTGCTACCAGGAATTATCTTTGATCAATAATCATTTCCAAATGATGACTTCTCAGTACTGGTGTTTTGTTGCAACACGATAATCCTCTGCTCCATACATGCTCATGAATCGGTACGACCATTGAGAAACTGTATTTTTAGTGTCTTTCCCATCTGCCATACTTGCCGGACGTCATTCCATGTGATTACCGTCTCTTTCGACAAGTAAGAGGCAATTGATCGGAATGAAGTTTATTAAAGTCGAATGAAGAAGTGCGAAGGGTGGTGAGGAGTTGCTCAGCTCATGATCGGAAGATTTTTCATAAAGGAATCCAAGCACTAGTTGAACACTGGAAGACTTGTTAAACGAAATAGACTGTTGGAAGATAGTGTAATTATATACCTCCTTGCAATACATAATGAAATAAGTATATATATATATATATATATATATATATATATATATATATACTTATATATATATATATATATATATATTTGAGACATAAAAAATAATGTACTAAAAACACTTTTCTGTATGTTGCATGGTAAAGCAGCAATGGACGTTGCTGGTGATGTAGAATTGGGAGTCAATTATAATTCCAAATCAACAAGAGATCCTTTGACTGAATCTGTACGTCTTGCCACTGGACTTTGAGCTCGTATCACTAGGCCTGAACTTTCATCAGATCACCATGTTTGAGTAGTAAAAATTGTCACACTTTTACATTAAAGTTGAACATTTAAATGGAATGAAATTAGAAATTTATTAACAATTTTTAGAATTGTTTTATATTGTTCATTATTATTTTTTTAGAATCTTTACTATCACGGATGAATATTTAAGTATAGAGTAGTTTTTTTCATTTTTTAAATTAAATTTGATATTGTTTTTTAATTATTTTAAAATACATTTCTTTTAATTCTAATTTGTTATATATGTTCTTCTGATTACTGAAGATGATTTGAAGATTTATTGTACAACGATATATATTTCTAACATAACACGTTAGAAGCACTAAAGCAACGTTAAAACCTTGTGATCGAGGAAGATTAGTGATTGATAAAAGATCATAAAATTAGTTTTAAGTATTGTAAATGTAAGTGCCTCGGGGTTTTGTATTGTGATCGCCCGATCACTTTAACTGTTAATTGATAAAAATCTTTTAGTGAATTCTTCAAATCCATTTTAAGATTGTCCGTGAGTACGAACCAGATGTCTAATAAACGTAAAGGTGGGATTGCGTTAAGGGTACAGGATATTTTGGTTTCACCTCTAGATAGTACTTAAGCGATTACCCCCTTTGCTAACTATAACCGTCTGTACGTTTTCGCCACCGAGAAGTCCTCTAACCTGGAGGTTCGAGGCAGTCTGTTTGTTTTGTCCTTTTTTCAGAGTTTTTGTGTTTTGTTTTCCCTAACCTTTATTTTGTGAGACACTTTTTGCCTCACTTCTCACTTGTGCTTTAGATTAGGCTTTAGAGTAGGATTTTATGAGGCCGCGTCTTTTTTTTTGTAGCTTAGGTTTTTGACTAGGGTTTTAGGTTTCTTCAAGAACCACATTCACATTCTTCGTTGACATCACGAAAACATACATTCGGTTGAGAAGTGCAGAGCGCTAGGCGAGAGTAGCGGGCTAGCACTTGGCTTGGGTATCCCCGGGTCTGTAATCCTACACGGGTGTTACTCGGATGCTTCGTACTTTGCTTTGCTTGTAGTTTTAAATTTATCTATAATCATTTATTTTAACATTTTGTTACTGGGGTGGGGTTTATTGTCAACGTGTTTCACTAAACAGTAAACAATGTGGCTGACTAAACATGTACCACACTATTTAAACCATGGTTCCAGTTGTTGAAGACTTATATTGCACATTATATGTGTAATCAGAGGATACTGTTATAACAATATATTTTGTAAAATAAAAAATGTAACATTCCACATTGAATATTTAACATAAACATAAGATTGAAAGTTTGTACAATTCATTAAATTTTAAAATCATTTTATTACACTACTCTATACTTCAAAACGAATTTGGAAGATGGCCAGACCAATGTGGATATTAAATATAACGTAATAATGGCATAAAAAGTAAGAAAAAAATAAACACGATTCATTAATTACAGTGTGGTTAAAAATCATAAACTTTCAGATGCTTTTGATACCAAATGGATCCAGTTTCTCATAAAGATTGTGAATACATTGCACTGAAATGTATATCTTTACTACAGAATATGTATGACGGGAAGTTAAAAATGTTAAGGAAAAAAGTTAAAATATAAAATACTATTTTTAAATATACATATATAAACATTTGTAGTAATAATATTTTGTTCTAGGTACTAAATTATTAGTATCAGCATTGTACGAAGGGTACGATGGATCAAATTTCAGATGCTGAACAAGGATTACTAAATTATATTGTTTTGGTGCTTGTATAGAATAATGTAGTCTTCTATCCAGTCTTCATTTTAAAAGTGTAAGTATTTCATTTAAAAATCTAATTGATAAAGAATAAATATGTAGCTTAAAATTGAAATGTAAACATACTTTTAATAATTATAAAGTAATAATTAAAAAAAACTTGAGAATATTAACTAATAAATTTGTATGTTCCATTAGGATTTGTTCAACTCATCGCAGAATTTACAAATAATCGAAGAATAAAATAACTATCGGATAAAATTTAGACAGATTGCAGTTAATTAACCAGAAACTAAAAGCGCCGTGTGGCAAAGTAAGTTTTCTTTTTAAAATTTCAAATTTCATTACGAAAGTAAACAGTTCATTTAAATAAAATAATCGTGGAAACTTGATATTATTTTACTTTGCGATTTTCAAAAAAAAACCTTTTGTGAAATATATAAATTCCTTAATTTTATTAAATATTTAGATTTTTTTATTTCATGTATTTTGATTGTTCTAAAATTAACATAATTTCTTTAATATTCAATTTATATCAAACACTTTAATTTCATTCGATAATAAATATACGGATTTTTCAATTATGATATCAAGTAATATCATCACTATATTTCCGAATTTGTTTTTAAAAAATATAATCTTTCCTTTGTTGCTATTGTTGAAATGTTAATTTGTTGTTAAATTTTGATTTCATTTGTGTATTTGTTTAATATATGAATTGTTTTCTCTTTAATAATTTTACACTAATAATAAATTGAATAACTAATCTAATACATTTTAATTTATAATTATGTTTAGATAAAAATTAATTTATTACCATTAGTAAACTTTCTCGATATTATGTACATTATAATAGTTGAAATTAATTAATATTTTTATTAAATTTACAATTTGATTTTAAAGTGTAATTTTAATTTTCAAATTTATAATGCTAATCAAATTAATAGTTTATTTTTTTTCAATTCAATTATTTAGTATTGGAAATAAATTTTCATTCCAACAATAATTTATATCAAATCACATTTTTTTCCACTTCTTTCATTCAATTACACATATGGAGATGTTTCATTTGCGATATGTTTAATGCATTTTTTTACACTCCTTATTAAAAAAAATGTTTTGCTATTGTTAAAATATTTTTTCTTATTTTTGTTTTAATTTGATTCTATTTTAAGTATATATTTTTTTAATCTGGAAATTAAAATTTCTGCATTAAAAGCTTAACATTAATAAGAAACTACATTACTAGTCTAATTTAATACATTTTAATTTATAATTATAATTTGATGTAAATTAACTTATTATTAGTAAACTTTTTTGGCGTTATGTACAATAATTGAAATTATTATAGTTCTTTTATAAAATTTTATTTCAAAAAAGCATTCTACAAAATCTTTTTGAATTCAAATTGACTTAACAATTTGAGGAAATAAAAATTGTAATTAAGCTAGTGTAGTCTAAAAATTTGAGATATTTGACTTTCTGATATTTAATAATGAAAATATATACAGAAAATAGTTTTGTTTAAACATTTTTTTACTTGTTTTTTTTGAACATTATTATTTGATTTTTTTCTTCAGTTTTTCCAGTTAATAGTTAAATCTATCTGGATAATTTATTTTAGCACCAAATGATTTGATAAAAAAATCTGTTTATTTTTCACCAATGAATTTTAAATATTTAATTTTAAAAATATTATTTTTTTTTAAATTTTAATTGTTTACTTTCTTTAATATTTTATTTATTTATGTATATTATACACACACACAAATTCACATTTATTTTATAAATCAATAGTTTGTTATATTTAAAAAGAATTCCATTCATTATAATGTATATTTTTTTTGTATTCATTTTCTTGATTATTATAATTTTGTAAATGCTAATATTTATTTCTATTATATTTTTTTAATTTTTATTATACATATGCAGTCTTCTAATTTTAGTATAATATTTAATATTTTAATTATTTTTTTACAAAAGTACACAATCAAATATGTCTAAATATTTGTTTTTAAATTCATTTTTATTTCATAGAAAAGTTTTTTCCAAAAGTAGTTTCAATAATAGGATAGTGTAAATATTTTTTTACTTGCATTTTATTTCAATGCTGAATTTGCAATATTTTATTCATTATTGCTATCAATATATTTTATTGCAAGATTTGATTTAAATTTTGGCATTTACATTAATATTTTAATGTCAAGTGAATACTTAATATTTTAATGTAGTGCTTTCCAATTATTGACCTTTATCAATTTTTTACAAATTAAAATACTTTTGATATTTTTAAATTATGGCATATGAACCATTTAGTAATGAAAAATTAATAAAATAGTTTAAAATTAAATTTTTAGTTAATGTTTTGTCATTCATATATATATATATATATATATATATATATATATATATATATATATATATATATAGATGTGTGTGTAACTTTTTTTCAGGTACATGTTTTACATTATGATTTTTGATAAATTGTTCAATATTTTTCATTAATTTTTTTAATTTTATGTAAATTATCTTTAAAAGTTCTTATAAATTTTCATATATTATTTTCAATGTTTAATGAATGAAACTTTTATTCACTGGTTTTATTTAATGATTACACAGATAAGAAATAAAATTAGTTTTATTGTCAACTCAATAAAAATATCAAAATTTTATATATATATGTATATTAAAAATATTAAAATTCTAATTACATGAATTTGCCAATTTAGATTTTTTAAATGACTGTAATTTTAAAATGTTTATTTTTTTATATTTTCTTTTTTATTATTAAAAGTATATCGTTTATCTTCAATTAATTACATTGTTCAAATGCTAATTTTTGAGTGTTACACCTTTCATTTAATTTAATTCATTGTATGAGGGTATTTAAATATTTTTTTTATTTATCTACTAAGCTAATATTTTAGTTTTTTTTACATTCGTTCAATTTTATTTGTTTTAATAATAATTGATGTAATTACTTTTTTATAGACATTCGGTTTGAATCTATTTAAATGTCTTCTGTATAATTTATACTATTTTTATAAACATATTTCAAGTAACTTAATTTCTTTTTTAAAAAAATGTTATTTCAATATTTTAATTTTTTTATATATATTTACTTGTTTGTATATGATTTGGTAATAATTATACTTTTAATAATATAATAATTTTCTTTTATAATATCTTTATTTTAAACAACTGTTGTAATTTATTTTTTTATGAGAATTTAATTTCGATTTATTTTAAAAATGTCTAATTTCTTTTTCTATATTTCAATAAATTTGTCAATATTTTTTCAAAAAAAGTTTGGCAATATTTTTAAAGCAAATTCAATTTCTTTCATTTATATTTTCTTGTCATTTTTGGTATATTATTTGATAATAATTGTTCTGTTAATATTATACCAATTTTCTTTTATAGTAATTTAATTTTTATCAATATACTAATAATAATACGTTTGAATCTTAGTTTTCAATTATTTTAAAAAATTCGTTAAAATATTAACATTTTAATTTTTAAAACTTGAAATTTATCTTTGGTAAAATGTATTGTGCATTTATTTGAATTAAAATTATCAAAAATCATACATGAAAAATTTCATGATTCAAAAAAACATGCATTATTTAATTTTCTATTTTTGAAAAATATTGTTATATATATATATATACTCGTGTATATATATATATATATATATATATATATATATATATATATATGTATATATATGTGTGTGTGTATTTATTTATTTTCAGGTAAATGTTTTTACATTAATGATTTTTGATCAATATTTGGATTTTATTTATTTACTCTCATTAATATTAAAGTATTTATCTTTAATGTGTACTGAAACATTTTCTTTGGTTCTATTTAATGATTAAACTTTTTTGATATAAAATTTTTGTTGTCGGTTTCATAAATATATCAGTAATTTTTTGTAATTCAGTATTGTAATTTTAGTACATGAAGTTGTCAGTTTGGACTTTTAAGTTATGTTGATATTAAATTATTTTTTTTATATTGTTTATTCTTAAAAGTGTTTTTTATCAAGTAATTATTACTGTTAAATGTTAATTTTACAAATTTCTCCTAATATTTAATTTTAATTCATTTAAGACTGTATTTAGTTAACATAATTATTTTTATCCATCTAATAATTTGAAATTTTAGTTTTTCTTATGATCATCTTTATTTTTTTTTTATTTTAAACATCTATATATCTTTAAATAATTGTGATTTTTATATACACTTTTGATTTGAATTTATATTTAAATATTTCTTCTGCAAAATTTATACTGTTAGTATATTACAATAATTTTATTCAAAAAATCACATTTTTTTTTTTGATATTGCGGATAATGCGGACATTTCGTATAAGGTGGATATTACGGATATTGCTTATTTTGTGGATATGTAGGATAATTTGGCAACTAATTAATACTGGTCGATTCGTCTTTTAATGCTTTATGTATATTTCTAGACTAAATTAATATCTGTCCGTAATAAATGTCGGAAATATCATAAAAACCGCAAAAAATCAGCAAAAATTACAGTTTTTCCTTCATAAAATACCCAAAATGTTATAAAACTAGCAACTATTTCATACTGTTCTATGCGTTATTTAATGTTCTATTTCATACTTGAGTCAAAATTGACATCGGTTTATAATAGATACCGAAAAAGTCACAAAAACCGCGAAAAATTAACAAAAATAAAAGTTTTTCATGGCTAAAATATCCAAAATGCTATAAAAATGGCAACTATTTCATACTATTCGATGCGTATTTTAATATACTATATCATACATGAGTCAAAATTAACATCGGTTCATAATAGATACCAAAAACGTCACAAAAACCGCGAAAAATTCGCGAAATTAAAGGTTTTTCATTCCTAAAATATCCAAAATGTTAAAAAAGTGGCAACTATTTCATACTATCCGATGCCTATTTTAATGTTCTATATCATAAATGAGACAAAAATAACATCGGTTCATAATGGATACCGAAAAAGTTACAAAAACCGCGAAATATCCGCAAAATATCCGCAAAAAAAAAAGGTTTTTCTTGCTTAAAATATCCAAAATGTAAAAAAAATGACAAAAATTTCATACTGTTCGATGCGTATTCTCATGTTCTATATCATAAGATAATAAAAAATACCAAAAATAACTCAAAAACCCCCCAAAATCGCATTTTTTTGGATTTTGCGGATATGCGGATATGGCGGATACGCAAAAATAAACGTTTTTCTTGCTTAAAATATCCAAAATGTAAAAAAAATGAAAAAAATTTCATACTGTTCGATGCGTATTCTCATGTTCTATATCATAAGATAATAAAAAATACCAAAAATAACTCAAAAACCCCCCAAAATCGCATTTTTTTGGATTTTGCGGATATGCGGATATGGCGGATACGCGGATATTGCGGATATGGCGGATATTGCGGATATGGCGGATATGGCGGATATGGCGGATACGGCGGATATCATATCCGCCATATCCGCATATCCGCCATATCCGCATAATCGCCATATCCGCCATATCCGCAATATCCGCGTATCCGCCATATCCGCATATCCGCAAAATCCAAAAAAATGCGATTTTGGGGGGTTTTTGAGTTATTTTTGGTATTTTTTATTATCTTATGATATAGAACATGAGAATACGCATCGAACAGTATGAAATTTTTGTCATTTTTTTTACATTTTGGATATTTTAAGCAAGAAAAACGTTTATTTTTGCGTATCCGCCATATCCGCATATCCGCAAAATCCAAAAAAATGCGATTTTGGGGGGTTTTTGAGTTATTTTTGGTATTTTTTATTATCTTATGATATAGAACATGAGAATACACATCGAACAGTATGAAATTTTTATCATTTTTTTTACAGTTTGGATATTTTAAGCAAGAAAAACCTTAATTTTTGCGGATGTTTTGCGGATATTTCGTGGTTTTTGTCACTTTTTCGGTATCAATTATGAACCTATGTTAATTTTGTCTCTTTTACGATATAGAACATGAGAATACGCATCGAACGGTATGAAATAGTTGCTAGTTTTATAACATTTTGCATATTTTATGAAGGAATAACGGAAATTTTTGCAGATATTTTGCGGTTTTTTTGATATTTCCGACATTTATTATGGACCAATGTTAATTTTGTCTAGAAATATACATAAAGCATTAAAAGACGAATCGACCAGTATTAACTAGTTACCAAAATATCCTACATATCAACAAAATAAACCATATCCGCCATATCCTCAATATCCGCAATATATAAAATATCCAAATTGTTTTAAAAATGGCAACTATTTCATACCGGTCGATGCGTATATAATTGTTCTATATCATATCTTATTTAAAATTAATATCAGTCCATAAAATATGTAGGAAATATCAAATACTCTGCAAAAAATCACATTTTTTTGATATTGCGGATAATGCGGATATTTCGTATATGGTGGATATTACGGATATTGCTTATTTTGTGGATATGTAGGATAATTTGGCAACTAATTAATACTGGTCGATTCGTCTTTTAATGCTTTATGTATATTTCTAGACTAAATTAATATCTGTCCGTAATAAATGTCGGAAATATCATAAAAACCGCAAAAAATCAGCAAAAATTACAGTTTTTCCTTCATAAAATACCCAAAATGTTATAAAACTAGCAACTATTTCATACTGTTCTATGCGTTATTTAATGTTCTATTTCATACTTGAGTCAAAATTGACATCGGTTTATAATAGATACCGAAAAAGTCACAAAAACCGCGAAAAATTAACAAAAATAAACGTTTTTCATGGCTAAAATATCCAAAATGCTATAAAAATGGCAACTATTTCATACTATTCGATGCATATTTTAATATACTATATCATACATGAGTCAAAATTGACATCGGTTCATAATAGATACGAAAAAAGTCACAAAAACCGCGAAAAATTCGCGAAATTAAAGGTTTTTCATGCCTAAAATATCCGAAATGTTAAAAAAGTGGCAACTATTTCATACTATCCGATGCCTATTTTAATGTTCTATATCATAAATGAGACAAAAATAACATCGGTTCATAATGGATACCGAAAAAGTTACAAAAACCGCGAAATATCCGCAAAATATCCGCAAAAAAAAACGTTTTTCTTGCTTAAAATATCCAATAGGTAAAAAAAATTACAAAAATTTCATACTGTTCGATGCGTATTTTAATGTTCTATATCATAGGATAATAATAAATAACAAAAAATAACGAAAAACCCCCAAAAATCGCATTTTTTTGGATTTTGCGGATATGCGGATATGGCGGATACGCAAAATAAACGTTTTTCTTGCTTAAAATATCCAAAATGTAAAAAAAATGACAAAAATTTCATACTGTTCGATGCGTATTCTCATGTTCTATATCATAAGATAATAAAAAATACCAAAAATAACTCAAAAACCCCCAAAAGTCGCATTTTTTTGAATTTTGCGGATATGCGGATATGGCGGATACGCAAAAATAAACGTTTTTCTTGCTTAAAATATCCAAAATGTAAAAAAAATGACAAAAATTTCATACTGTTCGATGCGTATTCTCATGTTCTATATCATAAGATAATAAAAAATACCAAAAATAACTCAAAAACCCCCAAAAATCGCATTTTTGTGAATTTTGCGGATATGCGGATATGGCGGATACGCAAAAATAAACGTTTTTCTTGCTTAAAATATCCAAAATGTAAAAAAAATGAAAAAAATTTCATACTGTTCGATGCGTATTCTCATGTTTTATATCATAAGATAATAAAAAATACCAAAAATAACTCAAAAACCCCCCAAAATCGCATTTTTTTGGATTTTGCGGATATGCGGATATGGCGGATACGCGGATATTGCGGATATGGCGGATATTGCGGATATGGCGGATATGGCGGATATGGCGGATACGGCGGATATCGTATCCGCCATATCCGCAATATCCGCCATATCCGCATATCCGCCATATCCGCCATATCCGCAATATCCGCGTATCCGCCATATCCGCATATCCGCAAAATCCAAAAAAATGCGATTTTGGGGGGTTTTTGAGTTATTTTTGGTATTTTTTATTATCTTATGATATAGAACATGAGAATACGCATCGAACAGTATGAAATTTTTGTCATTTTTTTTACATTTTGGATATTTTAAGCAAGAAAAACGTTTATTTTTGCGTATCCGCCATATCCGCATATCCGCAAAATCCAAAAAAATGCGATTTTGGGGGGTTTTTGAGTTATTTTTGGTATTTTTTATTATCTTATGATATAGAACATGAGAATACGCATCGAACAGTATGAAATTTTTGTCATTTTTTTTACATTTTGGATATTTTAAGCAAGAAAAACGTTTATTTTTGCGTATCCGCCATATCCGCATATCCGCAAAATCCAAAAAAATGCGATTTTGGGGGGTTTTTGAGTTATTTTTGGTATTTTTTATTATCTTATGATATAGAACATGAGAATACGCATCGAACAGTATGAAATTTTTATCATTTTTTTTACAGTTTGGATATTTTAAGCAAGAAAAACCTTAATTTTTGCGGATGTTTTGCGGATATTTCGCGGTTTTTGTCACTTTTTCGGTATCAATTATGAACCTATGTTAATTTTGTCTCTTTTACGATATAGAACATGAGAATACGCATCGAACGGTATGAAATAGTTGCTAGTTTTATAACATTTTGCATATTTTATGAAGGAATAACGGAAATTTTTGCAGATATTTTGCGGTTTTTTTGATATTTCCAACATTTATTATAGACCAATGTTAATTTTGTCTAGAAATATACATAAAGCATTAAAAGACGAATCGACCAGTATTAACTAGTTACCAAAATATCCTACATATCAACAAAATAAACCATATCCGCCATATCCTCAATATCCGCAATATATAAAATATGCAAATTGTTTTAAAAATGGCAACTATTTCATACCGGTCGATGCGTATATAATTGTTCTATATCATATCTTATTTAAAATTAATATCAGTCCATAAAATATGTAGGAAATATCAAATACTCTGCAAAAAATCACATTTTTTTGATATTGCGGATAATGCGGATATTTCGTATATGGTGGATATTACGGATATTGCTTATTTTGTGGATATGTAGGATAATTTGGCAACTAATTAATACTGGTCGATTCGTCTTTTAATGCTTTATGTATATTTCTAGACTAAATTAATATCTGTCCGTAATAAATGTCGGAAATATCATAAAAACCGCAAAAAATCAGCAAAAATTACAGTTTTTCCTTCATAAAATACCCAAAATGTTATAAAACTAGCAACTATTTCATACTGTTCTATGCGTTATTTAATGTTCTATTTCATACTTGAGTCAAAATTGACATCGGTTTATAATAGATACCGAAAAAGTCACAAAAACCGCGAAAAATTAACAAAAATAAACGTTTTTCATGGCTAAAATATCCAAAATGCTATAAAAATGGCAACTATTTCATACTATTCGATGCATATTTTAATATACTATATCATACATGAGTCAAAATTGACATCGGTTCATAATAGATACGAAAAAAGTCACAAAAACCGCGAAAAATTCGCGAAATTAAAGGTTTTTCATGCCTAAAATATCCGAAATGTTAAAAAAGTGGCAACTATTTCATACTATCCGATGCTTATTTTAATGTTCTATATCATAAATGAGACAAAAATAACATCGGTTCATAATGGATACCGAAAAAGTTACAAAAACCGCGAAATATCCGCAAAATATCCGCAAAAAAAAACGTTTTTCTTGCTTAAAATATCCAATAGGTAAAAAAAATTACAAAAATTTCATACTGTTCGATGCGTATTTTAATGTTCTATATCATAGGATAATAATAAATAACAAAAAATAACGAAAAACCCCCAAAAATCGCATTTTTTTGAATTTTGCGGATATGCGGATATGGCGGATACGCAAAAATAAACGTTTTTCTTGCTTAAAATATCCAAAATGTAAAAAAAATGAAAAAAATTTCATACTGTTCGATGCGTATTCTCATGTTCTATATCATAAGATAATAAAAAATACCAAAAATAACTCAAAAACCCCCCAAAATCGCATTTTTTTGGATTTTGCGGATATGCGGATATGGCGGATACGCAAAATAAACGTTTTTCTTGCTTAAAATATCCAAAATGTAAAAAAAATGACAAAAATTTCATACTGTTCGATGCGTATTCTCATGTTCTATATCATAAGATAATAAAAAATACCAAAAATAACTCAAAAACCCCCAAAAGTCGCATTTTTTTGAATTTTGCGGATATGCGGATATGGCGGATACGCAAAAATAAACGTTTTTCTTGCTTAAAATATCCAAAATGTAAAAAAAATGAAAAAAATTTCATACTGTTCGATGCGTATTCTCATGTTCTATATCATAAGATAATAAAAAATACCAAAAATAACTCAAAAACCCCCCAAAATCGCATTTTTTTGGATTTTGCGGATATGCGGATATGGCGGATACGCGGATATTGCGGATATGGCGGATATTGCGGATATGGCGGATATGGCGGATATGGCGGATACGGCGGATATCATATCCGCCATATCCGCAATATCCGCCATATCCGCATATCCGCCATATCCGCAATATCCGCGTATCCGCCATATCCGCATATCCGCAAAATCCAAAAAAATGCGATTTTGGGGGGTTTTTGAGTTATTTTTGGTATTTTTTATTATCTTATGATATAGAACATGAGAATACGCATCGAACAGTATGAAATTTTTGTCATTTTTTTTACATTTTGGATATTTTAAGCAAGAAAAACGTTTCTTTTTGCGTATCCGCCATATCCGCATATCCGCAAAATCCAAAAAAATGCGATTTTGGGGGGTTTTTGAGTTATTTTTGGTATTTTTTATTATCTTATGATATAGAACATGAGAATACGCATCGAACAGTATGAAATTTTTGTCATTTTTTTTACATTTTGGATATTTTAAGCAAGAAAAACGTTTATTTTTGCGTATCCGCCATATCCGCATATCCGCAAAATCCAAAAAAATGCGATTTTGGGGGGTTTTTGAGTTATTTTTGGTATTTTTTATTATCTTATGATATAGAACATGAGAATACGCATCGAACAGTATGAAATTTTTATAATTTTTTTTACAGTTTGGATATTTTAAGCAAGAAAAACCTTAATTTTTGCGGATGTTTTGCGGATATTTCGCGGTTTTTGTCACTTTTTCGGTATCAATTATGAACCTATGTTAATTTTGTCTCTTTTACGATATAGAACATGAGAATACGCATCGAACGGTATGAAATAGTTGCTAGTTTTATAACATTTTGCATATTTTATGAAGGAATAACGGAAATTTTTGCAGATATTTTGCGGTTTTTTTGATATTTCCGACATTTATTATGGACCAATGTTAATTTTGTCTAGAAATATACATAAAGCATTAAAAGACGAATCGACCAGTATTAACTAGTTACCAAAATATCCTACATATCAACAAAATAAACCATATCCGCCATATCCTCAATATCCGCAATATATAAAATATCCAAATTGTTTTAAAAATGGCAACTATTTCATACCGGTCGATGCGTATATAATTGTTCTATATCATATCTTATTTAAAATTAATATCAGTCCATAAAATATGTAGGAAATATCAAATACTCTGCAAAAAATCACATTTTTTTGATATTGCGGATAATGCGGATATTTCGTATATGGTGGATATTACGGATATTGCTTATTTTGTGGATATGTAGGATAATTTGGCAACTAATTAATACTGGTCGATTCGTCTTTTAATGCTTTATGTATATTTCTAGACTAAATTAATATCTGTCCGTAATAAATGTCGGAAATATCATAAAAACCGCAAAAAATCAGCAAAAATTACAGTTTTTCCTTCATAAAATACCCAAAATGTTATAAAACTAGCAACTATTTCATACTGTTCTATGCGTTATTTAATGTTCTATTTCATACTTGAGTCAAAATTGACATCGGTTTATAATAGATACCGAAAAAGTCACAAAAACCGCGAAAAATTAACAAAAATAAACGTTTTTCATGGCTAAAATATACAAAATGCTATAAAAATGGCAACTATTTCATACTATTCGATGCACATTTTAATATACTATATCATACATGAGTCAAAATTGACATCGGTTCATAATAGATACGAAAAAAGTCACAAAAACCGCGAAAAATTCGCGAAATTAAAGGTTTTTCATGCCTAAAATATCCGAAATGTTAAAAAAGTGGCAACTATTTCATACTATCCGATGCCTATTTTAATGTTCTATATCATAAATGAGACAAAAATAACATCGGTTCATAATGGATACCGAAAAAGTTACAAAAACCGCGAAATATCCGCAAAATATCCGCAAAAAAAAAACGTTTTTCTTGCTTAAAATATCCAATAGGTAAAAAAAATTACAAAAATTTCATACTGTTCGATGCGTATTTTAATGTTCTATATCATAGGATAATAATAAATAACAAAAAATAACGAAAAACCCCCAAAAATCGCATTTTTTTGGATTTTGCGGATATGCGGATATGGCGGATACGCAAAATAAACGTTTTTCTTGCTTAAAATATCCAAAATGTAAAAAAAATGACAAAAATTTCATACTGTTCGATGCGTATTCTCATGTTCTATATCATAAGATAATAAAAAATACCAAAAATAACTCAAAAACCCCCAAAAGTCGCATTTTTTTGAATTTTGCGGATATGCGGATATGGCGGATACGCAAAAATAAACGTTTTTCTTGCTTAAAATATCCAAAATGTAAAAAAAATGACAAAAATTTCATACTGTTCGATGCGTATTCTCATGTTCTATATCATAAGATAATAAAAAATACCAAAAATAACTCAAAAACCCCCAAAAATCGCATTTTTGTGAATTTTGCGGATATGCGGATATGGCGGATACGCAAAAATAAACGTTTTTCTTGCTTAAAATATCCAAAATGTAAAAAAAATGAAAAAAATTTCATACTGTTCGATGCGTATTCTCATGTTTTATATCATAAGATAATAAAAAATACCAAAAATAACTCAAAAACCCCCCAAAATCGCATTTTTTTGGATTTTGCGGATATGCGGATATGGCGGATACGCGGATATTGCGGATATGGCGGATATTGCGGATATGGCGGATATGGCGGATACGGCGGATATCGTATCCGCCATATCCGCAATATCCGCCATATCCGCATATCCGCCATATCCGCCATATCCGCAATATCCGCGTATCCGCCATATCCGCATATCCGCAAAATCCAAAAAAATGCGATTTTGGGGGGTTTTTGAGTTATTTTTGGTATTTTTTATTATCTTATGATATAGAACATGAGAATACGCATCGAACAGTATGAAATTTTTGTCATTTTTTTTACATTTTGGATATTTTAAGCAAGAAAAACGTTTATTTTTGCGTATCCGCCATATCCGCATATCCGCAAAATCCAAAAAAATGCGATTTTGGGGGGTTTTTGAGTTATTTTTGGTATTTTTTATTATCTTATGATATAGAACATGAGAATACGCATCGAACAGTATGAAATTTTTTTCATTTTTTTTACATTTTGGATATTTTAAGCAAGAAAAACGTTTATTTTTGCGTATCCGCCATATCCGCATATCCGCAAAATCCAAAAAAATGCGATTTTGGGGGGTTTTTGAGTTATTTTTGGTATTTTTTATTATCATATGATATAGAACATGAGAATACGCATCGAACAGTATGAAATTTTTATCATTTTTTTTACAGTTTGGATATTTTAAGCAAGAAAAACCTTAATTTTTGCGGATGTTTTGCGGATATTTCGCGGTTTTTGTCACTTTTTCGGTATCAATTATGAACCTATGTTAATTTTGTCTCTTTTACGATATAGAACATGAGAATACGCATCGAACGGTATGAAATAGTTGCTAGTTTTATAACATTTTGCATATTTTATGAAGGAATAACGGAAATTTTTGCAGATATTTTGCGGTTTTTTTGATATTTCCGACATTTATTATGGACCAATGTTAATTTTGTCTAGAAATATACATAAAGCATTAAAAGACGAATCGACCAGTATTAACTAGTTACCAAAATATCCTACATATCAACAAAATAAACCATATCCGCCATATCCTCAATATCCGCAATATATAAAATATCCAAATTGTTTTAAAAATGGCAACTATTTCATACCGGTCGATGCGTATATAATTGTTCTATATCATATCTTATTTAAAATTAATATCAGTCCATAAAATATGTAGGAAATATCAAATACTCTGCAAAAAATCACATTTTTTTGATATTGCGGATAATGCGGATATTTCGTATATGGTGGATATTACGGATATTGCTTATTTTGTGGATATGTAGGATAATTTGGCAACTAATTAATACTGGTCGATTCGTCTTTTAATGCTTTATGTATATTTCTAGACTAAATTAATATCTGTCCGTAATAAATGTCGGAAATATCATAAAAACCGCAAAAAATCAGCAAAAATTACAGTTTTTCCTTCATAAAATACCCAAAATGTTATAAAACTAGCAACTATTTCATACTGTTCTATGCGTTATTTAATGTTCTATTTCATACTTGAGTCAAAATTGACATCGGTTTATAATAGATACCGAAAAAGTCACAAAAACCGCGAAAAATTAACAAAAATAAACGTTTTTCATGGCTAAAATATCCAAAATGCTATAAAAATGGCAACTATTTCATACTATTCGATGCGTATTTTAATATACTATATCATACATGAGTCAAAATTGACATCGGTTCATAATAGATACGAAAAAAGTCACAAAAACCGCGAAAAATTCGCGAAATTAAAGGTTTTTCATGCCTAAAATATCCGAAATGTTAAAAAAGTGGCAACTATTTCATACTATCCGATGCCTATTTTAATGTTCTATATCATAAATGAGACAAAAATAACAACGGTTCATAATGGATACCGAAAAAGTTACAAAAACCGCGAAATATCCGCAAAATATCCGCAAAAAAAAACGTTTTTCTTGCTTAAAATATCCAATAGGTAAAAAAAATTACAAAAATTTCATACTGTTCGATGCGTATTTTAATGTTCTATATCATAGGATAATAATAAATAACAAAAAATAACGAAAAACCCCCAAAAATCGCATTTTTTTGAATTTTGCGGATATGCGGATATGGCGGATACGCAAAAATAAACGTTTTTCTTGCTTAAAATATCCAAAATGTAAAAAAAATGACAAAAATTTCATACTGTTCGATGCGTATTCTCATGTTCTATATCATAAGATAATAAAAAATACCAAAAATAACTCAAAAACCCCCAAAAGTCGCATTTTTTTGAATTTTGCGGATATGCGGATATGGCGGATACGCAAAAATAAACGTTTTTCTTGCTTAAAATATCCAAAATGTAAAAAAAATGAAAAAAATTTCATACTGTTCGATGCGTATTCTCATGTTCTATATCATAAGATAATAAAAAATACCAAAAATAACTCAAAAACCCCCCAAAATCGCATTTTTTTGGATTTTGCGGATATGCGGATATGGCGGATACGCGGATATTGCGGATATGGCGGATATTGCGGATATGGCGGATATGGCGGATATGGCGGATATGGCGGATACGGCGGATATCATATCCGCCATATCCGCAATATCCGCCATATCCGCATATCCGCCATATCCGCCATATCCGCAATATCCGCGTATCCGCCATATCCGCATATCCGCAAAATCCAAAAAAATGCGATTTTGGGGGGTTTTTGAGTTATTTTTGGTATTTTTTATTATCTTATGATATAGAACATGAGAATACGCATCGAACAGTATGAAATTTTTTTCATTTTTTTTACATTTTGGATATTTTAAGCAAGAAAAACGTTTATTTTTGCGTATCCGCCATATCCGCATATCCGCAAAATCCAAAAAAATGCGATTTTGGGGGGTTTTTGAGTTATTTTTGGTATTTTTTATTATCATATGATATAGAACATGAGAATACGCATCGAACAGTATGAAATTTTTATCATTTTTTTTACAGTTTGGATATTTTAAGCAAGAAAAACCTTAATTTTTGCGGATGTTTTGCGGATATTTCGCGGTTTTTGTCACTTTTTCGGTATCAATTATGAACCTATGTTAATTTTGTCTCTTTTACGATATAGAACATGAGAATACGCATCGAACGGTATGAAATAGTTGCTAGTTTTATAACATTTTGCATATTTTATGAAGGAATAACGGAAATTTTTGCAGATATTTTGCGGTTTTTTTGATATTTCCGACATTTATTATGGACCAATGTTAATTTTGTCTAGAAATATACATAAAGCATTAAAAGACGAATCGACCAGTATTAACTAGTTACCAAAATATCCTACATATCAACAAAATAAACCATATCCGCCATATCCTCAATATCCGCAATATATAAAATATCCAAATTGTTTTAAAAATGGCAACTATTTCATACCGGTCGATGCGTATATAATTGTTCTATATCATATCTTATTTAAAATTAATATCAGTCCATAAAATATGTAGGAAATATCAAATACTCTGCAAAAAATCACATTTTTTTGATATTGCGGATAATGCGGATATTTCGTATATGGTGGATATTACGGATATTGCTTATTTTGTGGATATGTAGGATAATTTGGCAACTAATTAATACTGGTCGATTCGTCTTTTAATGCTTTATGTATATTTCTAGACTAAATTAATATCTGTCCGTAATAAATGTCGGAAATATCATAAAAACCGCAAAAAATCAGCAAAAATTACAGTTTTTCCTTCATAAAATACCCAAAATGTTATAAAACTAGCAACTATTTCATACTGTTCTATGCGTTATTTAATGTTCTATTTCATACTTGAGTCAAAATTGACATCGGTTTATAATAGATACCGAAAAAGTCACAAAAACCGCGAAAAATTAACAAAAATAAACGTTTTTCATGGCTAAAATATCCAAAATGCTATAAAAATGGCAACTATTTCATACTATTCGATGCGTATTTTAATATACTATATCATACATGAGTCAAAATTGACATCGGTTCATAATAGATACGAAAAAAGTCACAAAAACCGCGAAAAATTCGCGAAATTAAAGGTTTTTCATGCCTAAAATATCCGAAATGTTAAAAAAGTGGCAACTATTTCATACTATCCGATGCCTATTTTAATGTTCTATATCATAAATGAGACAAAAATAACAACGGTTCATAATGGATACCGAAAAAGTTACAAAAACCGCGAAATATCCGCAAAATATCCGCAAAAAAAAAACGTTTTTCTTGCTTAAAATATCCAATAGGTAAAAAAAATTACAAAAATTTCATACTGTTCGATGCGTATTTTAATGTTCTATATCATAGGATAATAATAAATAACAAAAAATAACGAAAAACCCCCAAAAATCGCATTTTTTTGAATTTTGCGGATATGCGGATATGGCGGATACGCAAAAATAAACGTTTTTCTTGCTTAAAATATCCAAAATGTAAAAAAAATGACAAAAATTTCATACTGTTCGATGCGTATTCTCATGTTCTATATCATAAGATAATAAAAAATACCAAAAATAACTCAAAAACCCCCAAAAGTCGCATTTTTTTGAATTTTGCGGATATGCGGATATGGCGGATACGCAAAAATAAACGTTTTTCTTGCTTAAAATATCCAAAATGTAAAAGAATG
This sequence comes from Acanthacorydalis orientalis, assembly GCA_034766995.1. Taxonomy (NCBI): domain Eukaryota; kingdom Metazoa; phylum Arthropoda; class Insecta; order Megaloptera; family Corydalidae; genus Acanthacorydalis; species Acanthacorydalis orientalis. The sequence goes on from CM068319.1 coordinate 28,148,236, forward strand.
ACAAAAATTTCATACTGTTCGATGCGTATTCTAATGTTGTATATTATAAGATAATAATAAATACCAAAAATAACAAAAAAACCCAAAAATCAAATTTTTTGAATTTTGCGGATATGCGGATATGGCGGATATTACGGATATGCGGACATGGCGGATATTGCGTATTTGGCGGATATTGCGGATATTGCTGATATGGCGGATATTGCTAATATGGCGGATATTGCTGATATGGCGAATATCATATCCGCCATATCCGCAATATTCGCAATATTCGCAATATCGGCCATATCCGCCATATCCGCAATATCCGCGTATCCGCCATATCCGCATATCCGCAAAATCCAAAAAAATGCGATTTTGGGGGGTTTTTGAGTTATTTTTGGTATTTTTTATTATCTTATGATATAGAACATGAGAATACGCATCGAACAGTATGAAATTTTTTTCATTTTTTTTACATTTTGGATATTTTAAGCAAGAAAAACGTTTATTTTTGCGTATCCGCCATATCCGCATATCCGCAAAATCCAAAAAAATGCGATTTTGGGGGGTTTTTGAGTTATTTTTGGTATTTTTTATTATCATATGATATAGAACATGAGAATACGCATCGAACAGTATGAAATTTTTATCATTTTTTTTACAGTTTGGATATTTTAAGCATGAAAAACCTTAATTTTTGCGGATGTTTTGCGGATATTTCGCGGTTTTTGTCACTTTTCGGTATCAATTATGAACCTATGTTAATTTTGTCTCTTTTACGATATAGAACATGAAAATACGCATCGAACGGTATGAAATAGTTGCTAGTTTTATAACATTTTGCATATTTTATGAAGGAATAACGGAAATTTTTGCAGATATTTTGCGGTTTTTTTGATATTTCCGACATTTATTATGGACCAATGTTAATTTTGTCTAGAAATATACATAAAGCATTAAAAGACGAATCGACCAGTATTAACTAGTTACCAAAATATCCTACATATCAACAAAATAAACCATATCCGCCATATCCTCAATATCCGCAATATATAAAATATCCAAATTGTTTTAAAAATGGCAACTATTTCATACCGGTCGATGCGTATATAATTGTTCTATATCATATCTTATTTAAAATTAATATCAGTCCATAAAATATGTAGGAAATATCAAATACTCTGCAAAAAATCACATTTTTTTGATATTGCGGATAATGCGGATATTTCGTATATGGTGGATATTACGGATATTGCTTATTTTGTGGATATGTAGGATAATTTGGCAACTAATTAATACTGGTCGATTCGTCTTTTAATGCTTTATGTATATTTCTAGACTAAATTAATATCTGTCCGTAATAAATGTCGGAAATATCATAAAAACCGCAAAAAATCAGCAAAAATTACAGTTTTTCCTTCATAAAATACCCAAAATGTTATAAAACTAGCAACTATTTCATACTGTTCTATGCGTTATTTAATGTTCTATTTCATACTTGAGTCAAAATTGACATCGGTTTATAATAGATACCGAAAAAGTCACAAAAACCGCGAAAAATTAACAAAAATAAACGTTTTTCATGGCTAAAATATCCAAAATGCTATAAAAATGGCAACTATTTCATACTATTCGATGCGTATTTTAATATACTATATCATACATGAGTCAAAATTGACATCGGTTCATAATAGATACGAAAAAAGTCACAAAAACCGCGAAAAATTCGCGAAATTAAAGGTTTTTCATGCCTAAAATATCCGAAATGTTAAAAAAGTGGCAACTATTTCATACTATCCGATGCCTATTTTAATGTTCTATATCATAAATGAGACAAAAATAACAACGGTTCATAATGGATACCGAAAAAGTTACAAAAACCGCGAAATATCCGCAAAATATCCGCAAAAAAAAACGTTTTTCTTGCTTAAAATATCCAATAGGTAAAAAAAATTACAAAAATTTCATACTGTTCGATGCGTATTTTAATGTTCTATATCATAGGATAATAATAAATAACAAAAAATAACGAAAAACCCCCAAAAATCGCATTTTTTTGGATTTTGCGGATATGCGGATATGGCGGATACGCAAAATAAACGTTTTTCTTGCTTAAAATATCCAAAATGTAAAAAAAATGACAAAAATTTCATACTGTTCGATGCGTATTTTAATGTTCTATATCATAGGATAATAATAAATAACAAAAAATAACGAAAAACCCCCAAAAATCGCATTTTTTTGGATTTTGCGGATATGCGGATATGGCGGATACGCAAAATAAACGTTTTTCTTGCTTAAAATATCCAAAATGTAAAAAAAATGACAAAAATTTCATACTGTTCGATGCGTATTCTCATGTTCTATATCATAAGATAATAAAAAATACCAAAAATAACTCAAAAACCCCCAAAAGTCGCATTTTTTTGAATTTTGCGGATATGCGGATATGGCGGATACGCAAAAATAAACGTTTTTCTTGCTTAAAATATCCAAAATGTAAAAAAAATGACAAAAATTTCATACTGTTCGATGCGTATTCTCATGTTCTATATCATAAGATAATAAAAAATACCAAAAATAACTCAAAAACCCCCAAAAATCGCATTTTTGTGAATTTTGCGGATATGCGGATATGGCGGATACGCAAAAATAAACGTTTTTCTTGCTTAAAATATCCAAAATGTAAAAAAAATGAAAAAAATTTCATACTGTTCGATGCGTATTCTCATGTTTTATATCATAAGATAATAAAAAATACCAAAAATAACTCAAAAACCCCCCAAAATCGCATTTTTTTGGATTTTGCGGATATGCGGATATGGCGGATACGCGGATATTGCGGATATGGCGGATATTGCGGATATGGCGGATATGGCGGATATGGCGGATACGGCGGATATCGTATCCGCCATATCCGCAATATCCGCCATATCCGCATATCCGCCATATCCGCCATATCCGCAATATCCGCGTATCCGCCATATCCGCATATCCGCAAAATCCAAAAAAATGCGATTTTGGGGGGTTTTTGAGTTATTTTTGGTATTTTTTATTATCTTATGATATAGAACATGAGAATACGCATCGAACAGTATGAAATTTTTGTCATTTTTTTTACATTTTGGATATTTTAAGCAAGAAAAACGTTTATTTTTGCGTATCCGCCATATCCGCATATCCGCAAAATCCAAAAAAATGCGATTTTGGGGGGTTTTTGAGTTATTTTTGGTATTTTTTATTATCTTATGATATAGAACATGAGAATACGCATCGAACAGTATGAAATTTTTGTCATTTTTTTTACATTTTGGATATTTTAAGCAAGAAAAACTTTTATTTTTGCGTATCCGCCATATCCGCATATCCGCAAAATCCAAAAAAATGCGATTTTGGGGGGTTTTTGAGTTATTTTTGGTATTTTTTATTATCTTATGATATAGAACATGAGAATACGCATCGAACAGTATGAAATTTTTTTCATTTTTTTTACATTTTGGATATTTTAAGCAAGAAAAACGTTTATTTTTGCGTATCCGCCATATCCGCATATCCGCAAAATCCAAAAAAATGCGATTTTGGGGGGTTTTTGAGTTATTTTTGGTATTTTTTATTATCATATGATATAGAACATGAGAATACGCATCGAACAGTATGAAATTTTTATCATTTTTTTTACAGTTTGGATATTTTAAGCAAGAAAAACCTTAATTTTTGCGGATGTTTTGCGGATATTTCGCGGTTTTTGTCACTTTTTCGGTATCAATTATGAACCTATGTTAATTTTGTCTCTTTTACGATATAGAACATGAGAATACGCATCGAACGGTATGAAATAGTTGCTAGTTTTATAACATTTTGCATATTTTATGAAGGAATAACGGAAATTTTTGCAGATATTTTGCGGTTTTTTTGATATTTCCGACATTTATTATGGACCAATGTTAATTTTGTCTAGAAATATACATAAAGCATTAAAAGACGAATCGACCAGTATTAACTAGTTACCAAAATATCCTACATATCAACAAAATAAACCATATCCGCCATATCCTCAATATCCGCAATATATAAAATATCCAAATTGTTTTAAAAATGGCAACTATTTCATACCGGTCGATGCGTATATAATTGTTCTATATCATATCTTATTTAAAATTAATATCAGTCCATAAAATATGTAGGAAATATCAAATACTCTGCAAAAAATCACATTTTTTTGATATTGCGGATAATGCGGATATTTCGTATATGGTGGATATTACGGATATTGCTTATTTTGTGGATATGTAGGATAATTTGGCAACTAATTAATACTGGTCGATTCGTCTTTTAATGCTTTATGTATATTTCTAGACTAAATTAATATCTGTCCGTAATAAATGTCGGAAATATCATAAAAACCGCAAAAAATCAGCAAAAATTACAGTTTTTCCTTCATAAAATACCCAAAATGTTATAAAACTAGCAACTATTTCATACTGTTCTATGCGTTATTTAATGTTCTATTTCATACTTGAGTCAAAATTGACATCGGTTTATAATAGATACCGAAAAAGTCACAAAAACCGCGAAAAATTAACAAAAATAAACGTTTTTCATGGCTAAAATATCCAAAATGCTATAAAAATGGCAACTATTTCATACTATTCGATGCGTATTTTAATATACTATATCATACATGAGTCAAAATTGACATCGGTTCATAATAGATACGAAAAAAGTCACAAAAACCGCGAAAAATTCGCGAAATTAAAGGTTTTTCATGCCTAAAATATCCGAAATGTTAAAAAAGTGGCAACTATTTCATACTATCCGATGCCTATTTTAATGTTCTATATCATAAATGAGACAAAAATAACAACGGTTCATAATGGATACCGAAAAAGTTACAAAAACCGCGAAATATCCGCAAAATATCCGCAAAAAAAAACGTTTTTCTTGCTTAAAATATCCAATAGGTAAAAAAAATTACAAAAATTTCATACTGTTCGATGCGTATTTTAATGTTCTATATCATAGGATAATAATAAATAACAAAAAATAACGAAAAACCCCCAAAAATCGCATTTTTTTGGATTTTGCGGATATGCGGATATGGCGGATACGCAAAATAAACGTTTTTCTTGCTTAAAATATCCAAAATGTAAAAAAAATGACAAAAATTTCATACTGTTCGATGCGTATTCTCATGTTCTATATCATAAGATAATAAAAAATACCAAAAATAACTCAAAAACCCCCAAAAGTCGCATTTTTTTGAATTTTGCGGATATGCGGATATGGCGGATACGCAAAAATAAACGTTTTTCTTGCTTAAAATATCCAAAATGTAAAAAAAATGAAAAAAATTTCATACTGTTCGATGCGTATTCTCATGTTCTATATCATAAGATAATAAAAAATACCAAAAATAACTCAAAAACCCCCCAAAATCGCATTTTTTTGGATTTTGCGGATATGCGGATATGGCGGATACGCGGATATTGCGGATATGGCGGATATTGCGGATATGGCGGATATGGCGGATATGGCGGATATGGCGGATACGGCGGATATCATATCCGCCATATCCGCAATATCCGCCATATCCGCATATCCGCCATATCCGCCATATCCGCAATATCCGCGTATCCGCCATATCCGCATATCCGCAAAATCCAAAAAAATGCGATTTTGGGGGGTTTTTGAGTTATTTTTGGTATTTTTTATTATCTTATGATATAGAACATGAGAATACGCATCGAACAGTATGAAATTTTTTTCATTTTTTTTACATTTTGGATATTTTAAGCAAGAAAAACGTTTATTTTTGCGTATCCGCCATATCCGCATATCCGCAAAATCCAAAAAAATGCGATTTTGGGGGGTTTTTGAGTTATTTTTGGTATTTTTTATTATCATATGATATAGAACATGAGAATACGCATCGAACAGTATGAAATTTTTATCATTTTTTTTACAGTTTGGATATTTTAAGCAAGAAAAACCTTAATTTTTGCGGATGTTTTGCGGATATTTCGCGGTTTTTGTCACTTTTTCGGTATCAATTATGAACCTATGTTAATTTTGTCTCTTTTACGATATAGAACATGAGAATACGCATCGAACGGTATGAAATAGTTGCTAGTTTTATAACATTTTGCATATTTTATGAAGGAATAACGGAAATTTTTGCAGATATTTTGCGGTTTTTTTGATATTTCCGACATTTATTATGGACCAATGTTAATTTTGTCTAGAAATATACATAAAGCATTAAAAGACGAATCGACCAGTATTAACTAGTTACCAAAATATCCTACATATCAACAAAATAAACCATATCCGCCATATCCTCAATATCCGCAATATATAAAATATCCAAATTGTTTTAAAAATGGCAACTATTTCATACCGGTCGATGCGTATATAATTGTTCTATATCATATCTTATTTAAAATTAATATCAGTCCATAAAATATGTAGGAAATATCAAATACTCTGCAAAAAATCACATTTTTTTGATATTGCGGATAATGCGGATATTTCGTATATGGTGGATATTACGGATATTGCTTATTTTGTGGATATGTAGGATAATTTGGCAACTAATTAATACTGGTCGATTCGTCTTTTAATGCTTTATGTATATTTCTAGACTAAATTAATATCTGTCCGTAATAAATGTCGGAAATATCATAAAAACCGCAAAAAATCAGCAAAAATTACAGTTTTTCCTTCATAAAATACCCAAAATGTTATAAAACTAGCAACTATTTCATACTGTTCTATGCGTTATTTAATGTTCTATTTCATACTTGAGTCAAAATTGACATCGGTTTATAATAGATACCGAAAAAGTCACAAAAACCGCGAAAAATTAACAAAAATAAACGTTTTTCATGGCTAAAATATCCAAAATGCTATAAAAATGGCAACTATTTCATACTATTCGATGCGTATTTTAATATACTATATCATACATGAGTCAAAATTGACATCGGTTCATAATAGATACGAAAAAAGTCACAAAAACCGCGAAAAATTCGCGAAATTAAAGGTTTTTCATGCCTAAAATATCCGAAATGTTAAAAAAGTGGCAACTATTTCATACTATCCGATGCCTATTTTAATGTTCTATATCATAAATGAGACAAAAATAACAACGGTTCATAATGGATACCGAAAAAGTTACAAAAACCGCGAAATATCCGCAAAATATCCGCAAAAAAAAACGTTTTTCTTGCTTAAAATATCCAATAGGTAAAAAAAATTACAAAAATTTCATACTGTTCGATGCGTATTTTAATGTTCTATATCATAGGATAATAATAAATAACAAAAAATAACGAAAAACCCCCAAAAATCGCATTTTTTTGGATTTTGCGGATATGCGGATATGGCGGATACGCAAAATAAACGTTTTTCTTGCTTAAAATATCCAAAATGTAAAAAAAATGACAAAAATTTCATACTGTTCGATGCGTATTCTCATGTTCTATATCATAAGATAATAAAAAATACCAAAAATAACTCAAAAACCCCCAAAAGTCGCATTTTTTTGAATTTTGCGGATATGCGGATATGGCGGATACGCAAAAATAAACGTTTTTCTTGCTTAAAATATCCAAAATGTAAAAAAAATGAAAAAAATTTCATACTGTTCGATGCGTATTCTCATGTTCTATATCATAAGATAATAAAAAATACCAAAAATAACTCAAAAACCCCCCAAAATCGCATTTTTTTGGATTTTGCGGATATGCGGATATGGCGGATACGCGGATATTGCGGATATGGCGGATATTGCGGATATGGCGGATATGGCGGATATGGCGGATATGGCGGATACGGCGGATATCATATCCGCCATATCCGCAATATCCGCCATATCCGCATATCCGCCATATCCGCCATATCCGCAATATCCGCGTATCCGCCATATCCGCATATCCGCAAAATCCAAAAAAATGCGATTTTGGGGGGTTTTTGAGTTATTTTTGGTATTTTTTATTATCTTATGATATAGAACATGAGAATACGCATCGAACAGTATGAAATTTTTTTCATTTTTTTTACATTTTGGATATTTTAAGCAAGAAAAACGTTTATTTTTGCGTATCCGCCATATCCGCATATCCGCAAAATCCAAAAAAATGCGATTTTGGGGGGTTTTTGAGTTATTTTTGGTATTTTTTATTATCTTATGATATAGAACATGAGAATACGCATCGAACAGTATGAAATTTTTATCATTTTTTTTACAGTTTGGATATTTTAAGCAAGAAAAACCTTAATTTTTGCGGATGTTTTGCGGATATTTCGCGGTTTTTGTCACTTTTTTGGTATCAATTATGAACCTATGTTAATTTTGTCTCTTTTACGATATAGAACATGAGAATACGCATCGAACGGTATGAAATAGTTGCTAGTTTTATAACATTTTGCATATTTTATGAAGGAATAACGGAAATTTTTGCAGATATTTTGCGGTTTTTTTGATATTTCCGACATTTATTATGGACCAATGTTAATTTTGTCTAGAAATATACATAAAGCATTAAAAGACGAATCGACCAGTATTAACTAGTTACCAAAATATCCTACATATCAACAAAATAAACCATATCCGCCATATCCTCAATATCCGCAATATATAAAATATCCAAATTGTTTTAAAAATGGCAACTATTTCATACCGGTCGATGCGTATATAATTGTTCTATATCATATCTTATTTAAAATTAATATCAGTCCATAAAATATGTAGGAAATATCAAATACTCTGCAAAAAATCACATTTTTTTGATATTGCGGATAATGCGGATATTTCGTATATGGTGGATATTACGGATATTGCTTATTTTGTGGATATGTAGGATAATTTGGCAACTAATTAATACTGGTCGATTCGTCTTTTAATGCTTTATGTATATTTCTAGACTAAATTAATATCTGTCCGTAATAAATGTCGGAAATATCATAAAAACCGCAAAAAATCAGCAAAAATTACAGTTTTTCCTTCATAAAATACCCAAAATGTTATAAAACTAGCAACTATTTCATACTGTTCTATGCGTTATTTAATGTTCTATTTCATACTTGAGTCAAAATTGACATCGGTTTATAATAGATACCGAAAAAGTCACAAAAACCGCGAAAAATTAACAAAAATAAACGTTTTTCATGGCTAAAATATCCAAAATGCTATAAAAATGGCAACTATTTCATACTATTCGATGCGTATTTTAATATACTATATCATACATGAGTCAAAATTGACATCGGTTCATAATAGATACGAAAAAAGTCACAAAAACCGCGAAAAATTCGCGAAATTAAAGGTTTTTCATGCCTAAAATATCCGAAATGTTAAAAAAGTGGCAACTATTTCATACTATCCGATGCCTATTTTAATGTTCTATATCATAAATGAGACAAAAATAACATCGGTTCATAATGGATACCGAAAAAGTTACAAAAACCGCGAAATATCCGCAAAATATCCGCAAAAAAAACGTTTTTCTTGCTTAAAATATCCAATAGGTAAAAAAAATTACAAAAATTTCATACTGTTCGATGCGTATTTTAATGTTCTATATCATAAGATAATAATAAATAACAAAAAATAACGAAAAACCCCCAAAAATCGCATTTTTTTGGATTTTGCGGATATGCGGATATGGCGGATACGCAAAATAAACGTTTTTCTTGCTTAAAATATCCAAACTGTAAAAAAAATGATAAAAATTTCATACTGTTCGATGCGTATTCTCATGTTCTATATCATAAGATAATAAAAAATACCAAAAATAACTCAAAAACCCCCCAAAATCGCATTTTTTTGGATTTTGCGGATATGCGGATATGGCGGATACGCAAAAATAAACGTTTTTCTTGCTTAAAATATCCAAAATGTAAAAAAAATGACAAAAATTTCATACTGTTCGATGCGTATTCTCATGTTCTATATCATAAGATAATAAAAAATACCAAAAATAACTCAAAAACCCCCCAAAATCGCATTTTTTTGGATTTTGCGGATATGCGGATATGGCGGATACGCGGATATTGCGGATATGGCGGATATGGCGGATATGCGGATATGGCGGATATTGCGGATATGGCGGATATGATATCCGCCGTATCCGCCATATCCGCCATATCCGCCATATCCGCAATATCCGCCATATCCGCAATATCCGCGTATCCGCCATATCCGCATATCCGCAAAATCCAAAAAAATGCGATTTTGGGGGGTTTTTGAGTTATTTTTGGTATTTTTTATTATCTTATGATATAGAACATGAGAATACGCATCGAACAGTATGAAATTTTTTTCATTTTTTTTACATTTTGGATATTTTAAGCAAGAAAAACGTTTATTTTTGCGTATCCGCCATATCCGCATATCCGCAAAATTCAAAAAAATGCGATTTTTGGGGGTTTTTGAGTTATTTTTGGTATTTTTTATTATCTTATGATATAGAACATGAGAATACGCATCGAACAGTATGAAATTTTTGTCATTTTTTTTACATTTTGGATATTTTAAGCAAGAAAAACGTTTATTTTTGCGTATCCGCCATATCCGCATATCCGCAAAATCCAAAAAAATGCGATTTTGGGGGGTTTTTGAGTTATTTTTGGTATTTTTTATTATCTTATGATATAGAACATGAGAATACGCATCGAACAGTATGAAATTTTTATCATTTTTTTTACATTTTGGATATTTTAAGCAAGAAAAACGTTTATTTTTGCGTATCCGCCATATCCGCATATCCGCAAAATCCAAAAAAATGCGATTTTTGGGGGTTTTTCGTTATTTTTTGTTATTTATTATTATCTTATGATATAGAACATTAAAATACGCATCGAACAGTATGAAATTTTTGTAATTTTTTTTACATTTTGGATATTTTAAGCAAGAAAAACGTTTTTTTTTGCGGATATTTTGCGGATATTTCGCGGTTTTTGTAACTTTTTCGGTATTTATTATGAACCGATGTTATTTTTGTCTCATTTATGATATAGAACATTAAAATAGGCATCGGATAGTATGAAATATTTGCCACTTTTTTAACATTTTGGATATTTTAGGCATGAAAAACCTTTAATTTCGCGAATTTTTCGCGGTTTTTGTGACTTTTTTCGTATCTATTATGAACCGTTGTCAATTTTGACTCATGTATGATATAGTATATTAAAATACGCATCGAACAGTATGAAATAGTTGCGATTTTTATAACATTTTGGATATTTGATAATTTTAATCAGTACAAACTAAACGCTATCTCAAGGTTGTTGCCCAAAATCATTATAAACCAGGTTCATACGTTACTGTTGATGAGCAGTTGTTTCCATCGAAGACTTGGGTGTAGATTTACACAGTATATGTCGAACAAACCAGACAAGATTGGCATAAAATTCTGGTTAGCGTGCGACGTCAATAGCGAGTATGTAATAAATGGATTTCCCTATTTGGGAAAGGATGCGAGAAGAGAATATTCAATTCCACTTGGAGAGTTCGTTGTTCTAAAGCTGATGGAGCCATTCACAGGATGGGGAAGGAACGTAACGACAGATATTTTTTTTACGAGTGTTTCACTGGCCACAAAGCTACTTGCGAAGAACACTACCATTGTTGGAACAATCCGTGGGAATAAACGAGAATCGCCTAAATTAACCGAACAACGGAAAGACGAAATGATACTGTTTTCAAGCAAACTGTATAAATCGAATCATATTTCTCTTACAGTTTATAAAAGCAAACGAACAAATAAAAATCTTGTACTAAATTCCATTCATAAATCAATGGAAATAGAAAAAAGTAACAAACGTATACCGGAAACGATTAGATTTTATGATAATACAAAATTCGGTGCAGACGCGGCGGACCAAATAGCAAGGAAATACAGTGTGAAGTCGAAATCTTGTATGTGGCCGCTCCAGGTGTTTTTCAACATTCTGGACCTAGCTGGAATAAATGCCTCAGTTTCGTATAAAGAAACGGGTGAGGATGAAGGTGAGGTAATTTTCATTCCAGTTAGCTACCGGTGGTTCAGTAATGGGTATAGCTTGCCGAATTGTCTACCCAAATACCGTAGTATTCGGTAAGATCATCGAGATGACGCTGCAGACGAGTGTGGAGCATACCTAACTTTTTACCATGATTGGGCGACGATGGCGGTGTCGTCCATATATAATGCGTGATCTGTCCCCTCGGCATATCATTAACATCCAGACAACGCACTGTTGATAATTATCTAAGCATCTTTTTTATATCGAACTAGATTGTTCTAAAACTATCTATTTATTTTATATATTTGCTTGCTTAGACAGCTATGACAATTCATTTCTATGCCGTATACCACACTATATACATATACATATATGTATGTGTATATATATATATATATATATATATATATATATATATATATTGATTTATTAGATATATGTTTAAAATTAATATTTTGTATATTATTTTGTGTAAAAATATCCCGACTTCATTATATTGAACACTGTGCATAAATAAAGAAAACAAATACAAAATTGTATTTATTTGAAATATAATATTTCTTCTCATAAAATAAATCGGTTTGATTGGACCTAGTTTTGAAAATTGTATCGAAGCATTGTAACAAGTTTGTACGCGTCAGCATGTTACACAATTCACTCTGGCTGCATTACGAGTCGACCGGCCTGCTACGACCGGCGCGGCGCATTTCTCTGCCGGATCGCGTACGTACATCACGCTGGTCAATAATTCTGCATAGTGTGGTGAGCAATGATAGTTTTTCTATTGAAATTTTTAAATATTTTAATCTACCTAATAATATAATATCTAACTAATCTAATAATCTAACTTTATATTTTAATCTAACTAAATTAAAAACATTTAATTATTTTTTAAACAAATTTTCGGAATAATTTTTTCAATATTTTTCTTAAATATTTATTTTAATCTAACTAAATTAAAAACATTTAAATATTTTTTAAACAAATTTTCAGAATAATTTTAATTTTTTCAATATTTTTCTAAAATATTTCTAAATTTTCTAAAATCTATCGATTTATATTTTTTAAAATTTTCTTGTATTTTTCTTTTCATTGTATTAATTTATAAACATTTAATACTATATTCAAAATTTAAGTATTCATTAACACATTCATTTCACATTAAAGAATATTTTACGATCATTGATTTCATTTTGATTATCAAATTAGAAATATTTATTAATTTATTTCAAATGTTATTTTTCTTATTTTTCTACAATGTTTCGTTATTTGGGATAAATAGTATTTTTTTTTTATTTTCTTATTAAATTAAAACATTTAAAATATAGTTAAAAACTATATTTTTCTAATATTCTGTTTAATATTTCATGTATTTTTTTTGTATGAAAGTATATGGTATAACGATAATAAACTATCATACAAATAAAAGTATTTATCATAGTGAATATACTGAAAGGTTAAATATTGCGTATATTCGTTCGTTATATAATATTTGTGATGTTAGATCACTGTTTTTACTTTCACCATGGTCGTAAAATGTTCATGTCGTAACTGCCCCTCTCCCCCCCCCCCTCCACACTTAGTTCATGCGTCACTGGTACCGTTACAATTCGTGTATAAAAATTAGATTTACTGAAAAACACTTTTCTGTATGTTGCATGGTAAAGCAGGAATGGACGTCACTGGTCATGTGCAACTTGGATCCGTTTATAATTCCAAATCCTTTGACTGAATCTGTACATCTTGCCACTGGAGTTTGAGCTTGTATCACTCGGTCTCAAGTGAGTGGTAAAAATTATCACATTTTTACATTAAAGTTATTAAACATTTAAATAGAATGAAATTAGAAAATTTTATTAAATTATTAACAATTTTTAGAATTATTTTATATTGTTCATTATTTTTTTTAGAATCATTACTATCATGGATAAATATTTAAGTATAGAGTAGTGTTAATACAAATTAAATTTAATAAATTGTTTTTTTTTTTTAATTATTTTAAAATACATTTCTTTTAATTCTAATTTGTTATATATGTTCTTCTGATTACTGAAGATGATTGAAGATCTATTGTACAACGATATATATTTCTAACATAATACGCTAGAAGCACTGAAGCAACGTTAAAACCTGGTGATCGAGGAAGATTAGTGATTGATAAAACATCATAAAATTAGTTTTCAGTATTGTAAATGTAAGTGCCTTGGGGTTTTGTATTGTGATCACCCGATCACTTTAATTGTAAATTCATAAAAATCTTTTAGTGAATTCTTCAAATTCATTTTAAGATTGTCCGTGAGTACGAACCAGATGTCTAATAAACGTAAAGCTGGGATTGCGTTAAGGGTACAGGATATTTTGGTTTCACCTCTAGATAGTACTTAAGCGATCGCCCCCTTTGCTAACTATAATCGTCTGTACGTTTTCGCCATCGAGAAGCCCTCAAACCTGGAGGTGCGAGGCAGTCCGTTTGTTTTGTCCTTTTTTTTCAGGGTTTTTGTGTTGTGTTTTCCATAACCTTTATTTTGTGAGACACTTTTCGTCTCACTTCTCACTTGTGCTTTAGATTAGACTTTAGAGTAGGTTTTATGAGAGCGCTCTCTTTTTTTTTTTGTAGCTCAGGTTTTTGACTAGGGTTTTAGGTTTCGATGTAATCCTACACGAGTGTTACTCGGATGGTTCGTACTTTGCTTTGTTTGTAGTTTTAAATTTATCTATTATTATTTTTTTTAACATTTTGTTACTGGGGTGGGGTTTATTGCGAAAATGTTTCACTAAATAGTAAACATTGTGGTTGACTCAACATGAAGCACGCTATTTGAACCCAATTGGTTCCAGTTGATGAAGATGTGTATTGGACATTATATGTGTAATCAGGGGATACTGTTATAACAATGTATTTTGTAAAATGAAAAATGTTTAACATTCCACATTGAATATTTAACACAAACATAAGATTGAAAGTTTGTACAATTCATTAAATCTTAAAATCATTTTATTACACTACTCTGTACTTCAAAATGAATTTGGAAGATCGGCAGACCGATGTGGATATTAAATATAACATAATAATGGCATAAAAAAGTAAGAAAAAATAAATACACGTTTCATTAATTAGTGTGGTTAAAAATCATAAACTTTCAGATGCTTTTGATACCAAATGGATCCGGTTTCTCATAAAGATTGTGAATACATTGCACCGAAATATATATCTTTACTACAGGATGTGTGATGGGAAGTTGAACATGTCGAGGAAAAAGTTAAAATATAAAATACTATTTTTAAATATACATATATAAACATTTGTAGTAATAATATTTTGTTCTAGGTACTAAATTATTAGTTTTAGCATTGTACGAAGGGTATGATGGATCAAATTTTATATGTTGAACAAGGATTACTAAATAATATTGTTTTGGTGCTTGTATAGAATAATGTAGTTTTCTATCCAGTCTTCATTTTAAAAGTGTAAGTATTTTATTTAAAAATCTAATTGATAAAAAATGAATATGTAGCTTAAAATTGAAGTGTAAGCATACATTTAATAATTATAAAGTGATAATTAAAAAAAACTTAAGAATATTAACTAATAAATTTTTATGTTCCATTAGGATTTGCTCGACTCATCGCAGAATTTACAAATAATCGAATAAAATAACCATCGGATAAAATTTAGAGATTACAGTTAATTAACCAGAAACTAAAAGCACTGTATGGCAAAGTAAGTTTTCTCTTTTAAAATTTCAAATTTCATTATGAACGTTTCGTTTTGTGTTTATATTATTAATATTTTTAAAAATTTAATTATTTATTTCAAAATGAATTTGTTTTAAGAAGTAAATTTTCATAAGTGTGGTGTTTGTATTAACGACTTCTTAATTATTAATTGGTTTTAAGTTTTCATTTCAACAATAATTAAAGCATTAAAATAATTGTAATTTTTTCAACATCTATAGTTTTCACGTAAAACTTACATACATACATATCATGTATATATATATATATAATATTTAAATAATTAAATACTAGTATGTGTTAAAAAAATAATGAATTTATCTAATAATGTTTATAGTAATTGGTTTCTATTATATTATTGTTTTTGATATCTGATTTCTTTTTCAATCTCTTATTCATTATATATACTTAACAGATTAATAGATTAAAATCATTAAATTTTGTTACTTCTCCTTAGTTCTCTCTACTCAATAACATTTAATTCTGTTTCAATTACACATTTATTAAGTATTTTTTTAAGACATACTTTGCTCTTAATCATGTATTCATTCATTTTTTTTGATATTTGGGTCCATTTTGTATTTTTATTTTGATTTCTTTTTCAATATTACTGTTTTGATATATACATAATTTGTTATACAGTCATATTAGATTTTATTAATTATTCATATATTAAATTTTTCATTTCTAAATTTAAGTTAGGCTTTCATAATGTTTCTATTTTTGTACTATTTTGTAGAATATAATCGATATTAGATTGAAAAATATGAAACTGAGAAAATGTCTTGAATTGATGTCAGTTTTCATTATTAATTTTTAAGGAATATACAATTTAATTAAAGTTTATAATTTTAGACTTGTATTAACTTTTTAGTTTCTGATTTCTGTTTCAACGTTTTATCATTTTTTTTTTATATACATAATATTTTATACCATGATGTATATATTTGATTTCTATTTCTCATAATTTAAATTGTGGTTCTTTAATTGCATTCTCTTTTTTGTAACATTTTTTCAAAATTTCTAAAAATTAATTTGATACTATGATTATAGTCTGTAATTATTTTGCCAGTTTTTATTCTGTTTGCACTTAATTCATAATTGATGGATTTTATTTTGAAATGTATTTTCTTGCTAATCTAAATTAATTTACTGATTTGGTATTTGACTTATAATTTATTTTATTCTGTTTCTTTTTCAATATATATATATATATATATAATTAGACTTAAATATTGTTTCATTTTTGTTTATTTTAAAATCAAAACTGCGATTTCTTAATTGTATTCTTCATTATTTAAAAATGTTAAAATTTCTACTTTTAAATGCTCTTTTTATAATCAACTCGTGTTTCTTTTTCACGTGTTTGTAATTTAAGTTTGCAATGATTGAAATCAGTTTTATACCAATTCTATCCATATTTTAAGTTGAAATTATCTTTTTTCTTATTAAACATGTAAAATAGTTCTATTGAAAATAGTTTTTAAAATGTTTCATTTACATCGATTCTTATATTTTATATGAATATATCAATACTGAAATATATAAATACTGTAAAAGATCACAGTTTACTTGTTTTTGCATATATATATATATATTTTTTTTTTCAAAAAAAGTTAACAAATTTTTATATGTCCAAATATTACTTATACGTTTTTTGTAGTACGAACAAAATCATCCATTTTTTTCTTTTAATTACTTTTGTGGTAAATTTTTAATAGTTTGAAGTGAATGACTGAAATAGATTGTGTGTGTGATATTGTAAATTGTATTTATTGTTTTTTGTTTCAACTCTTATTGAATCTTTATATAAAGTATATAAAAATGTTTTCAGATTATCATCCGAAGAAGATGAAGAATATCTAGAAATTATATACGACTACAAACATTTGCCAATACGAGAGATGTTTTCCGCTTGTTTCGGTTACGGGACGACAGCGTTGCAGGACCAAGAAACTTATTTATAGTTTAGTTTTTAATTATAGTAATTTATTATTGTTAACCGAAATATTTCTATATTTTTGGTTAAAAATTGCGATATTCGATTAATAAGGTATTGATTGCAACATCACTTTTTCTATAAAGAGCAAAACTTTAATAGCGTTGACAATGAATCGTCTATTTAAATGAATCTATTTTAAAGATTTATCTGACTGAGAAGTAAATTTCTAATTTTTAGATTCTCTTTTAAAGTTCATAAGTAAATGCGTATTATTTAAAAGATAAATTAATCGAAATGATATATTTTATCATAATCTAAATGAAAAAGTTCTTTCATAATAAAAGAAAATTCCAAATTTATTTAAAGGTCAATTGATAGAAGCACTAGTATATTTAGTTCTTGTACATTAAAGAAAAATTAAGTTCATACGAAATAAAAAAGATCAACCGGTTTTGTTATGCATTAATGTATATTAAATACTTTTTTTTCATAAATAGTTTATAAATGAAAAGTAAAAACAAATCGAAGTTCATAAATAGAAAAATTATAATAATTCCTTAAGATTAATTTAATGTGATTGGTAAAATTTTAAATATTTCTTTATCTAATAAGTAGTTAATATTTTCATATTAGTTTTTCTTAAATTCACATATAATAAAATAGAAACTTTTAAATTATTTATATATATATATATATATATATATATATTTTTAATATTTACATATTTTTATTTAAATATTTATATATATATATATATTTTATTAAATATGAACTCAATTTCTTACTTTTGCACTGATTAAATGTTTTTCATAAATAGTACAAGTTTCAATCAAATTTTCGTAGTTGAATTATTAATTGCATTAGTAATAATATTTAAGTACTTTTTCATTTAATTTTACAATCTTGTTCAATTTCATATTTCTATATAAAGTTGTTTTAAATGTCATAAATTGTTGAAAATTAAGAATGTTTTTCATAAAGTGAAATAATTGGTAATATTTAAATGCTCTTCTAAATAATTATGAATTAATTTTTAATCACTATATTAATTATAATATTTTTTAATGATCATAATGGTAGTATTTTTATAACAAAATTTTGGTTTGATAACATATTTAATGGTTTTAAGATTTAGTTTAACTTTGCAATTTTCCAATTTCTCATTTCTGTATTAAAAGAGAGTATTGTTGAAATTTGAAACAATAGAAATTTACAATTCACTTTTATTTTAAATATAAATTCACTTTTCTAATGATTCACAAGTAATAACTAATTATCAATTATGATTTTAATAGATAAATTAATAGTTTGATAATTTCGAAATACTCTGATTTTCAACAATTCGATTTTGAATGAAATTAGTTTTACAAGGCTAAAATAATGATTAATTATAAATGTTTTTTTTTATTAATTAATTTATATATCTATCGAAAATAAAAAAGTGATGTCGTTTACAATATCAGTAGTAACTTTCAATGTGCGATATACAACACATATAATTGAAAAATAATTTGTCTTTAAGTATATGAATCGCTAAAAGCGATCTTTCATCGAACGCATGTTCAATGGTATTTCCTTTTCTCGTTTTATATCTGCAAAAGTTTTCAGAAAGTCGAAACATATTTAAACACTGTGAGATACGTGTGTTTTGAACGAGTGTTTGTTTTTTGTGTGTCATTAGCTCGTTTAGCTCGAATCCGACATTTTTGTCTCGTTTAATTATATCGGTTTAGGCCGTTTAGATTCGAATCATCTCGGGTAGGAGTAGATAGTTTAGCTCTAATGTGATGTCAGGCAGGTTTTAAATAGATCGTTTAGATACATACTCGGGTAGGTTTATACCGTTAGCTACGTGTCGGGTAGGATAGGGCGGCGGCAGTCGGAACGCCGGTGTCGTATGAATGTCGTGTATGTACGAATGTTACGTATGCTCGATTAACATCCGAGAAGTGGTAGTGTGAAGTTTCGAGATATCATCTCGTCGGTGCTTAATAGATTTTTTTCTGGAAACTTTAATTTATAGTTTTTTATCATTACGGTACTATTAAAGTAATCAATTTATACCGCATATTTCTTTGAAATAAACATTAATCATTATAAATATGTATTTTTTTCGCACATTGTTACGTTACTTTTAGCTATGTACTACTGTTATTTTTGTATCTGATTATGGTAATCGTTTAAAACGAGTAAGTTAATATAAGTTTTAATGAGTAATAAATATCGTACACCGTAATATATCTTTTGCACCGTACATCCTTTGTCATCGATACATGTCATATGCCAAACAGTGTGTGTCGTAAGTAACAGAAACGGAGCATACGTCGTAAGTTAAACGGACTGTGCGGTTATCGTAAGTAAACGAAACCGTGCAAGTAATATCGTAAGTAACGAAAACGGACAGTGCGGTGCCTTAAGTAACTGAAACGGTGTAGATATTTTTGTACGATAAAAGATTACCTGTGACCGATGAACGAAGTAACGATAGTACATAAAACCTTTCCGATTTATATATGTAAAATAAAGAATAAAATCGATATCGCAATGTTTTCACTTTTAATTTATGTTGTATCGTTAGGCTTTTTACGTTCGTAATCGCAATAAGATGCGAGAGCATAAGATGCGAGAGCGTTTCTTAAATAAAATATACCCTTTTCGATTTCAAAACTCATGCGTTTTACTCAAATATAAATATGTACGTGCGTAATGTGGTCTACGATTTATTATCCGATAACGTGTATCGCTTATGTTTTCCGATACTCTGTCCGATAAACGATCGTAATAACTTCTATAAGTGCGTTACACGAGTATATATAAATCGTATCCGATTACGCCTGCATATATATCGTAGTCGAGACTTAGACTCTGTCCGACACGTACGCTCTCTCATCCGCAACCCTTATCCGACATATCAAAATTTGCAGGGTGGTGGGGGCGAAGCTCAGTCAGTCAGTCAGTCAGTCAGTCAGTCAGTCAGTCAGTCAGTCAGTCAGTCAGTCAGTCAGTCAGTCAGTCAGTCAGTCAGTCAGTCAGTCAGTCAGTCAGTCAGTCAGTCAGTCAGTCAGTCAGTCAGTCAGTCAGTCAGTCAGTCAGTCAGTCAGTCAGTCAGTCAGTCAGTCAGTCAGTCAGTCAGTCAGTCAGTCAGTCAGTCAGTCAGTCAGTCAGTCAGTCAGTCAGTCAGTCAGTCAGTCAGTCAGTCAGTCAGTCAGTCAGTCAGTCAGTCAGTCAGTCAGTCAGTCAGTCAGTCAGTCAGTCAGTCAGTCAGTCAGTCAGTCAGTCAGTCAGTCAGTCAGTCAGTCAGTCAGTCAGTCAGTCAGTCAGTCAGTCAGTCAGTCAGTCAGTCAGTCAGTCAGTCAGTCAGTCAGTCAGTCAGTCAGTCAGTCAGTCAGTCAGTCAGTCAGTCAGTCAGTCAGTCAGTCAGTCAGTCAGTCAGTCAGTCAGTCAGTCAGTCAGTCAGTCAGTCAGTCAGTCAGTCAGTCAGTCAGTCAGTCAGTCAGTCAGTCAGTCAGTCAGTCAGTCAGTCAGTCAGTCAGTCAGTCAGTCAGTCAGTCAGTCAGTCAGTCAGTCAGTCAGTCAGTCAGTCAGTCAGTCAGTCAGTCAGTCAGTCAGTCAGTCAGTCAGTCAGTCAGTCAGTCAGTCAGTCAGTCAGTCAGTCAGTCAGTCAGTCAGTCAGTCAGTCAGTCAGTCAGTCAGTCAGTCAGTCAGTCAGTCAGTCAGTCAGTCAGTCAGTCAGTCAGTCAGTCAGTGAGTCAGTCAGTCAGTGTCAGTGTCAGTGTCAGTGTCAGTGTCAGTGTCAGTGTCAGTGTCAGTGTCAGTGTCAGTGTCAGTGTCAGTGTCAGTGTCAGTGTCAGTGTCAGTGTCAGTGTCAGTGTCAGTGTCAGTGTCAGTGTCAGTGTCAGTGTCAGTGTCAGTGTCAGTGTCAGTGTCAGTGTCAGTGTCAGTGTCAGTGTCAGTGTCAGTGTCAGTGTCAGTGTCAGTGTCAGTGTCAGTGTCAGTGTCAGTGTCAGTGTCAGTGTCAGTGTCAGTGTCAGTGTCAGTGTCAGTGTCAGTGTCAGTGTCAGTGTCAGTGTCAGTGTCAGTGTCAGTGTCAGTGTCAGTGTCAGTGTCAGTGTCAGTGTCAGTGTCAGTGTCAGTGTCAGTGTCAGTGTCAGTGTCAGTGTCAGTGTCAGTGTCAGTGTCAGTGTCAGTGTCAGTGTCAGTGTCAGTGTCAGTGTCAGTGTCAGTGTCAGTGTCAGTGTCAGTGTCAGTGTCAGTGTCAGTGTCAGTGTCAGTGTCAGTGTCAGTGTCAGTGTCAGTGTCAGTGTCAGTGTCAGTGTCAGTGTCAGTGTCAGTGTCAGTGTCAGTGTCAGTGTCAGTGTCAGTGTCAGTGTCAGTGTCAGTGTCAGTGTCAGTGTCAGTGTCAGTGTCAGTGTCAGTGTCAGTGTCAGTGTCAGTGTCAGTGTCAGTGTCAGTGTCAGTGTCAGTGTCAGTGTCAGTGTCAGTGTCAGTGTCAGTGTCAGTGTCAGTGTCAGTGTCAGTGTCAGTGTCAGTGTCAGTGTCAGTGTCAGTGTCAGTGTCAGTGTCAGTGTCAGTGTCAGTGTCAGTGTCAGTGTCAGTGTCAGTGTCAGTGTCAGTGTCAGTGTCAGTGTCAGTGTCAGTGTCAGTGTCAGTGTCAGTGTCAGTGTCAGTGTCAGTGTCAGTGTCAGTGTCAGTGTCAGTGTCAGTGTCAGTGTCAGTGTCAGTGTCAGTGTCAGTGTCAGTGTCAGTGTCAGTGTCAGTGTCAGTGTCAGTGTCAGTGTCAGTGTCAGTGTCAGTGTCAGTGTCAGTGTCAGTGTCAGTGTCAGTGTCAGTGTCAGTGTCAGTGTCAGTGTCAGTGTCAGTGTCAGTGTCAGTGTCAGTGTCAGTGTCAGTGTCAGTGTCAGTGTCAGTGTCAGTGTCAGTGTCAGTGTCAGTGTCAGTGTCAGTGTCAGTGTCAGTGTCAGTGTCAGTGTCAGTGTCAGTGTCAGTGTCAGTGTCAGTGTCAGTGTCAGTGTCAGTGTCAGTGTCAGTGTCAGTGTCAGTGTCAGTGTCAGTGTCAGTGTCAGTGTCAGTGTCAGTGTCAGTGTCAGTGTCAGTGTCAGTGTCAGTGTCAGTGTCAGTGTCAGTGTCAGTGTCAGTGTCAGTGTCAGTGTCAGTGTCAGTGTCAGTGTCAGTGTCAGTGTCAGTGTCAGTGTCAGTGTCAGTGTCAGTGTCAGTGTCAGTGTCAGTGTCAGTGTCAGTGTCAGTGTCAGTGTCAGTGTCAGTGTCAGTGTCAGTGTCAGTGTCAGTGTCAGTGTCAGTGTCAGTGTCAGTGTCAGTGTCAGTGTCAGTGTCAGTGTCAGTGTCAGTGTCAGTGTCAGTGTCAGTGTCAGTGTCAGTGTCAGTGTCAGTGTCAGTGTCAGTGTCAGTGTCAGTGTCAGTGTCAGTGTCAGTGTCAGTGTCAGTGTCAGTGTCAGTGTCAGTGTCAGTGTCAGTGTCAGTGTCAGTGTCAGTGTCAGTGTCAGTGTCAGTGTCAGTGTCAGTGTCAGTGTCAGTGTCAGTGTCAGTGTCAGTGTCAGTGTCAGTGTCAGTGTCAGTGTCAGTGTCAGTGTCAGTGTCAGTGTCAGTGTCAGTGTCAGTGTCAGTGTCAGTGTCAGTGTCAGTGTCAGTGTCAGTGTCAGTGTCAGTGTCAGTGTCAGTGTCAGTGTCAGTGTCAGTGTCAGTGTCAGTGTCAGTGTCAGTGTCAGTGTCAGTGTCAGTGTCAGTGTCAGTGTCAGTGTCAGTGTCAGTGTCAGTGTCAGTGTCAGTGTCAGTGTCAGTGTCAGTGTCAGTGTCAGTGTCAGTGTCAGTGTCAGTGTCAGTGTCAGTGTCAGTGTCAGTGTCAGTGTCAGTGTCAGTGTCAGTGTCAGTGTCAGTGTCAGTGTCAGTGTCAGTGTCAGTGTCAGTGTCAGTGTCAGTGTCAGTGTCAGTGTCAGTGTCAGTGTCAGTGTCAGTGTCAGTGTCAGTGTCAGTGTCAGTGTCAGTGTCAGTGTCAGTGTCAGTGTCAGTGTCAGTGTCAGTGTCAGTGTCAGTGTCAGTGTCAGTGTCAGTGTCAGTGTCAGTGTCAGTGTCAGTGTCAGTGTCAGTGTCAGTGTCAGTGTCAGTGTCAGTGTCAGTGTCAGTGTCAGTGTCAGTGTCAGTGTCAGTGTCAGTGTCAGTGTCAGTGTCAGTGTCAGTGTCAGTGTCAGTGTCAGTGTCAGTGTCAGTGTCAGTGTCAGTGTCAGTGTCAGTGTCAGTGTCAGTGTCAGTGTCAGTGTCAGTGTCAGTGTCAGTGTCAGTGTCAGTGTCAGTGTCAGTGTCAGTGTCAGTGTCAGTGTCAGTGTCAGTGTCAGTGTCAGTGTCAGTGTCAGTGTCAGTGTCAGTGTCAGTGTCAGTGTCAGTGTCAGTGTCAGTGTCAGTGTCAGTGTCAGTGTCAGTGTCAGTGTCAGTGTCAGTGTCAGTGTCAGTGTCAGTGTCAGTGTCAGTGTCAGTGTCAGTGTCAGTGTCAGTGTCAGTGTCAGTGTCAGTGTCAGTGTCAGTGTCAGTGTCAGTGTCAGTGTCAGTGTCAGTGTCAGTGTCAGTGTCAGTGTCAGTGTCAGTGTCAGTGTCAGTGTCAGTGTCAGTGTCAGTGTCAGTGTCAGTGTCAGTGTCAGTGTCAGTGTCAGTGTCAGTGTCAGTGTCAGTGTCAGTGTCAGTGTCAGTGTCAGTGTCAGTGTCAGTGTCAGTGTCAGTGTCAGTGTCAGTGTCAGTGTCAGTGTCAGTGTCAGTGTCAGTGTCAGTGTCAGTGTCAGTGTCAGTGTCAGTGTCAGTGTCAGTGTCAGTGTCAGTGTCAGTGTCAGTGTCAGTGTCAGTGTCAGTGTCAGTGTCAGTGTCAGTGTCAGTGTCAGTGTCAGTGTCAGTGTCAGTGTCAGTGTCAGTGTCAGTGTCAGTGTCAGTGTCAGTGTCAGTGTCAGTGTCAGTGTCAGTGTCAGTGTCAGTGTCAGTGTCAGTGTCAGTGTCAGTGTCAGTGTCAGTGTCAGTGTCAGTGTCAGTGTCAGTGTCAGTGTCAGTGTCAGTGTCAGTGTCAGTGTCAGTGTCAGTGTCAGTGTCAGTGTCAGTGTCAGTGTCAGTGTCAGTGTCAGTGTCAGTGTCAGTGTCAGTGTCAGTGTCAGTGTCAGTGTCAGTGTCAGTGTCAGTGTCAGTGTCAGTGTCAGTGTCAGTGTCAGTGTCAGTGTCAGTGTCAGTGTCAGTGTCAGTGTCAGTGTCAGTGTCAGTGTCAGTGTCAGTGTCAGTGTCAGTGTCAGTGTCAGTGTCAGTGTCAGTGTCAGTGTCAGTGTCAGTGTCAGTGTCAGTGTCAGTGTCAGTGTCAGTGTCAGTGTCAGTGTCAGTGTCAGTGTCAGTGTCAGTGTCAGTGTCAGTGTCAGTGTCAGTGTCAGTGTCAGTGTCAGTGTCAGTGTCAGTGTCAGTGTCAGTGTCAGTGTCAGTGTCAGTGTCAGTGTCAGTGTCAGTGTCAGTGTCAGTGTCAGTGTCAGTGTCAGTGTCAGTGTCAGTGTCAGTGTCAGTGTCAGTGTCAGTGTCAGTGTCAGTGTCAGTGTCAGTGTCAGTGTCAGTGTCAGTGTCAGTGTCAGTGTCAGTGTCAGTGTCAGTGTCAGTGTCAGTGTCAGTGTCAGTGTCAGTGTCAGTGTCAGTGTCAGTGTCAGTGTCAGTGTCAGTGTCAGTGTCAGTGTCAGTGTCAGTGTCAGTGTCAGTGTCAGTGTCAGTGTCAGTGTCAGTGTCAGTGTCAGTGTCAGTGTCAGTGTCAGTGTCAGTGTCAGATCACTTCTTCGGATTTGATCCGAGGACAGTGACCATGCCAGCAATAGTAATTAGACGTGTGTGCTATCCACTGCACCACGTCGTTCTAATACAGTATAAATCCGGAACTTCCTTTTGTTCTGTTTAATTCAGCCTCCGTTACCACCAGAGCTTCCGATAACTAGGTCGGTCCGACGTCTCCGTCGTATCGACAGCGGTAGAGCGTTTATACCTAACCGCTCTACGTTCACGTTACCGCCAGAGCTTCCGATAACTAACAGTACCGATGCTGCTCTTCGACAGCAGTAGAGCGTTTATACATAACCGCTCTACCTTCGTATCTATCTAGTAATCTTATCCATGTTATTTATAAGTATTTACTGCAAGTTCATGTATAGTCATATTCTAAAATAACATTATAATGTACACTGTTGTATGTATTGTACTTGTAGTATACATGTTCAAGTGTAATGTGTTCATGCCTATCTCTCTCTGTATTTGCAGGCACCATCCATCTATTCTTACATGTTTGTATGGGTACTTGGTGCTTGCATAATACAGATATGCATGAATACATTACACTTGAACTTGTATATTACAAGTTCAATACATACTACAGTGTACATTATAATATTATTTTAGAATATGACTAATCATGAACTTGCAGTCTATACTTGTAACATGGATCTCTGAAATACATACAATATATTTTAGAAATAAATACTCATATATATTATGAAGTTATATTTATTGATATCAAATATTATATAAATTCTACAGATACAGACAGACCACACAGACAGAGACCCACACAGACAGAGACCCACACAGACAGAGATCCACACAGACAGAGATCCACACAGACAGAGATCCACACAGACAGAGACCCACACAGACAGAGATCCACACAGACAGAGATCCACACAGACAGAGACCCACACAGACAGAGACCCACACAGACAGAGACCCACACAGACAGAGACCCACACAGACAGAGACCCACACAGACAGAGACCCACACAGACAGAGACCCACACAGACAGAGACCCACACAGACACAGACCCACACAGACACAGACCCACACACCCACACACTTCCACACATACACACTAAGACAATGTCCAAAAATCGTCAGTTAACCCAAGTGATTTTTAGAGAATGTCCAAAAATCGTCGGTTATTCCGAGTGATTTTTAGACAATGTCCAAAAATCCTCCATCAACACGAGTCGTTTTTAGACAATGTCCAAAAATCGTCCATCAACTCGAGTCATTTTTAGACAACGTCCAAAAATCGTCCATTAACACGAGTCATTTTTAGACAATATCCAAAAATCGTATATCGGCACGAGTCATTTTTAGACAATTTCCAAAAATCGTCCATCAACACGAGTCATTTTTAGACAATGTCCAAAAATCGTCCATCAACACGAGTCATTTTTAGACAATATCCAAAAATCGTATATCGGCACGAGTCATTTTTAGACAATGTCCAAAAATCGTCCATCAACACGAGTCATTTTTAGACAATGTCCAAAAATCGTCCATCAACACGAGTCATTTTTAGACAACGTCCACAAATCGTCGATCAACACGAGTCATTTTTGACAATGTCCAAAAATCGTCCATCAACACGAGTCATTTTTAGACAATGTCCAAAAATCGTCCATCAACACGAGTCGTTTTTAGACAATGTCCAAAAATCGTCCATCAACACGAGTCATTTTTAGACAATGTCCAAAAATCGTCCATCAACACGAGTCATTTTTAGACAATGTCCAAAAATCGTCTATCAACACGAGTCGTTTTTAGACAATGTCCAAAAATCGTCCATCAACACGAGTCATTTTTAGACAATGTCCAAAAATCGTCCATCAACATGAGTCGTTTTTAGACAATGTCCAAAAATCGTATATCGGCACGAGTCATTTTTAGACAATGTCCAAAAATCGTCCATCAACACGAGTCACTTTTAGACAATGTACAAAAATCGTCCATCAACACGAGTCATTTTTAGACAATATCCAAAGATCGTATATCGGCACGAGTCATTTTTAGACAATGTCCAAAAATCGTCCATCAACACGAGTCATTTTTAGACAACGTCCAAAAATCGTCCATCAACACGAGTCATTTTTAGACAACGTCCAAAAATCGTCCATCAACACGAGTCATTTTTAGACAACGTCCAAAAATCGTCCATCAACACGAGTAATTTTTAGACATTGTCCAAAAATCGTCCATCAACACGAGTCATTTTTAGACAATGTCCAAAAATCGTCCATCAACACGAGTCATTTTTAGACAATGTCCAAAAATCGTCCATCAACACGAGTCATTTTTAGACAATGTCCAAAAATCGTCCATCAACACGAGTCAATTTTGGACAATGTCCAAAAATCGTCCATCAACACGTGTCGTTTTAGGACAATGTCCAAAAATCGTCCATCAACACGAGTCACTTTTAGACAATGTCCAAAAATCGTCCATCAACACGAGTCATTTTTAGACAATATCCAAAAATCGTATATCGGCACGAGTCATTTTTAGACAATGTCCGAAAATCGTCCATCAACACGAGTCATTTTTAGACAACGTCCAAAAATCGTCCATCAACACGAGTAATTTTTAGACATTGTCCAAAAATCGTCCATCAACACGAGTCATTTTTAGACAATGTCCAAAAATCGTCCGTTATTCCAAGTGATTTTTGGACATTGTCTAAAAATGACTCGTGTTGATGAACGATTTTTGGACATTGTCTAAAAATGACTCGTGTTGATGGACGATTTTTGGACATTGTCTAAAAATGACTCGTGTTGATGGACGATTTTTGGACATTGTCTAAAAATGACTCGTGTTGATGGACGATTTTTGGACATTGTCTAAAAATGACTCGTGTTGATGGACGATTTTTGGACATTGTCCAAAATTGACTCGTGTTGATGGACGATTTTTGGACATTGTTTAAAAATGACTCGTGTTGATGGACGATTTTTGGACATTGTCTAAAAATGACTCGTGTTGATGGACGATTTTTGGACATTGTCTAAAAATGACTCGTGTTGATGACTCGTGTTGATGGACGATTTTTGGACGTTGTCTAAAAACGACTCGTGTTGATGGACGATTTTTGGACATTGTCTAAAAATGACTCATGTTGATGGACGATTTTTGGACATTGTCTAAAAATGACTCGTGTTGATGACCGATTTTTGGACAATGTCTAAAAACGACTCGTGTTGATGGACGATTTTTGGACATTGTCTAAAAATGACTCATGTTGATGGACGATTTTTGGACATTGTCTAAAAATGACTCGTGCCGATATACGATTTTTGGATATTGTCTAAAAATGATTCGTGTTGATGGACGATTTTTGGACATTGTCTAAAAATGATTCGTGCCGATATACGATTTTTGGACATTGTTTAAAAATGACTCGTGTTGATGGACGATTTTTGGACATTGTCTAAAAATGACTCGTGTTGATGGACGATTTTTGGACATTGTCTAAAAATGACTCGTGTTGATGGACGATTTTTGGACATTGTCTAAAAATGACTCGTGTTGATGGACGATTTTTGGACATTGTCTAAAAATGACTCGTGTTGATGGACGATTTTTGGACATTGTCTAAAAATGACTCGTGTTGATGGACGATTTTTGGACATTGTCTAAAAATGATTCGTGCCGATATACGATTTTTGGATATTGTCTAAAAATGATTCGTGTTGATGGACGATTTTTGGACATTGTCTAAAAACGACACGTGTTGATGGACGATTTTTGGACATTGTCTAAAAATGATTCGTGCCGATATACGATTTTTGGATATTGTCTAAAAATGATTCGTGTTGATGGACGATTTTTGGACATTGTCTAAAAACGATTCGTGTTGATGGACGATTTTTGGACATTGACTAAAAATCACTCGGAATAACCGACGATTTTTGGACATTCTCTAAAAATCACTTGGGTTAACTTTTTGAACGATTTTTGGAAATTGTGTCAGTGTGTGTGTGCGGGGGTCTGTGTCTGTGTGGGTCTGTGTCTGTGTGGGACTGTGTCTGTGTGGGTCTGTGTCTGTGTGGGTCTGTGTCTGTGTGGGTCTGTGTCTGTGTGGGTCTGTGTCTGTGTGGGTCTGTTCCTGTGTGAGTCTGTGCCTGTGTGAGTCTGTGTCTGTGTGGGTCTGTGTCTGTGTGGGTCTGTGTCTGTGTGGGTCTGTGTCTGTGTGGGTCTGTGTCTGTGTGGGTCTGTGTCTGTGTGGGTCTGTGTCTGTGTGGGCCTGTGTCTGTGTGGGCCTGTGCTGTGTGGGTCTGTGTCTGTGTCTGTGTGGGTCTGTGTCTGTGTGGGTCTGTGTCTGTTGTCCAATGATGGCTCGACATGAATGACGATTTTTGACATTGTCTAAAAATGACTTGGAATTTACTACGATTTTTGGACATTGTCTAAAAATGACTCGGGTTTAATGACTATTTTTAGAAATTATCTAAAAATGACTCGGAATAATCGACGATTTTTGGACATTGTTTAAAATTCACTCGGTTTGACCGACGATTTTTGGACATTGTCTAAAAATCACTCGGAATAACTGGCGATTTTTGGACATTGTCTAAAAATCACTTGGAATACCGACGATTTTTGGACATTGTCTAAAAATCACTCGGAATAACCAACGATTTCTGAACATTGTCTAAAAATCACTTGGAATAACCGACGATTTTTGGACATTGTCTAAAAATCACTCGGAATAATCGACGATTTTTGGACATTGTCTAAATTTCACTTCGCCTGACCGACGATTTTTGGACATTGTCTAAAAATCACTCGGAATAAACGACGATTTTTGGACATTGTCTAAAAATCACTCGGAATAACAGACGATTTTTGGACATTGTCCAAAAATCACTTTGGTTATCCAACGATTTTTGGACATTGCCTTAGTGTGTGCTTGGGTGTGGGTCTGTGTGCGTGTGGGTCTGTGTGTGTGTGGATCTGTGTGGATGTGGGTCTGTGTGGGTGTGGGTCTGTGTCTGTGAATTTCTGTGTGGGTCTGTGTCTGTGAATTTCTGTGTGGGTCTGTCTCTGTGAGGGTCTGTGTCTGTGTGGGTCTGTGTCTGTGTGGGTCTGTGTCTGTGTGGGTCTGGGTCAGTGTGGGTCTGTGTCTGTGTGGGTCAGTGTCTGTGTGGGTCAGTGTCTGTGTGGGTCAGTGTCTGTGTGGGTCTGTGTCTGTGTGGGTCTGTGTCTGTGTGGGTCTGTGTCTGTGTGGGTCTGTGTCTGTGTGGGTCTGTGTGGGTCTGTGTCTGTGTGCGTCTGTGTCTGTGTGGGTCTGTGTCAGTGTGGGTCTGTCTCTATGTGGGTCTGTGTCTGTGTGGGTCTGTGTCTGTGTGGGTCTGTGTCTGTGTGGGTCTGAGTCTGTGTGGGTGTGTCTGTGTGGGTCTGTGTATGTGTGTTTCTCTGTGGGTCTGTCTCTGTGTGGGTCTGTGTCTGTGTGTATCTGTGTCTGTGTGGGTCTGTGTCTGTTGTCCAATGATGGCTCGACATGAATGACGATTTTTGACATTGTCTAAAAATGACTTGGAATTTACTACGATTTTTGGTCATTGTCCAGAATATGACTCGAGTTTAAAGACAATTTTTGGACTTTGGTTGAAAACCAGTTTATTGGGAAAAATAAGGCCATTTTGGCAAATAATCGGATCGAATCGCACACCACGTGATAGATAATTTCAAGACGCATCTAACGATATACGACATTACCCATTTCGCACTTAATTTCGACTACATATAGCCGAAAAACTGGTTGAAAAATGGGTTTTTTGGGCAAAATAAGGCCATTTTGGCAAATAATCGGATCGAATCGAACACCACGTGATAGATAATTTCAAGACGCATCTAACGATATACGACATTACCCATTTCGCACTTAATTTCGACTACATATAGCCGAAAAACTGGTTGAAAAATGGGTTTTTTGGTCAAAATTAGGTTTTTTTTGGAAATAATCGAATCAAATTGCACACCACGAGATAGATAATATCAAGACGCATCTAACGATGTGCGATATTAGTCGATTCGGACTTAATTTCGACTATTTATGGCCGAAAAACTGGTTGCAAAATGGGGTTTTGGGGCAAAATTAGGCTCTTTTGCAAAATAATCGAATCGAACTGTACACCACGTGATAGATAATTTCAAGACGCATCTAACGATATACGACATTACCCATTTCGCACTTAATTTCGACTACTTATGGCCGAAAAACTAGTTGGAAAATGGGTTTTTGGGCAAAGTAAGGCCATTTTGGCAAATAATCGGATCGAATCGCACACCACGTGATAGATAACTTCAAGACGCATCTAACGATATACGACATTACCCATTTCTCACTTAATTTCGACTACTTATGGCCGAAAAACTGGTTGGAAAATGGGTTTTTGGGCAAAGTAAGGCCATTTTGGCAAATAATCGGATCGAATCGCACACCACGTGATAGATAATTTCAAGACGCATCTAACGATATACGACATTACCCATTTCGCACTTAATTTCGACTACATATAGCCGAAAAACTGGTTGAAAAATGGGTTTTTTGGTCAAAATTAGGTTTTTTTTGGAAATAATCGAATCAAATTGCACACCACGAGATAGATAATTTCAAGACGCATCTAACGATGTGCGATATTAGCTGATTCGCACTTAATTACGACTACTTATGGCCGAAAAACTAGTTGGAAAATGGGTTTTTTTGGCAAAATAAGGCCATTTTGCCAAATAATCGGATCGAATCGCACACCACGTGATAGATAATTTCAAGACGCATCTAACGATATACGACATTACCCATTTCGCACTTAATTTCGACTACTTATAGCCGAAAAACTGGTTGAAAAATGGGTTTTTTGGGCAAAATAAGGCCATTTTGGCAAATAATCGGATCGAATCGAACACCACGTGATAGATAATTTCAAGACGCATCTAACGATATACGACATTACCCATTTCGCACTTAATTTCGACTACATATAGCCGAAAAACTGGTTGAAAAATGGGTTTTTTGGTCAAAATTAGGTTTTTTTTGGAAATAATCGAATCAAATTGCACACCACGAGATAGATAATATCAAGACGCATCTAACGATGTGCGATATTAGTCGATTCGGACTTAATTTCGACTATTTATGGCCGAAAAACTGGTTGCAAAATGGGGTTTTGGGGCAAAATTAGGCTCTTTTGCAAAATAATCGAATCGAACTGTACACCACGTGATAGATAATTTCAAGACGCATCTAACGATATACGACATTACCCATTTCGCACTTAATTTCGACTACTTATGGCCGAAAAACTGGTTGGAAAATGGGTTTTTGGGCAAAGTAAGGCCATTTTGGCAAATAATCGGATCGAATCGCACACCACGTGATAGATAATTTCAAGACGCATCTAACGATATACGACATTACCCATTTCGCACTTAATTTCGACTACTTATGGCCGAAAAACTGGTTGGAAAATGGGTTTTTTGGGCAAAATAAAACCATTTTGGCAAATAATCGGATCGAATCGCACACCGCGTGATAGATAATTTCAAGACGCATCTAACGATATACGACATTACCCATTTCGCACTTAATTTCGACTACATATAGCCGAAAAACTGGTTGAAAAATGGGTTTTTTGGTCAAAATTAGGTTTTTTTTGGAAATAATCGAATCAAATTGCACACCACGAGAGAGATAATTTCAAGACGCATCTAACGATGTGCGATATTAGCCGATTCGCACTTAATTACGACTACTTATGGCCGAAAAACTGGTTGGAAAATGGGTTTTTTGGGCAAAATAAGGCCATTTTGGTAAATAATCGGATCGAATCGCACACCACGTGATAGATAACTTCAAGACGCATCTAACGATATACGACATTACCCATTTCTCACTTAATTTCGACTACTTATGGCCGAAAAACTGGTTGGAAAATGGGTTTTTGGGCAAAGTAAGGCCATTTTGGCAAATAATCGGATCGAATCGCACACCACGTGATAGATAATTTCAAGACGCATCTAACGATATACGACATTACCCATTTCGCACTTAATTTCGACTACTTATGGCCGAAAAACTGGTGGAAAAATGGGTTTTTTGGGCAAAATAAGCCTTTTTGGAAAATAAACGAATCGAATTGCACACCACGAGATAGGTAATTTCAAGACGCATCTAACGATGTGCGACATTAGTCGATTCGGATATAATTTCGACTACTTATGGCCGAAAAACTGGTTGAAAAATGGGTTTTTGGGACAAAATTAGGCTTTTTTTGCAAATAAACGAATCGAATTGCATACCACTAGATAGGCAATTTCAAGACGCATCTAACGATGTGCGACATTAGTCGATTCGGACATAATTTCGACTACTTATGGCCGAAAATCTGGTTGAAAAATGGGGTTTTAGGACAAAATTAGGCTCTTTTGCAAACTAATCAAATCGAACTGCACACCACGAGATAGGTAATTTCAAGACGCATCTAACGATGTGCGACATTAGTCGAGTCGGACATAATTTCGACTACTTATGGCCGAAAAACTGGTTGAAAAATGGGGTTTTGGGGCAAAATTAGGCTCTTTTGCAAAATAATCGAATCGAACTGCACACCACGTGATAGATAATTTCAAGACGCATCTAACGATATACGACATTACCCATTTCGCACTTAATTTCGACTACATATAGCCGAAAAACTGGTTGAAAAATGGGTTTTTTGGTCAAAATTAGTTTTTTTTTGGAAATAATCGAATCGAATCGCACACCACGTGATAGATAATTTCAAGACGCATCTAACGATATACGACATTACCCATTTTGCACTTAATTTCGACTACATATAGCCGAAAAACTGGTTGGAAAATTTTTTTTACATTTTGGATATTTTAAGCAAGAAAAACGTTTATTTTTGCGGATGTTTTGCGGATATTTCGCGGTTTTTGTCACTTTTTCGGTATCAATTATGAACCTATGTTAATTTTGTCTCTTTTACGATATAGAACATGAGTATACGCATCGAACGGTATGAAATAGTTGCTAGTTTTATAACATTTTGCATATTTTATGAAGGAATAACCGAAATTTTTGCTGATATTTTGCGGTTTTTTTGATATTTCCGACATTTATTATGGACCGATGTTAATTTTGTCTAGAAATATATATAAAGCATTAAAAGACGAATCGACCAGTATTAACTAGTTACCAAAATATCCTACATATCAACAAAATAAACCATATCCGCCATATCCTCAATATCCGCCATATCCGCAATATATAAAATATCCAAATTGTTTTAAAAATGGCAACTATTTCATACCGGTCGATGCGTATATAATTGTTCTATATGATATCTTATTTAAAATTAATATCAGTTCATAAAAAATGTAGGAAATATCAAAAAAACTGCAAAAAATCACATTTTTTTTGATATTGCGGATAATGCGGACATTTCGTATAAGGTTGATATTACGGATATTGCTTATTTTGTGGATATGTAGGATAATTTGGCAACTAATTAATACTGGTCGACTCGTCTTTTAATTCTTTATGTATATTTCTAGACTAAATTAATATCTGTCCGTAATAAATGTCGGAAATATCATAAAAACCGCAAAAAATCAGCAAAAATTACAGTTTTTCCTTCATAAAATACCCAAAATGTTATAAAACTAGCAACTATTTCATACTGTTCTATGCGTTATTTAATGTTCTATTTCATACTTGAGTCAAAATTGACATCGGTTTATAATAGATACCGAAAAAGTCACAAAAACCGCGAAAAATTAACAAAAATAAAGGTTTTTCATTGCTAAAAGATACAAAATGCTATAAAAATGGCAACTATTTCATACTATCCGATGCGTATTTTAATATACTATATCATACAAGAGTCAAAATTAACATCGGTTCATAATAGATACCAAAAAAGTCACAAAAACCGCGAAAAATTCGCGAAATTAAAGGTTTTTCATGCCTAAAATATCCAAAATGATAAAAAAGTGGCAACTATTTCATACTATCCGATGCCTATTTTAATGTTCTATATCATAAATGAGACAAAAATAACATCGGTTCATAATGGATACCGAAAAAGTTACAAAAACCGCGAAATATCCGCAAAATTACGCAAAAAAAAACGTTTTTCTTGCTTAAAATATCCAAAATGTAAAAAAAATGACAAAAATTTCATACTGTTCGATGCGTATTCTCATGTTCTATATCATAAGATAATAAAAAATACCAAAAATAACTCAAAAACCCCCCAAAATCGCATTTTTTTGGATTTTGCGGATGTGCGGATATGGCGGATACGCGGATATGGCGGATATGGCGGATATTGCGGATATGGCGGATATGATATCCGCCGTATCCGCCATATCCGCAATATCCGCCATATCCGCAATATCCGCGTATCCGCCATATCCGCATATCCGCAAAATCCAAAAAAATGCGATTTTGGGGGGTTTTTGAGTTATTTTTGGTATTTTTTATTATCTTATGATATAGAACATGAGAATACGCATCGAACAGTATGAAATTTTTGTCATTTTTTTTACATTTTGGATATTTTAAGCAAGAAAAACGTTTATTTTTGCGTATCCGCCATATCCGCATATCCGCAAAATCCAAAAAAATGCGAATTTGGTGGGTTTTTGAGTTATTTTTGGTATTTTTTATTATCTTATGATATAGAACATGAGAATACGCATCGAACAGTATGAAATTTTTGTCATTTTTTTTACATTTTGGATATTTTAAGCAAGAAAAACGTTTATTTTTGCGTATCCGCCATATCCGCATATCCGCAAAATCCAAAGAAATGCGAATTTGGTGGGTTTTTGAGTTATTTTTGGTATTTTTTATTATCTTATGATATAGAACATGAGAATACGCATCGAACAGTATGAAATTTTTGTCATTTTTTTTACATTTTGGATATTTTAAGCAAGAAAAACGTTTATTTTTGCGTATCCGCCATATCCGCATATCCGCAAAATCCAAAGAAATGCGAATTTGGGGGGTTTTTGAGTTATTTTTGGTATTTTTTATTATCTTATGATATAGAACATGAGAATACGCATCGAACAGTATGAAATTTTTGTCATTTTTTTTACATTTTGGATATTTTAAGCAAGAAAAACGTTTATTTTTGCGTATCCGCCATATCCGCATATCCGCAAAATCCAAAGAAATGCGATTTTGGGGGGTTTTTGAGTTATTTTTGGTATTTATTATTATCTTATGATATAGAACATGAGAATACGCATCGAACAGTATGAAATTTTTGTCATTTTTTTTACATTTTGGATATTTTAAGCAAGAAAAACGTTTATTTTTGCGGATGTTTTGCGGATATTTCGCGGTTTTTGTCACTTTTTCGGTATCAATTATGAACCTATGTTAATTTTGTCTCTTTTACGATATAGAACATGAGAATACGCATCGAACTGTATGAAATAGTTGCTAGTTTTATAACATTTTGCATATTTTATGAAGGAATAACGGAAATTTTTGCAGATATTTTGCGGTTTTTTTGATATTTCCGACATTTATTATGGACCGATGTTAATTTTGTCAAGAAATATACATAAAGCATTAAAAGACGAATCGACCAGTATTAACTAGTTACCAAAATATCCTACATATCAACAAAATAAACCATATCCGCCATATCCGCAATATATAAAATATCCAAATTGTTTTAAAAATGGCAACTATTTCATACCGGTCGATGCGTATATAATTGTTCTATATCATATCTTATTTAAAATTAATATCAGTCCATAAAATATGTAGGAAATATCAAATAAACTGCAAAAAATCACATTTTTTTGATATTGCGGATAATGCGGATATTTCGTATATGGTGGATATTACGGATATTGCTTATTCTGTGGATATGTAGGATAATTTGGCAACTAATTAATACTGGTCGATTCGTCTTTTAATGCTTTATGTATATTTCTAGACTAAATTAATATCTGTCCGTAATAAATGTCGGAAATATCATAAAAACCGCAAAAAATTAGCAAAAATTACAGTTTTTCCTTCATAAAATATCCAAAATGTTATAAAACTAGCAACTATTTCATACTCTTCTATGCGTTATTTAATGTTCTATTTCATACTTGAGTCAAAATTGACATCGGTTTATAATAGATACCGAAAAAGTCACAAAAACCGCGAAAAATTCGCGAAAATAAAGGTTTTTCATGCCTAAAATATCCAAAATGTTAAAAAAGTGGCAACTATTTCATACTATCCGATGCGTATTTTAATGTTCTATATCATAAATGAGACAAAAATAACATCGGTTCATAATGGATACCGAAAAAGTTACAAAAACCGCGAAATATCCGCAAAATATCCGCAAAAAAAAAACGTTTTTCTTGCTTAAAATATCTAAAATGTAAAAAAAATGACAAAAATTTCATACTGTTCGATGCGTATTTTAATGTTCTATATCATAAGATAATAATAAATACCAAAAATAACTCAAAAACCCCCAAAAATTTTGTCTAGAAATATACATAAAGCATTAAAAGACGAATCGACCAGTATTAATTAGTTGCCAAATTATCCTACATATCCACAAAATAAGCAATATCCGTAATATCCACCTTATACGAAATGTTCGCAATATCCGCAATAACCGCAATATCAAAAAAAATGTGATTTTTTGCAGTTTTTTTGATATTTCCTACATTTTTTATGAACTGATATTATTTTTAAATAAGATATCATATAGAACAATTATATACGCATCGACCGGTATGAAATAGTTGCCATTTTTAAAACAATTTGGATATTTTATATATGGCGGATATTGAGGTTATGGCGGATATTGAGGATATGGCGGATATTGCGAATATGATTTATTTTATTGATATGTAGGATATTGTGGTAACTAGTTAATACTGGTCGATTCGTCTTTTAATGCTTTATGTATATTTCTAGACAAAATTAACATCGGTCCATAATAAATGTCGGAAATATCAAAAAAACCGCAAAATATCTGCAGAAATTTCCGTTATTCCTTCTTAAAATATGCAAAATGTTATAAAACTAGCAAGTATTTCATACTGTTCGATGCGTAATTTCATATTCTATATCGTAAAAGAGACAAAATTAACATAGGTTTATAATTGATACTGAAAGAGTCACAAAAACCGCGAAATATCCGCAAAAATACAAGTTTTTCTTGCTTAAAATATCCAAAATGTTATAGAAATGGCAACTTTTTCAAACTGTTCGATGCGTATTTTAATGTTCTATATCGCAAACATAATTTCGACTACTTATGGCCGAAAAACTGGTTAAAAAATGGGTTTTTGGGTCAAAATTAGGCTTTTTTGCAAAATAAACGAATCGAATTGCACACCACGAGATAGATAATTTCAAGACGCATCTAACGATGTGCGATATTAGTCGATTGGGACTTAATTTTGATTACTTATGGCCGAAAAACTGGTTGAAAATGGGTTTAGGTTATTTTGTATATTCAATAAAGTGTGCTTGAGTGAATGTTTTGTTATTTAGATTATCAAAAAGTAATTTTCTTATGTGTAATTTTTTTTAGTAACTGAGCAAAATTGTATATATTAAGATTTTTGTAGTGATAAAATATCATTTATCAAAAAGGCGATACGGGTGTGCGATCTTACATTTTACATTTACATTTACATTACATTTACATTCTGTACATTTTATTAACTTTGTTAACGTTTTTTGACGGACGAAGTAAAAAATGTCCAAAAAATATTTATTCTCAAAGCATAGCCATATAAATAATTGACATGGAAGAATTTCGACTTTATAAATTAATTTTGTATGTTATTCAATTTCAATAGTTTAATTTATTCTTAAATGAAATAAATGCTGTAAATTTGGATGGTACTTTTAATAAATCAACATTAAAATTTGTCAAAAAATGAAATCATTTCAATTCTTACATAATAATAAATATTATTTCATTTAATACAGGCATTGTAGCCATAGACATAGTATAATAGACATAACATTTTATAACAGACATAATAAATATTAAGTTAAGAAAAAATACTCTAATTTGTTTTTAATATCTGATAATTTTTGCCATGGTGTGCCATAGAAAAACTTGTCCAAAAAAATAAAATTAAGATAAATATCATATCAATAATACAGTATCAAGAAATCATATCTAATCGTAAAGATTTTTCATGACATTTCAACATCCAAAATTTAATTATGCTCTTTGAAGTAACTACTTTAAAACAATGATAAGGTTAAATGTAATGGAAGTAAATGCAGAAGCATATTTTATAATAAAAACTTTCAATTAGTCATGGTACGTTTCGTGTCGGGAAATGTTTGCAGAAAATATTTGACAGACGATGGAGTAGTAATAATAACAAAACAATACTCAATATGATTTGAGGGCACATAATGTATCCCTTAATAAATATCGTTACATACAGCCTATGTCCCCCGGGGATGCTACGACGCACACTCAGCCGCTACCCCGGGATGAATGGATTGAGTCGGCTGTGGCGTCTGCGAGGCTAGTCTGTGTGAGCGCGTCTCGATGTCAACATCTCCATATTGGGTGCTCTTTCGTTCTACCGCCAATCTTTGCAAGGTAAAAATCAATTGTTGGCACCGATTTCAAATAAATACGTTTTGTTTAGGATTTGTTTCCATGAGTCGCGTTTTCGAATTTATCGTCATCATTATTTTCTACTTATTTTAATTTTCAAACTATTTGAATATTTGAAATAGTTTATGAAAGATTACAGAATAGACATGTATTTAGTTTTCAAAATATGTATTTATAAATAAGAAATAATATTTTAAATGTGCATGTGTTTATTGTTGTAAAGAGTTTAAGTATTTTTTTTTAATATATAGTTTCATTCTATTTTTAGATCATAAACTTTGTCAATTTTTATATTAAGATATGATGATAAACTTGACTATATGCGTGATCATTTAGAATAATGTTATTGTTTACCACAACGTGACCATGAAATTACTAATTGTGTGATATATGGGGGAATTCGTTTATAAATATAAAAACTAAATGTGCTGTAGTGATTCAACAAACGAAAATTAGTGACATTTAAATAAATATTATATATATATATATATATATATATATATATATATATATACATATATATATATATACATATATATATATACATATACATACATATACATACATATATATACATATATATATACATATATATATATACATATATATATATATACATATATATATATATATATATATACATATATATATATATACATATATATATATATACATATATATATATATACATATATATATATATACATAAATATATATATACATATATATACATATATATATATACATATATATACATATATATATATATACATATATATATATATATATACATATATATATACATATATATATATACATATATATACATATATATATATATATATATATATATATATACATATATATATATATATACATATACATATATATATATATATACATACATATATATATATATACATACATATATATATATATATATACATACATATATATATATATATATATATATATATATATATATACATACATATATATATATATATATATATATACATACATATATATATATATACATACATATATATATATATATATATACATACATATATATATATACATACATATATATATATATATATATATATACATATACGAGGTCAGACAATTAAGTAATGCGACCGATTTTTTTCTCGGCCTGTGGTAACACTGCGAACCTGTAACTCCGCCACCGTAATAGCAGATCCCTACTCTCTAGATTGAGACCTTGACCACCCTCGTACGATCATTTCTTCGCCATCTGTTTAGTGTTTTGTAACAACGCGCGAGTAGTGCATGTCACGAAAATGTCACGAAGCCCACCGAATGAACATCGCTCAAGATTGTCTCGAGCAGGTTGAAAGTGATCTTACTCTTCTCGATCGAGTTATTACTGGTGATGAAAGTTGGTTCTTTCAATATGACCCCGAAACTAAACGACAAAGCCAACAGTGGCTGTCCCCTGGAGCACCAAGGCCAAAGAAGGCGAGAATGAGCAAGTCCAAAGTGAAAACCATGTTGATTTGCTTCTTCGACAGCAAAGGGGTGGTTCACAAAGAGTTCGTACCACCTGGACAAACCGTAAAGCAAGTATTCTACCGCAATGTGCTCGAAAAATTACGAAAAAGGGTGCTCAGAGTGCGTCCAGAGATCGCGAAGACTTGGGTTCTGCATCACGACAATGCTCCCTGTCACAGTGCGTTCAGTGTCTCTCAGTTTTTGGCGTCTAAAGGCATCGCAACGTTACCACAACCGCCCTATTCACCGGACATGTCACCCTGCGACTTTTTCCTATTCCCCCATATGAAAAAATTCGTCAAAGGTCGACATTTTGACTCCGTTGAAGATATCCGAGAATCTGTGACGAGGGTACTCGGAGAGGTCCCACAAGAAGTGTTCCAGAATAGTTACGAAAACTGGAAAACTCGCTGGAATAAGTGTATAGATGCGGGAGGGGACTACTTTGAAGGGGATCGCAGCGATGTACCTTAATTTTTAAATATACTCGATTTTTGAATTTTGTCGCATTACTTAATTGTCTGACCTCGTATATATATATATATATACAAATATATATATACATATATATATATATATATAACATATATATATATATATATACATATATATATATATATAACATATATATATATATATACATATATATATATATACATATATATATATATATACATATATATATATACATGTATATATATATACATAATCATACATAACACTGAGTTACTTTTTTATATATTTACGATACTGAACAAACCATAAAAAAGTAAAATTATGTTTAGAATTCGCATTAATTATTTTTTATATTATTTAACATTTATTTTGCAAGCTATTTTTAATCAATTGTTTGATAATTTGTGATTATTTTATTGAGTAAAATTCTATTAAGTCTCATTAATCATGTTTAAAATTTTTCTGTATTGTCGAATAGAAATATTGTTTTTCAAATAATATAAACGTGTTTGGCTATATTTTGAATTATTAATTATATCCTCATTGCCGAACTAAGATACATCTTAAACTAACGGGATATGAAAAGATATTCATTGTTGAAAATTGATTGATATTCAAAAAAATTATTACTTTTGTACTTTAATTCATTTTTAATGTATGGACAGGCATAATAAAAATTCTGTGCACATAAAATATTACTATTTCTAATCATATTTTATTTTATGATTATTATTATATATAATAATAATCATTTTTATATGTATGTATGTATATAATTTTATTAAATATATATATATATATACATATATATATATATATATATATAAATATATATATAGTATATATTTTGTAATGATTTATTGAATAGCGTCTGAAATGTCAGTATGATATCAAAATACTGGGTGCAATATTGAAACTATAGATAGGAAAATGAAATTAAAGCTGTCAGAGTACTGGAAACCACTAATTATCCAGTAATCAAACTACTGCGACATTCATGTATATATATATATATATATATATATATATATATATGTATATAGTAACAAAAATGAACTTAATAGCCAATTTACACGAAATATTAGTTCTGTAAATAGTATGCTAACTAAACTTGTGGAATTGGTAACTAACATTTTTATAGAAGTTGAGAAAAAAAAATTCCAAAGAAATTTAATTAAATCATAATATTTAGAATCAATATATTTAAATAATTTGGGTCTGTTCCTGAATTGTCTCATTTATTATTTATTTATTGTTTCTAAAATTGTGTGTTACTGTTATAGATTGAGGGTTATATTTATTGTTTCTTTTATATTTTTTTGTAATCGCTTGAAAAACATTAACGGTAAAAATATTAATAACTGTATTAATTAGGCTTTATATCATATTTTTTCTCTTATATACTTGTTTTTATACATTGTAAATACATTCATATATATATATATATATATATATATATATATATATATATATATATCTTTTTTTATGTTATCTTTAGGAAAAGATTAAGGGAAAAATAATAATAATTATATTTATTGGACTTGATAATATATTTTTTCCTCTTATCTAGTTGTTTTTGTTCATTATATATATATATATATATATATATATATATATATATATATATATATATATATATATATATATATATATATGTATATATATATATATATATATATATATATATATATATATATATATATATATACACATATATACATATATTTAATCTTATAATTTCAATTAAGATAATTCAGTATTTCAAGCTTAATTTCATTTTTAGATCTTGCTGTTAGACTCATCAGTGGGAATAGGAAAGATATATAGTTTCTATTGATGTATTTGTATATATATATATATATATATATATATATATATATATATATACATATATATAGATATATAGATAAATAGATAGAGAAAGAGCGAGCGAGAGAGTGAATGAAAAATATCAATAACTGTTAATGAAACACTGTTTACATTTTTTTATATGTCTCAAAATTTTCGCAAAATTCATGTAAGGTAAAGAACGTATTTCATACCTTATCACTGTTTGTCATTTATTGATTTATATTACTTGTAATAATTTTTTTCGAATAACTTCAACATGTTTAAATAATACTTTGTTGTTATTAAAGTCAAATTATACTTATATTTAAATGTATCACTACCCGTTATACTTTACACTTCGCCCTCATCACCATTCAAAAATTATACTGTTCATAGCTGATATTAATTCGATTAAGAAATTAGAAATATATATATATATATATATATATATATTGCCGAACATATAAATGTATATTATTGTTTTTTAAACAAATATTCATATAGATTTCATTAAAATTGTACATTTTATTATAAGTTCTGAATTATTTA
This sequence comes from Acanthacorydalis orientalis, assembly GCA_034766995.1. Classification (NCBI taxonomy): domain Eukaryota; kingdom Metazoa; phylum Arthropoda; class Insecta; order Megaloptera; family Corydalidae; genus Acanthacorydalis; species Acanthacorydalis orientalis. The sequence continues at coordinate 28,192,701 of CM068319.1, forward strand.
TTTGAAACATATTACACATACATACATATATATATGTATATATACATACATACATATAATATGTATGTAAATATATAACCTAGTGTATGCACATTTGTATATAACATGTGCATGAATGATTTACGTGTAAATAGCGTTATTTATTTATATGACCACTAATTCGCCATATATTTTATAGTTTCAAGAATAGAATTTATTTTCGAAGTAATAATAAAATATACAGTGGCTCGTATACATTCGATTTTATGCGATCATATAAATCGTATCGAAATTGAGCTCTGTAAACCTAAATGTGTGGTAATGACCACAGAATACTGGTTTGTTTGTGTTGTTTAAATATTGAGCACGAGTCCTCGTGTGTGTGTGTGCAATATTTACTTGATGCGTTCACGTAACAAATCTTATTTGTTTATTTTACGATATATATATTTAATTACAAACAATTAATTTTCATCGATAGACGTACTAGTTTATTTGTATTTCGAAAAACAATTATTAATGCTCGATGTATGTCAATACAACAATACATTTAACTGACGATATGGAGAAATGTTTAATGTGCAGAAAATCAAACTATGAGCTGATGTTAAAATACATTCTTATTATAAAATTGAATATAAATTGAAATTATATGTCTTTATACCCGTATATCCGTTGTTGTGTTATTCCCTTCGAGTATTTATTATTGATTGTACTGTTATCATACACTATGATCGATTTTGGAACGATTGGTGTCTCCAAGTAGTTTAATACTGATTTTTTTAATCTCATTGATAACTGATTTTAAAAAATTACTTAAAGATGGCACGTTTGCTAAAAATAATATCCGAAAACAGGTACACAATTGATTTGAAAATAAGAATTTCGAGGACAATGTAACAACGGGTTTACAGGTATAAAATCGTACAATTATTATTTAAAATACCACTTAAAAATGTATCATTTAAAACAAATCGTCATATTAAAGTGACTGATGTAATTTAAACGTTAGCAATTTTGAAGTGGGATCAAATTTTAATAGTATTATATGCTCTATTATGTAAACAATAGTGATGAAAGATCAACTATAAGAAATTATAATTAATAAAAAATGATATTCCTTTATGATATTTAAAGACCATTTAGTAAATCAAAAACAATGGCCTGTTTTCAGATAAGTAAGCGATTATTTTCTGTATTACTTATTTTTATTCGTTTTACTCTATAATTTCAATATGATTCATTTAAAAATAATCTAGTGTTTATTATAATAGTAATTTGAACACAATTATGAATTTTGACTTTTATGAATGTTTTCTAAAAAAATTTTCTCAGCTTACAAACTGTTGTTTTCTGATCAAAAATTTCCATTAATTGATTATTGTCCATCGTTGATTGTTGTATCCGTATTTCAATAGATATGCTGTCATCCTTAGAGTATTAAGATATAGAAACATTTAGAAATCAACACAAGCAAGATTAAATATATATATATATATATATATATATATATATATATATATATCAGTAATCATTTAATGAACATTTTTAAATAAAATATTTTTTTGGTTTGTGGGATAAGTAAAAAAATTCATTTGTGAATATTAATTTAACTCTTGAACAAAAACTTTATTGGAAAATCATTGTTATCCTATTATGTAGATATAATAATTTTAAAAATTGTCAACATAAAAGTAAAAATTAATAGTTCTCGGAACTATAATTGAATTTATTTTTACAAAATAATTTACATTCCCTTACAAATCACAAGAAAATCAGATTGATCATTTTTGAAGTTACTTATGCATAATTGCATGGCGAGTATATACTTGTTATAGGTTAGAAAATATTTAATTTAATAATTTTAATACTTTTTATAGTTAAACTTTTCAAAATATTTAGTAAAAAGATCAGATATTTTTGTCCCTACTCTAAGCCCGATGGCATCACCATCAAAATCCATATGAGCTGAAAGAAAAAAAATTTTTAATTGTTATAGAGAGTGATTCATTTGTAAACGTAAATTTAGTCACAGTATGAAAATTGCCGAATTGTGATATTAGACAATACTTTTAATGATATATTTTTATATATATGTTAATTAAAATCTTTGTTTTATAAAAGAGATATTGGTAGAAATTAATAAAATAAAAAAAATGATCTTCTTGAATACAGGGCAAAATTGATTATACGTTTCTGCTTTTTTCTATATAAAAGAGACATCTATATAAAATTAAATATTTAACACGTTTTATGAAAGAATATTTAACTTGGTTAGAGAAAAATAGAAAAATGTATGTCTTGTTTCATAAATTTTTTAAGAAAAATTCTGATTCTTATTGAAATTCGACGATAAATTTTATATATTAGAATAATCTGTTCCACATTTTGGTACCACATTAAAAATTAATAAGTATATTTTTGGAAAGAAAGCAAATCTGATACGAGCAGCAATAATAAATATCAATTTTTAATATCACTTTATGTGATATAAAGTACTTGTATTTAAATGTAAAAAAATGTTTTCAATATAGTTAATAATATATTTTTTTGAGTTCAAAATATATTATATTTTTTAACACAGAAATAAGTTTATTTTTTGTTTTTATTTTCAGTTAGATAAATGATTATTTTTTTATGGCTTACTATATATATATATATATATATATATACATACGCATATATACATGTTAAATGCAGCAGGACAAAGCAGAACACAAATAACAGTACGGAACATTACGTTTCCTATATTGTAAATTGTACAGGCCAAATTTCACTGAACTGGACTTAATAGATCACATAAATCTACCTCTTTATACTGTAAAAACAGCAATGAATTACATGACAACGTTTTGTAGAAATTCTTTAATAGAAAATAAGCTTTGTGTTTCCCTTGCCAAAAAGTGTGCGACAATTGTGTAATTTAAATAAGCATTTAATGTTGTTACAATATTAACACTTTTGTATAAAGAATAGTATATATATATATATATATATATATATATATATATATATATATATATATATATATACACGTGTGTGTGAAAATGTATATGAAATTTACAGATTACGAAAATCAAATTTAAATAATTTTGTTTTTAGTAAAAAAGTTAATACTGGTAAAAAAACTATGTCTTACATAACATAGTAGATTGTACATAAACTAGCAGTTCCATAATCTTCCAAGAATTATGAATTATGATATATTTAAAAAAAATATTACTAAAAAAATGTTTTAATTTTTTTTTTAAAAAATGGTGTTATTTATAATAGCTTTCTATATTAATTCTAATAAAAAAAGTGTTACTGGAATAATTTACAACAAAGTATTTCGAATGAAATATTTATACATTTGGTATTCGAGCTAAATCTTCTGTACAAAATGAAATATTTGAAAAGCGTCGAAATGTATTAATTAAATCATATATTTCCGTATTGAAATGATACACGACATACGAGAAATCTGTTTTTATTTTATCGGATTGGTAAATTAATTAATCCGTTTTATTAAGTTTTATCTTGAAACAATACCAGCTTCAGATATCCAACAGCGTGTACAACAGACAATACATCAGTTTCGAAAATTTTCGCTTGCATATCGACTTTTTAATTACACTAGATTGTTCATTCTCCTGTAAACTGTACATATCGGATTTAGAAATTACGCCATAGTGACGGTTTTAATGTTTTAAACAACAACAACAAAAAATACACACAATACAATATTATTATTCATTTATCTGTTCATATATTTTTCGAAAACGGGTATTTATACTATTGTTTTTGGTCCCGGACTGTGTAGATTAATAGCAACAGCCTTTAAACGGTTGAATTATTCAACAGTTGTAGGTTTTAATTGGATGAATTGTTATGTCTATTTATTTATCACTTTTTTTTTTGAAAAAAAAACGACATGATTTAATATTCATATGAAGTGCCCATATGGAAATATTTCATTCATAAAATATAATTAAACGATTTTTTTTAAGTTATGATGTAAATTTGTATTTTAATTAATGAGACTTAAAATTAATTAAATTTTAAATTATTGTACTCGTACATACCCACTTCAGATATTCACATATCTAATATTATAAATAAGTAAATTTTTAAATTACCGTCTTCACTCTATGTCTAAAAAGTCAGGAATTACTGAACCTATTTTTATCTGGTGTTCATCATAGAATTCGTTATTTTCAGATGGATATAAATTAAAAAAATAGGATTCTATAGAGCATCGTGGGGATAAATTCATACAAAAGTATTTAAAACTTATATTTTTTCAAGATTATTATAGAACGTTATCTGAAATTATGAGTGACGACATATTTTTCAAATAATAAAAACATGTAAATACTAATAACTTTTAGAGAAATTATAGTTTGTTACAGAAATGGTACGGAAGGTTTTTTCATCTTTTAAAATGGCTTTTGATATGATGTTCACTAAGAATCGATGAATAAATTTCAATGTCATTTCACAATATTTAAGAAAGGCATGCTTTGTTATACAAAATATTCAAAATATTATTGTTGTCTAAAATATTATTCTAAAATACACCAGTGCTACTCTGAGTTATGCAACTAGTAATATATATATATATATATATATATATATATAATATAAATATACATATGTATATTATAATTTATAAAAAGTATTTGTTTTATTTATATAATACATTGTTATAGAGAGTGACAAGAATAAGATGTTTTCTTTAAAAATAAATGTTTGGATTTATGTTAAAAATAATTTTTAATACAAAGAATTGTTAATGTTAAAAATATTATTACTTGATTCAAACATAACTAAAATGTTTACTTAGTAAGTAAATATTTTTCATAGAGTTCCATAATAAAAATCAATGTTTGAAATGCAAACAAATAAAGAGTTCATAACATATGTCAATCATTATTACCAAAAACAGTATATTTATTCATTTTTTTTTAAAAAAAAACATCAATCAGTGTTTACTATTAACATCGAAACTGCATAACTTTTTATTCGTTGCAATTATTTTTTTCATCGCCCAGTCGATTGATTGATTATTTGAAGTTATGGGGTGCATTAAAAAGGTTATTAGCATTCAATGTCATTGCAGTATTTAATTTTCAATAAAAGCTCTAATGCTTTGTATAATCTAGAATCTTGCAAATTGGAATTGTTCGCTTTATTAATGTTCGATTTCGAAAATTGACTGATGGTGGAATTACACTGTAATTAAAAAAATCCGCTTCGATGAACTTCAACAAGTGTAATCAGAATATTCAGGATTTTTTTGTATTATAAAATGTGTTTATTTTAAAATATATTTTAATAAACATTTCATTAATAAAAAATTGGTACTCTAAGGTAAATTGCATTTTTATTCTCTCTCTATCCATATGCAAATATATATATATATATATAAAGAAAACCAAATTCATTTTACCTTAGAGTAACCAAATTTTCATACATACGACATAATGGCTGGTTGAAAAGTTTTACATTTGAGTTTATAACACTTGGATGGTTTAAAATATTTGAATGGAACAAAAAAAAGAACTCGTTAGTAATTACGTATATTTCAGGACAATTAGATTAATTTAGCTGCAGTGAAAAATGAAAACCAATTGGTTTGAAATTTATCTAGAAAATTTGCAGTGGTATGAAAGTAAAAACTGATTATTTCATGCAGCCTATGCCATTAGGTATAAAATCTGAGTGGATAATTTTAATCATGAAAAAAAGTAGAATTTACTAAGTACCGTCAAAATATCAGATTACTTCATTAAAGAAATGAAGAAGCTTGTACTAAGCTGGCAGAAACATTTAATAATGGTGATAATTATTCAGAAAAGTAAATAGATCATCAGAATGATTGTATCTGATTTTTTATTATTTCGTCATAATATTTCAAAGTATTCAAGAGTTATGACCTGCTACTAAAAAAAATTAGTAGCTTCTTGTGCATACAATGAATAAAAGTATTTTCATGTTTTAATAATGCTACTTAAATAGTAATGAATGTTATATTAATTTTTTTTTAAAATATAAATCATTTTTAGTATAAAACGTGTAGTATAAAACATTTTTAGTACAAGGCATTTAGAATATATATTTATATATATATATATATATATATATATATATATATATATATATATATATATATATATCTCATTATATTATCGTTTTTGATAACATAATTTTCTTTTTATAAATATTTTTTAAACTTTTATGAATATTAATCATCATTTTTCTTACTATATTTTTAATACACTGCTCAGAAAGATATGTGGAATCTATAATATTCTAGAATTGAACTATTATATTAAATTGCAATAAATTTTAAATTTAATCTAAACATGGTTTATTTCAATTTTAATTTTTCATTTAGTAAATAGTACTTTGTTTTAAAATATATTTTAATTCGAATAACAAAAATGGTTGCTATTTCCGACGAAGATTTATATAAGTTATGTATATTTGAAAAAATACACACACTGTATTATATTTAATTAATTATTGCAGTATTCATTATAATGTAATTAGTTTCGTTAGCATCTTATATTAATTTACTCATGAGTAGTCAGTTAATGAATGAATATATAATTTGAACATAACATGTCATTAATTATATTTAGTAGTATTAGTGTGGGATGATAAAATAATTTATGGATTTGATTTAGTGTTTCATTAGACTTACAATTATTAGTTGACAGGTTGTTATAAAAAATAAGAAACAAGTAGATTTTAAAATCAAATATTTCTTGTATATTTTATTTTAAAATCGAATTAAATATGAAATTATTTTAAAGTTCTTTTTTAACAAGTCGATTAAATGTACTGGAAAATAAATACATTATATTTATAATATTTAAAAATGTTAGAAGTGATTTATTTCAATCATTGTTCTATTGACTCTTGTATTGTCATTTCGGACAACTGATTTTAATTGTTTTAAGTCGATTTTTATTCGTTTTATTGTGAACATGATTTATAATTTTTAAGTATAAAATAGTATGATTTGAATTTTTTGTTGACTGAACATGTAGTTTGTGTTTTCGTATATTTTTAAGTTTTTACATATGTTTAGAGTTATAGATTTATATTCAATTTTTGTTATTTACACTATTTTATTATTTTTTCATAATATAGTTTGGGCATTTTAGCTAACTTCAATTTTATAAATTAATTTTTTATTCATTTCAGAAATTATAAAAAAATTTCTGACCAAATATTTTCAATAGTTGATTCATAATTGTTCTTGATTGTTGCTTATGTGCGATTTGATATCGACGCCATTATTTTCAGAGTGCTAATTTAGAGAAAATTCGAATCAATAATAAATTATTCAACATTATTATCAAAAAAGTGTGATTTGCAGAGCGAGTGAAACATCCATTTGTGAAATTATTTTTATTATTTTTTAAGATACGTTTTGTGAGTATTTAAACATTTTTATGATGTTTTATATATTTTGAGTATTGATATATTTTAGAAAAAATTTGAAATTTTCTTCCTGTTTGGCCTAATCTTTATTACTGGTATTATGAATATGTAACATTACTAGTATTATACTATACTAAATATATATACTAGTTTATAAATTAGTATACATGTTATTTAATCTGTTTAGGTTAGATATGTTAGTTTTTCTTATCTAAGTTTTAAGGTTGATTTTAAAAATTCAAACAGAAAAATATCTCGCTTGATTCACAAATAAGATCATTAACATTATACTTCTACAGTGCTACAGGCTTTAGAAAAAGAAATTTAAAATTTATTTTAATATTTTTGTTTACAAAGGATATTATATTCTAAATAAATAAACAATGAGACATTTAAAATCTACAATATACCCAGATTTTAGTCAAAATATAAATATTTTTCAAAAAGAATTTCATTATTTTCAAAAATTTGTTAGCCTTAAATATTAAAAACTCTTTATAAATTTTCAAATAGAGAGTGTTTTGTTGTCTTGACGATTTCCATTTTTTATATAAAGAGTTCCTCGTTCACAGCTACTACTTTCGGCATGTGTGACCTCTTCAGATAGATTTTAAACAACTTGTTAGATAGACTTAAATTATGAGTTATCTAAAATCTACTTGGAGATGATACGTCTCAAAGTAGTACTGAGAACAAAAATTTAAATGATCCAAAAAGATAAAAACCACTAGAATAGCACATTTATAGAATTAGAAATAAAAAAAAGTAATTTAATAAATCGATCACGAAAAAAATGAATTCGTATATTTTGTAATAATTTAAAATGACTTCATTTTTAAATAATTTACTGTGTAATAGTTTATTATGTAAGTAATATTTAATATTATTGAGATAATGATTAATTTTGTTCAAAATAGAATGTATTAACTTGTCATAATTAATAAGTAATTCTCTAGTTAAAATAATTGTAATTTAATAACATTTTAAAGGTATATAAATTGAGAACCGAGTATATATATATATATATATATATATATATATATATATATATATATATATATATATATATATATATATGATACATTTAATGAAATTATTGAATACAAGTCTGAAGATAGCTCATATTTAGAACATTTCAATACTATAAAAGTGATTTAATATCCAATATATAAATAATGTAGGATAAAGTGTAATATATGTATTTCATGAAATAATTCTTAATGTAATCAAAGAGAGGTTGTTTACTTTGTAATATAGGTTCTATTAAAATGACAAATTGGTAGAGATAAAATTGGTTTCGGAAGGACTATGCTGTATTCTAATTTTGTATATCAATATTCGAAAGTAGTATACGACAATAAATAAATGACAGTTCCGAAATTAAATAATGTCATCTGTTATTCGATCGAGTGGAACTAAATTATTTTTTTATATTCAAAGTTTCGAAATTTGCATGATTGAATTTTTTCTTAAAATAGGCAGTGGAATGAAATGTAATATATTAAAAATATTTTAGGTGTTTAAAAAAACTTTTCGGTATATTTGAATAGTATTAAAACTTATTCCAAGTCACGCTATCGATATCAACCTCTTTTTGATTGATATTAATTGTTCTTTTTTCAATCTTGACCTTCAAGGTTTATAAAATATGAATATTAATTTGCAAAGGTTTTTATTTAATTCATTTATGATTTATATTGGATATATATATATATATATATATATATATATACATATTTATATATATATATATATATATATATATATATATAACAGTGTCGGTCTTTTCTTATGAGTTTAATTTATAGAAAATTATTATTTTTATCGAATATCTCATAAGTTAATTTATATGATTAAAAAATGTTATCAATATATTCAAGATCTGTTATGAGTATATTTGTTGAAAATAAATATTTTGAACATTTGCGTATCCCTAAATAATTATTTTCTTATAAAACATATTTGTAAGAGCATTTATATGATTGTATTATTTATAACTGAAAAAATACTAGTACTGAATTAGTTACTCTATTTTAATATTTAGCGTAGCGTTTCTTGAGCGTTTAATCCTTAGACAGTTTATTTTTATAATAATCTGAAGTATAATAAGTTTGTTTGTTTAAATTATATACGATAAAAATAATAATAATATATATTTTTCAATTTAATGATGAAATAAAAATACACACATTTTCATGAATTTCTTATCTGAATTTTCTTAACTTTTTAAAAACTAATTAAATATTAATTGAAAGAAATTGCATATAAATTGTGTTTTCGTTTAAAATTAATACCACATAATACACGGTATTTTCAGAATATTTTATCTAAATAATTGTATTTTCTTTCAGAAATTGAGTATGAACTAAACTGGATTTCACACTGTTTTTTTCGATTTAATACTATAATAAATATATATGATTTTATTTTAAATAGAATTGTGTTATATAAGAATTTTATCTTTTTAGAGAACTGCTTTTCTTTTTACTACTGGTTCTTTATCATTGAATTATAATTATAGCAAACATAATTATGTAAATCAACAGTTGTTAAAAATTAAGTTAGTGAAGCAATTGTTTTATATTTAATTCGTGATAAAAATATTTTCTAATGTTAAAAATCTTTTTCTACCGACGATGCATAATCTGTAAAACAAGTGTAGTTCATTTCTAAGAATCATTTTATTAAACGTTATTATTAAAACATTTATGGGTAAATATAACTGAATTTTAAATTATGATGAAAATTATATATATATATATATATATATATATATATATATATTATAATAATAATAATAAAATGTTGCTCATGCTGTATGAAAGCTTGGCTATGCAGCGACGACGTTGAAAAAGTACTAGTGGAATTACACGAATTTAAAGAAGAATTGTCGGTCAGCAGTTGTCGTATTGGCGTTAAAAAAATCTCGTTTGTTCTTCGTTCGTACACAATGTTCGAAATTTCAAACTTTAACGTCGCATAAGGCGATACATAAAATTTAATAGTGTTTTACTATCGATTCTAAGACAATAGAGGAACGACAATGTAACGACAAATGTATAAAGTTAACACTCCGTTACTGTTAGTACTCTATTTACTCGTATTGAATTTAGTTCGTAAAAATAAATATCCTTCCTTATACTATTTGAGTATTGCTATTAGCTTATTTATAAAAATATTGGTATATATAACTAAATTGGAATATATAAGGAAATAGTAAATAGTTCATAACGTCATTTTCGAATTTAATATATTGGTCAATAACATTAAATATTGAAACTTAATTATGGTATTAAATAGTATAAAATAATTAAAACAATACATGAAACTATTGTAGAATGTAACACAAATCTACGACCAAAATACTAGTTGTGATCAAACAATGAACTGTAGTAAAATCAGTTAGATCGGCGCCGACAAAGTTATGTTCGACAACGGTATCGTTTCCGTTTCCATACCGAGCGTCGTTCCATTCAACCCCGTATAACAGCTGAGATAATATTTTGCGAAATGCTGGATTCCATTTTACCTTTCTTACTCATTAAAGCGTTACACACGCCGCTTACGATATATATATTTAATGTGCTTCTCAACTTATTAACGTAATAAGTAATATATATATATATATATATTTAATACGCAGCATCAACCAGTTACATGAAAGTAATTTCATGATTAACATTACGCCATATAAGTCATCTCGTTTCAACTTTTAGTAATGAATTTTCTTGTTAACAGATATTACTGTAAATCTCATATTTTTGATTGCTTTATACGATTTACAAGTTGCAAATCATATTACATCATATATATATATATATATATATATATATATATATATATATGGTGGTTCAATTTAGGCTGCCACATGGAAGTATTAAAAGTGGGCGCAGCGGTTAATAAAAGTCATGTTATTTTTTATTTAGTATTTTAATTCAGTTCAATACTAAAATACTAAATGGAGGTAACATGTTTTTTAAGTTTGTGTTTTTTTAATGCTTTCATGTGGAAGCCTAAGTTGAATCATATATATATATATATATATATATATATAGAGAGAGAGAGAGAGATAGAGAGAGAGAGACAGACATATATTCACTGTTGATAAAGTTTTCGTTTAGACATTTAGCATCTATCAGAATTTGTAGAGAAAATAAAATTGTAATCATTTTCGCATTGACCTTAATTGTATTATGACCTTGAAGTTTGAAGTTAAATCGTATTTACAAGTAATGTTAACCTTTTTCTACATAGCAAAATCGATTTTGAAAAACATTGTTATCCACACAATTTTCTTATATAAGGTTTTATGAATTATAGAAAGACATATAATATATTATTTGAATAAATTATGACTACAATTTTAAATTATTTAAACTCTAGTTTCTCTTCCCTATCATTCAGAAAATGATAGAATTTTCATTAAAATGCGTATAATCAATAATTATAAATTAACGATAATCAATTATTGAGTATTAATAATTTTCATTTGTGGTTTCCAAGTTAACTCTCATGTATGAAAAAGAATTTATTTATTTTTGTTATAGTTGATTCTTCCGGTACATTATTTATAAATATGAAACTGTTTTTTATTGATATATGTTTTAATTTTTATTATCGAAATCGACACATTGTTGTGTGTTCTCTTTAGATACATTTCAGTTATTGTCATAAATAAAAATGTCATTAACTCGAAACATAGAATAAAGTTTCTGATTAAAAATGCTTAATAATTGATTATTGAATATTTTTGATTTTTGTTTATGAGTATTTTGATGGTGACGAAAACATTATCGAAGGATTAAGGCATAAAAAATAAAATAATTTAGTTTATTTTACATTAAGGATTGATTTCATCATCAATCGATGACTCATTTTACGACATTAATACATTTATTATTCTAAAATTAGATTCTTTTTGAGTATTTGTTTGTTAATGTTTTTATTTGAATTCTCTTCGACTTATTTTAGTGCATTAAATATATAATCATTGTAAATAAATAAAAACAAGAAAAATATTCAAAAATTAAAAATTGAACTTGTTAATTATGAATTGAAAAATCAACATATGGAGAGATGTAATTTTAATGTATTTAAATTAAATTTGTAACTGAATTGGAATTTTAAAACATAATTGAAATACATCTGAAGATGATACTTGTGCTAAAGAAAGTGAAAAATATATCAATGTAACATTGACAGGATTCTAAAAATTCAATTATCAAAATTAAAAGAATATTCAATTATATTTTTTTTATACGCATATAAATAATTAAAAAAATATTTGTATTATTAAATTATATTACTGAATTAGAATATAATTTAATACAGAAAAGGTTAATTTTAAAAATTATAATTATATATATATATATATATATATATAAATAATTACATGTGAGAAAACTAAATATATATCGGAAGACTGTAATATATTAGAGTTGAAACAGTATTTACACAGAAATATCGATGTGTCTTAAAAGAATAATTTCCTTTTCGATGAAATGAATGGCCTCGTTCTTGCAGAAGAATTCAACAAATTAGACCAAACGAATTGTACGAAGACACTCACTTATATACTGGAAATGTCACATAAACTAACTTACAAGAAATAGAAATAAATTGTTTTTGGGGTAAACTGCACTTGAACTCTTTCTATCTTGATATTTGATATATATATATATATATATATATATATATATATATATATATACTTAAATATTTTCTTTATATATATAATAATAATAATTTTATACTTAATAAAATTTTGTTACATTAAATAAAGGAAAAATATTTTGAAATATATCTTCATAAATATATATATATAAAATGCAAGTGTATATAAAGTTAGAATCGAATTATCCGGAAATTGAAATCGGAATACGAATATTGGAGCATGAGTTTTCTACTTCGAAATCAGCAATAAAATAATGTACTTTTAAGTGAAAATAAAATATTAATCAAAATGTATCCAAATATTTTAAATTTGTAGTTCAATTTTCTTAATTAATATTGAGCTTCATATATTTTCATTTTATTATTTAAAACATTTCTGTAGCAAGATTTATATATACACATGTATGTATATATACATACATATATATATATATATATATATATATATATATACATTTAATTAATTAATGAGGAAGAATATAGTAAACAATTCGTAACCCAGATGAAATATGTTTCACAATGTTTTTCAATGTGACTTTTAATCAGTTTTCTTTTACAAGGAACAGAAAAATAATATTATTTTTATAATTAAAAGAAAGTTCTCATTATACAAATAAGGCCTTATTTGTTTTTTTGTATACTTCAGATAAAACAATATTATATTATTAGCTAATTTGTAAATTTATTATATTAGATGATATGAAGTATAACTCATTGGGCAAAGAAATTATCACTATTGAAAAATAAGAATTTTTTTTACAAATATTTTTTGTCATCACTTATACAACCAAATAATGAGAATTGTGAAAATTTTGGTACCTTATTTCAATTTTTTTATATCTTAATATTATTTTTTAATCAAATAAACATCAAAAATAACTGATAGTGATCGGTAATTATTTATTGAATATTGTTTATACAAAAAAAATGTATGGCTAATGGGATTAGAGAAAAATTCATTTATGAAAGTATATTTGGTCACAGTTTCAGATGTTATAGTTTAAATTATAGATATTCCAAAGAACTTTGAAAGTTGACTAAAGAAAACTCATTAGGTTCATGTGAAAAATTAAAAGTTTGATATCTGAATATAGTCAAATTTTACATTTAATTACAACATCGAGGTGTTGCATAAGAGGATTTATTATAATACAAGATTAACTCCTAATGTATTGTAAGTTGACTGATTAAATATGAGTCTTTTTCTAAATTATCTAAATTCAGACGAATAGTTTTCATAAATGAATATTTCATTCATGCCGCAAGCAATAAAAATGTTTCTTTTAAAAATGTTCAATAATTGTTAATTGATCATTGCTTATTCGCATTTCGATTTGCTTATATGTTAAGGCTGTTTCATGTTAAGACAGATTTATATTTATGACGTATAATTATTAAAGACTTGTTTGATTTTATTACTGTTTTACTTACAGATGTATAAAAGTTTAACTAATGTCGTTAATTATTTAATTTTCGATTCGTTTCGGTTCTGATTATCGATTAATTAAATATAAATGTTCTACAATAAGTATTAGAAAATATGGGATTAACATGAGATAGTAATTTTGAATTTTGGCACCTCCTTGAAGTAGATAAGTGCATAGCTAGTTTATAAATTTAATATAACAAAAAATATCAATAAAGACAAAAGTTATTGATTAAGTAGATTATTAATTACAAGTTCCAGAAGGACTTTGTTTAAGATAATCGACATAATAGAAGAGAAGTACCTAATTTCATAAATAATCAATTCTATAATAATAATAAAATGATAAAAAATGGTTAGGCTTATTCATTATAAAGAGACTGCCTTATGAAATTTTCATATTGTATTGTAAAATAAATGTATGTTAAACGATTTATCAGTGTGAATGTAATTTGTGGAAAAGGTTTAATTCGATGAATATTCTCAAATTCCTATTTTATTTGTATAAGATTTTTTTGATATTAAATTAGATTTATTCAAGGAACATTTGATTTTTGGTATGCAGTATTTACATTTCCTTTTATGAAACTGGCTCACGATTTTACAAACGATGGATTACTAAGAATGTTTACGTTTGTAAATGTTTTGTTTCTGACATCAAACGATCTGTTCCCTTCAATTTTCAGGTGCGTTATATAAATATATATATATATATATGTATGTATATATTTGAGGTGAAATTATTCAATGCTTTTCATGTATTCAAATTTATTTCAGACTGCCAGAAGCACATAATGTTTTGTTTTGTTCTGCACGTTTGCGATGTTTATAAATTATTCGTACTTGAGTAATTTTGCATGTATTATGAAAACTTGTTTAATACGTATGACTATAATAAAATGTCGTCGTACTAAAATACCATATTTTTTTCTAAGAAAGAAATATAATTTTACTGAGCACTGGTTACGTTATAATTCGAAGTAGATTGAAAATATTGTATTCTGGTTTGTGTAATATAAAAGGTTTTCATTTTAAAATCTATAATAAAATCAGTCTGTAAAATAAACTAATACACTTAGTTTATTTTACAGATTCCTTTTACGAAATTCGTGAATAGTCGTTAAATTATAAGATTTTATAAATTAAATTCTAATTTTATAAAAATATAATGAATATTTTTTTCTAAATGAAAACAAACCAAATAAAAATAATAAACTCTTTTCAAACGGATCTATTTTTAATAAATGAATTTCAATTCAAGAAATGAAGTTTATTAGTTGATTCAAAAATAAGAAACCTAACAGTCTAACACTTCAGAATATTGACTAAAATATGAAACCAAATCTGACTTTATAGAGCAAAACCTCTTATGATATGATCTTGATAGATTTTAAGAAAATAATATTATATCAATATGTTATATAGAAAGTAATATGTTTTAAATAAAACACATAAAAAATAAATAAAAATATTTATAGGCATGAGTGGCAGATATTCATTTTTAATTAGAGTGTACTCGTACATATTTTTTCAATTCTATTATAATCATTCATTCTCAATAAACCTTATATAATTATATAAAACGATGTACAGAATAAAATATTTCATTTTTCAATTGTAAAATAATATTTTCTGAAAGCGGCGGAATATTTTTCAACCGACGATCTACTTTTTCTTTTAAATAAAGTCGAACTTTTGATTACTACGGATGGAATAAACCGCATTGAAAGAAGCGAACTTGCTATATTATGCTTCAGATATTTCAATTATATTCTAGATATTTCCGTACTTTTCCGTGATAACAAAAGTATTTGTAAACATGTTTTCTTGAGATATTTTTCAATATATTAACAAAAAATATTATTTTGGTTTACAGAACAAAAATATTTTATCATATGTTCACTATATTAATAAATATGATTTTCTTTATAAGTTTAGAAGTGAATTTTATATTTTTCAAGAAGTATGTACGTTTTTTATTCAATAACACATACCGTTTTAATTAAAAAGAAAAATGAATTCGATTAATTAATATATATGAGTGATATTCGATAAATGATCTTATCAGATTCGATAAATAATATTATCAGTGCTCATCTGGTTTTGTAAAACTTTATTTGTTGTTTTTATGACAAATAGTCTTTTTCTTGTACTTTAAATGATAGCTTTAACTAAAACTGATCAGATATGTGATTACTTTTTTAAAGGTAAAATCGTTTGATGAAATTTATTAACTCTTGTGTCTAAGTTTTTTTTTCATATTAAACAATAAAATATTGGAATAAGTATATTCAATAGACAAAATAGTTTATTGAAGAAATTTAAAATTTAAGAGGCTTGCACGAGTTCATGTTTACGAAATATATAGAAAATCGAACAAAGTAATCGCAGTAAATAAAATATATAAACGTATATTATATTATATAGGTGATTCAACGTAAGTTTCCACACAAAGGTATTAAAAAAACGCAAAAATTTAAAAAAAAAATTATCCTTCATTTACTATTTTAGTTCAATTTTATTTTAGTATTGAATTGAATTAAAATACTAAATAAAAAATAACATGACCTCATAACCTATGCACCCCCTATTATACTTCTATGTTGAAGCCTAAATTGAATCACCCTTATATAAGTTAGAATTTTCAAAGCATAAATTAATATTGTTCATAATAAACTAACAATTTGCAAAATCATTTTATTTTCTTTATTGAAATTGATGGTTTCGAAAACAACATCAGGAAACCGTTAATATTGTTACGATGTAATAAATATGGAAATAAATAAACGGAAGTAATATTATGAATAAAACTTTGTCTGAAAGATGTAAAAAAGATTAAAAATCTATTCATTAATTACGTTTTTATGTATCTTACCATTCTGATATTAATTGAATCGCGATTGATATGCCTATAAGCCATTAATAATTAATTGTTGAATATTTGGATTAAAAAAATATATAGTGCCTAAAAATGAAAAAGAATTTGTGAAAAACAAGAATTGTAGTTAAAATGTAGTAACTGATACTGTGAATAAATTTATTTTCACAAATACATTTTCCACATCCCTACAAAACACGCATTTGTTGATAAAAAAATATTCATTTATTTATTTTGATACACTTATATGAATACCTATGCTAATTCGCTCATTTTTAGAATACAGAATTATTTTTTTCAATTCTGAAACAATTAATTTTAGACTAGTTTAAAAATCAATTTTTAAATGTCTACGGCCAGAAGATGAATTCATTAAATCTTAAGATAGAATAATTTTAAATGATTGAAAAGCAATCACATTAAAAATTAATATTGTTTTTTCATATGTTTGATTTTTCATTCAAATTAATAATTAATTTATTTCTCTGTATGTTTACATACGAAAAAAATTATACAGAAAGGCGACACTATACTAACAAAATATACTCATATTTTATTATTGTAATCAACAAGAACAAACCCATATCACATTAACATTATTAAAAATTGAACTATTGGCCTTATACATCCATCGATAATGTGTACACGTATATAAATAGAACATCGATTACTGTTTTTTCAATCTATTTGATGTTTTCTGTGATTATACATTTTTTTCATTGACAACTAACCCTATTATTTCTGTATCGTTAGTATACAACATTAACTGTATTACGTACTGATTATTGGTTACAAATTTACTCGAATTACCAACTCTGGTATATCTGATAATATTTTCATGGAATATCATAAAAAACATATGTTGTGTATATATCAATAATGCATTTTACCTACAGCGTACACATTCACAATTATTTAGCTGCCAATTAGTAAATCATCATATTTATTTAATGTTGTTGTCCTATATGTGAACAAAACATTACGTTCATGAACATTTTATTATCTTTACTCATTTTAAATATACTCTAAAGTGTTATTGAAATATACATGTTTTTATTAATTACTTTTTAGACTTAAATGTTTGTAATGTTTTTAAAGTTAATTTTAGTTTATCTTATTATATAATTCAGTTATTGATTCACAATTATGGTAGTTTTGTTTATTTTCATGACACTTTTTTTAAAAAAATGACAAAAAAATGTAAAAAATAACAATTTTATTAAATATGTTTATTTTGATCATCGAATCTAAAATCGAAGCATAGATAAATTGATATTAATGACAAAAATTCAACATATATATATATATATATATATATATATTATTTATATATATATATATGTATGTATTAGTTATGTAATATAATTAATTATTTATTGCAACAAATCCGAATTTTTGCTCTAATTATAAATTTTATTAAATGAAAAGTGTGTAGTGTTTGAGATATTATTTATACAGCTATTCGTATAGAAATTATTATACAAATGCAATGCAAAAAAAGCAAAAAGAAAATAATCATGCTTGTAAAATAAATAAGAAAATCAGTAATAAATTTAGATTAAACAAGAAACAAATTTTCTTAGTCGTATGAGTATTAATGGTACTAATTTCTGTATTTATTAGGAATAAAAATCAGTTTTATAGAAGAAAGTTTAAGTATTTGATTTAAAATGTTAAAAATATAATATTTACAGCAATAATTGCTGTGTGTAAAAAATCGCTGTGGCCTTTTTATACATACTTTTGATCTCTGAAATTTTATTTAATTAAAATATGAGACTTTAAAAAAAGATTTGTCCACTCCACAAATCATACCAAGATTATTCGGCAAATTAGCGTTCTGAGAATGCTGGCGTTGCAATCTAAATGTGCATAAAATACAATAAAATATAACCAATAATAATTTATTAAAAATTTTGAATGAAACATTTGCTGCATTTTGTGGGATAAAAAAGAATTCATCCGTGAAAGTGAATTTAGTCACTGTACCAGAACTACTTTTGTATTTTTGAATATGTGAAATATGAGAAATTTATTCAATACTATGAGAGTATTTGTGATTAATAGAAATGTTTTAAATCAGAAAATTACTTAACATTATATAACTTTACATCTTTAGAGTGATAAAAAAAATTATCAATAATTACTAAACATACTTAATCAGATTTTTTATATTTTGAATGACTGAAAAATTTATTTATGAAAATGGATTTCACTACAGTGTCAAAATTGTATAAAGATTAAATGAACGACTGAATTATATAACGATTAAGAATATTATTTAAACTAATTTAAATAATATTCTTAAATATAAAATTTATTTCATAAATATTAAAAATCTGTCCCGTAAAATAATTGAAACATATAAAAGAAATCAGTCGTTTCTTAAATATTATAACTAAGCTGTTGTTCGAAGATGTGATAATAGAACGTTGATAAAGAACGGTATGAAAGAAATAACATTAACTACTAACGCATTAGTTTAAATGGTAAAATAAGCACGAAAATGGAGGATGTTAAAAGTAATTGTACACAGTATTACTGTTAAGTGAATAACATTCTGAAATAGCGTGGTTTCCGACAACTTTACTTGTTCGAGTTCCAATTATTTGCTTCTATGTAAAAATGTTTGCGTATATTTTAATGTCGTGTAACGGAACGGTTATTTGTTCTTGTACGTTTAGAAACTCGTGAATAGTTAAGTAGTTCGAAAATTTGATTTATTAATTTATTATTCATTTCATTTGCATTCCTTACTCAATTGTGTACAATGTTGGAAGAAAATTAATGTTTTATTTCATTTTATTAATTAATCCATTTAATCCGCGTGAAATAAAGAAAATGTATCTGTATATGTTATAAGAATTAAAAATGCTTTATTTGCTTATATGATTTAATATTATTCAATATTGAATATAAGTAATAGCAAAGACATAAATATTATTGATTTATTTATTTCCCTTCATTATATATAAAACGATTTATTATTAATGAAATATGCTATCAGGATTTTTTTGTAAATTTATTTGATTTATTTTAAATTATATTAAAATAATATATATACACATACACACACATATATATATATATATATATATATATATATATTCTACTAAAAGATATATTAATACAACTTTATATGATTTTAATTTTTGTTTCTCTGATTTCATACTCTTCTCTACAAATGTTAACAAATCTTTAGTGCCTTGTTATCTGTTATTACTTTGTGTGAAATCTGAGAGGGTGCATATAAGTTCATTGCTTCTACGATTATTGCGACTTTTGTCATCTTTAGGTCAATTTTGAACTGATTCTTATTTGGTCAAAATCAAAATAATAAAAGCAGAAATAGGTCATAGAAGAAATTAACTCAAATATGGTCTCCAGGATTTACATAGAGCAAATATTATCGAAATTGTATGTACACTCTTGCTAATTATAATCAGATTTTATCCCTTATCTCCCGCAGGGATTAATTACATTTTCTATTCAGTCTTTTGTAGTCTCTAATCAGGTGTTCGACAGATTCATTATCTTTGCATAATACATGTATTCTATTGTTTACTTTATCTTTTTCTGCTTCCATACCTCTCCAATTTAAAACTTAAAATTATTTTTCGCTAATTACTGCACACTCATTTTTATATTTTACCTATTTTGAACTATGTTCTAAGATTTTAAAATTTTCTAAACATCTCTTACTTTCGATACTTTTCCAAATTTTTCCAAATACATTTCTAGACAGTTTTCAATATAAAAATAATAATTTTAGCAAAAATATTTATCGGACAAATTTACTTATTCGATTAGGGTTTATATATGATAACATTCTGTATGCAAATTCAAGTTTTTGAGAAAAAAGTAAATATATCTAAAAAATTCACAATTCTAACAAAAAATGATTGAATATTTTAAGATGAATTTAATATCAACTAATAATGTGAATATAAAATTCATAAACAGAAATGGATAGTCAATTTTCTCTCGTACAAATTTATATCATTCGAGAAGGAAATAAAATAATTAAATGTGCAAATAACTGAAAATTATAATTTTGATTGTTTCTTGCTACTAAATTTATTTAAGATATTTTATATTCTAATTAAATCAATATATATATATATATATATATATATATATATATATATATATATATATATATATGTCATTACTCAACATTAACATAAAATAAATATATACACTACTCAATAAAAATCATCTATTTCTCCATCTTAATAAATTTGCATTGATAAAGAACATCTGGCTCGTTTCACATGCAACAATAAATTTATATGCAGTATAAGTAAACATATACACATAAGCGTTCCTGAACCTTGCTTGCTTACGAAGGATTATTAGAGCTTCGTGTTAATGATCACTCCACCTTCTAGTAAGTTGTTAGACTACGAAGAACGACGAATCATATCAGTGTGTTGCCAGTATACTATATAAAGTGTTTATTCTTAGACACATCCATGTCTGTATATGAAGTTTATAACATGAATATATTTGTAATTATGCGTATTGATATTTCATGTAAATTAATTATTGTATCTGAGAAAGTTATAAATGTTATAGAAGTCGCACGCACATACACACACATATATACATACATGTAAAATTTATATATTTATTAGATATCTACATACTGAACTATTTAAAATCAGAAATAATATTAAAATGTTAGCATATATTCGTAAAAGTATTGATTGAAGTCAAGTTATAAAAAAAATTATCAGAAATATATTCTTTCTTTGTTTGTGCCCTTGTGTGTGTGCGTGGGAGTATGTTTTCTTTTCCATTTTTACACAAACCAGAATGTGTCAAATTGATATTTATATCCAAAGGTGTCGTAAACTATAAACATAACGTATAGTTATCATAACTCGTAAAAAATAGGTGTTATATTTGTTTGTACATAAATGATGATTTATGATAGTGTTTAATACCACACATTTACGTTCTTTTTATCAAACAGCTAAAGTTTAAATCATGGGAAAAATATAAGTCAAATATTATAATATATGAATATCTTTATAGTCTTTCATAAAACTAAATTATGATGTATTCTAATTTTAAATTACTGTTGAATAGTATTTCGAATCATCAATCGTAAAATTTTCAGTTTGTTTATTATAAAAAGAAATCATTTAAGAGAAATAAGCTTGAAAATTTTTTATATTAATAATTTACAAGTGTCTAATTTTTTGTTCGTAGAAATTTATTTATTTGATATTATCTTTCTTATCTGTCTTTTACCTTAACAAAAGATGAAATATATAAAAAGATAAGATCAAGATATATAACAAAATAAATTAACAATCCAAAGTATTAATTGCATTTGCATAATAGAAATATAATCAGAATAAATTTTTAAATAGATTTGAAAATGAAAACTACATTTTTATATGATTTTCTTAATAATTCAAACGATATCTTAAAAATTATATTGAAGATGAGTAATTTTTTTAGCATGTTGAGCTTTTAAGTTCGATTTCATGATTTAATTACTACTTTTTTTAAGTAAGAAGATATATCAAGCATTTAATAGGATGGCAGTATGATAGTATGAAAGAGCTGTGAAATACTCTAAGTAAAAAAATGTTAATAAATAAAATGGGTGCCTTGTAAAGTAAGAATTGGTATTGAACATATATTAAACGGTATTCAAAAAAAAAATACGAAATATAAATCTAAACTGAGAAATTTCTCTTGTAAAACGTTCGAAAAAAGTACAGTATGTGGAAACAAGCCATATGTTACACTATTTTGCTATACAAGCTTTACGTTGCACATAAGTTACATTGATTTGTAGCTGTTCAATGGTAGTGTAAATTTTCACTTGAGGTAATTCGTTAGATTTCACTTTGTAAACTCGTTGCTTTTTGAAAAAAGGAAAATACTACAATTAAACTGAAATTGATTAACTCTAAATTCTTTGAAAAACATACAAAATTAATACAGTCGGTTGCATGGGTACGGATGAAAAAAATTGATGAGAATTTTTACATAGATTTTGATTTGTTTGTATATTTCTTTACAAGCGCTCGCTTTTATAACAATGAGTATATATTCGATCAAATACGGTCCTCTTGAAAAACTTTCTGTTTTGATTAATTTATAGTAATACTTATTTTAATCGCAAATAAGTTAAATTATATTTTTGTCATTAGTTTTATATTTTAATAATAAAAAATAATACTTGTATTATGCAAATGATCGGTGTATACTTTTTGAATATGTTATTTGTATATTATAAATACTTTAACTAGTTGTCCTGATGATGATCATCATTTTGGATCATCAGAATGTCTCTTTCTTTCTGTTAGTTTTAGCACTTGTGCCATCCTCAAGTCGACACTAGAGACTGAGCACAATTTTGATTTATGTTCATTTATAAGACAGGGTTTGTACTAAATTGTATACAGAAGAATATACATCAGATTTAAAATTAGTTTGTAACATGCATGAAGATGATAAATGTATAGAAACTGATAATCGAGAACAGACACTCAGATGATCCAAAAAGATGAAAGCAATCAGTAAATGGCATCAAGTTATAACAAAATACAATAAAATTTTGAATTAGTATTTTAAAATGAGGTGGTGTGTAAAATAAAGTCAGGGATATTCTTATATTGTTGTCTATATATATATATATATATATATATATATATATATATATATATTATTTAAAATTATTATTTAATATTCGAATTTCTTTCTAACGTAACTTATGCTCATATAACGAGATTTACATACAAAAATATATTACACAAGCACAATTTTCCTTTCGCAGATATAACTAGTAAAAGGTAAACAAAAAAATATAGTGGATCATGCAGTCTTCTTTATAATCAAATTTTACTGTACTTATAATTCACAAAGATTTTATTCATTTTTGAAAGTTATTTATAAAATAAGGAAAATGTGTAAATATAAATGAGTTCATGAGCTTAAAGGACATTTTATAAGCCTTTAAAATTTTAATTAGTAATTTACATACACATATACAAGCGTCCATATATACATATATTTGTATATATATATATACATATATTGTTTACATTGTTGTGTAATAATATACTCCTTTCCTAGAAACTATTTCATCTAAGTATTTGATTAACAAAACAACTACAAGCTTTTGTTTTTCATCTTGAATAGAGAAGCGACAATAGAATAAGGATAGTTTATATACAGAGAGAGTATTGTTTTCAATATATACTCTGAAATAGTGATACACATTCGTGTGTAATACATAAACTTTAGTGAAATAATTTTATATATATTTATATATATATATATATATATATATATAACATAAATATAATACTAAGAAACGAATTTCAATTTTTTATCCACTTAAATCTATAACTTAATTTTTGTAAATACTACTTTGAACTCCAATATATCTTTAGATAAACGCAACAAATATAGTTTTTTTTTAAAAAAAAGATATCTTCATTTCTTTACAAATCGACATAAAATCGAGAACTATGATAAATTTGAATTAGATTTTCTTAAAAACCCATTTTGTCGCCATGAAATTTCTAACGTATCTTTAATTTTTAACAATTATGGAACTCTATTTGACTTGATACCGTATTTCATGCAAATAATATCTTGACGAATCATTCTATTAGGAATAGATGAAATGATTGTTATTTATGTGCAATTGGGAACTTCTAGACTACACATGTTTAATAATTATTTCATGTGAGACATGAATTAATACCATTTTATAAATAAAAAAAGAAATACAATATGCAAAGATATGATTGAAAATTAAATGGAAATGTTAGAAGATTGAAAAAAAATCATACAGTACCTTTGATACCGAAAACAATGTAAATACAGATAAATCCAGTTCATTAAGATAACACTAAAAAAGAAGAATGTATTAAAAAATAGAATACTTTCATGATTAGATTACTGAACATAAGTACAATACATAGTTATAAATAAAATGAAAAACATTAATAATATCTGCAATAATGCTTATATATGATTTGACCTTTTATATAGTTTTGAACAGAGGCAAATTTCTCGTAGAAATTCAGGAACACATGCGTTAAATGAAAGTTTATATATATATATATATATATATATATATATATATATATATATATATATACACGTATATATTGAACAGAAAAGTGGAATTAGACAAGGGTTGGAATTGCATAAATAATGAGATTATAATTGAATAACTGAAATGCTATTTCCGTACAACACGTGTAGTGAATTGACATCTTTATAAATATGGAACGAGCAAAATAGTTGTATTGACATTTCAAGTGCACATTTATGAGATAAACTATTAGGATTGGTAAAAGAATATTAAATTTTCATTTCTCATTCATTAATTATTAAAAATCACTCAATGCTATTAACAATCGATACTTGTTTCATTGTGAGATTCTATGGGCTTGAAAATGTGAGAGATTTTATAAAAGTAATATCATTTTTTTTAAATAATATTATAGCTTTAAAATTGTTATTTTTGCATGTACACACATATACACACACACATATATATATATATATGTCTATAGCTAAGTAAATAATATAAAGTATTATTTTTTTTTTCAGGTAAGAATACGACTAATATCTTCATAAATACAAATCGGAAAGTTATAGTGAGGTATGGAATGAATTTTAAAACTTTTTAATTGTAAACAGTTTAATTATTTTATGTTATATCTAATCTTTCATATCTATTATAGTTTTTCTTTAATCTGATATATTTCTTGTTGTCTAATAGAACCAGTTTCAGTTTTAGTGTTATATTTAGTTATATATATATATATATATATAAATAAACATTATATATATATACATTCTATATTATATATATATATATATATATATACTACTTTCCTTTGGTTAATGTAATCAAAAAAGAGAGATAGCATCATAATATCACTCAATTAAATTGAAATTGGACCCATATATACTGATTATGTTCAGCCATATTTATGACGAAAAATTATATAAAAAGCTAGACATATATATTATAAAGTTAGCTATAGCTCACTAATTTTTTTCTAAGTACAGTTTGTAATTGTATGGTTGTCAGACAGTCATGTTCATTCATTGAGTTTTTTTTTTATCTAAAATGTATAAATTAGTATTAGATATAGTTAGAATGCTAAATGATACAGACAAATAAAACAACACACTAAGTTTCAATTAGTTTACTTAACATTTTCATTTTATATCATCAGATAGCAAAAAAATATATGCGATCAAACAAAACAATAATAATAATTTTATTTATCAATTTTTTTGTCGTTTGTCAAAATATTTCAATATAAAAAAGTAAAATATGACATTTTGATGGTTAGTTTCATATTAAGTTTTACTTATTTTTTTCCTTTTTATTCGACAAAAAATATTTTAACAAATTATTAATTTTTAAGGTAATCGTCGTCTTACAGATAATTATATATATATATATATATATATATATATATATATATATATATATATATATATATATATATATATATATACATATACAACGTGTACGTATAATAAGTAAAATTTATACCTGGAATCAATAAAATAGAAATATTGATTTATCTCGAACCTTGAAAAACGTCGTACATGACAACACTGTAACAAACGGTCAGTTCGTAATTAAAGAATTTTCGTTGGAGGTAAAAGCATTCGTGATTGAATTACTAACGTCAATTACCGACTGAACAAACATACCACTGCCATCAACGTTCGATGCATTACAAACGTACTCGCTTCACTTGTGTTGTCTAACATTTTCAGCCTACGAAAATCACTGGTAAATTAAATAACGTCGACTCGTGTTACATAAAATCACATTCTTGTATGTATGCATGGCTGAATGGTCAGATGTAACGAAATGTAAAACGGAAAGTTCTGTCGAAAATTATACGTATTTCAAATCAGGACTGAATATTTGATCCGAACGGTTTTAGCAGAATAGACAACAGAATTATGTAGCCCTCGTAACATGAAACGAGGAACATGTGTTAACATTTTTATCGGTAATTTTCAAACACTGCGTTAACTTTTCGATAATAAAAGAGTATCGGGTTTATTTTTTTTATAATTTTGTACCTCTTTTGTGAAATATTACATTTTTAATAATGTTTTCCTTTTTGACTTTAAAACATCATAGTCATGCTTACACGTATACTATTCTAAAACTACAGTAATAACTTTTTTGAACATTTATTTCTTTCTATAATACCAAACATATATGTGTGTATACATATATATATATATATATATATATATATATATATATATATATAAGCTGTCCCACAAAGAATATATATGAATAATGTATCTGACGTTCCATTAAATACATATAAGCGGTGTTTCTTTGTTCTTCTGGTAAAAATGATATATTTTCTTTAATTTTCCGTTCATTTAATTAATTTATTTTACTTAAAAAAAAAAAATAGCGCTAGGAGAAAATAAATATACTAAATTTTCATAAAATATTTATTTATAGTTATCTATTTTTATTAAATTCCAAATTTCTTTGTTTATTCGTTATTTTTATCTTTATTTATTGAGTTACTGCGAAAATAACTGTTATTAGCGTTTGAATAGTAGCGAAAATCTAGTTGCTTGTCAAGCAAACTCTCCAGACATCCAATTGACTTAAACCACATTTTAAAAGTTTTGTTTATACATATAAGTGAACAGCAGGAATACCTGTAGAAGTAAATAACGCATGCAGTTCATAAGAGAAAGAGAAGAAATATTTGAGAAAATTCGACAGAATGAAAATTTTTGACACAATAATTTCAAATTTCAGTTTCACAAATGAGTTTCTGTCTTGATAACAATTGTTTGAATATTAGAGCTTCGAGAATAATGTAATTATCATCGAAATGCGCACAAATAACAATAGAAATTGATAATTATCAATTATTATTCAATGTAAATTTAATTAATACTTTGTATTTTTCAATAATGAAGCATATATTTTAAGTGTTGTAAATTAGTATAGTGCACTTAGGGAAAATTATTTAAGAAAATTAGATTACATTTATTTCGAAATTAATAAAATATTAAATAATTTGATGAATTTTATCATTATTATAACATCAGTTGTAAAACAATAATGGCTACTTATAAAAAATATATATTTATATCTTGTATAAAACATGTTTTTTTAAGTTTTATATATATATATATATATATAAACATATAAGGGCAGGTTGATAGACATAATTAATTAACGTCCTATTATGAATTTGTATTCAAGTAAAACATCGTATCCAAATAATCCTATGAAATTGTTATCAAATGATAAACTTTTTCTGACTTTGAATTTCGTTTGATTAATATATATATATATATATATATATATATATATATATATATATATATATAATTACGTTATTTTAACTCATTTTCAAAGTTTGTTGACGGAGTGACACTTCTAAATGAACGTCATTTATCTTATTTCTGTAGCGTATTCTTTAAACTTCTTCCTATTTAAATGTTTCATAAGAGATGGTTTCATAAAGACGTACTTATTTTTTATAAAATAATTCTTTTATTTTCTATACAATGTTTGTAATTACAAAAAAAAATATATTTGTTTAAATATATTAATTTGGAAGTAGTGAAATAATAGTATTAATTAAAATTTAAAAAAATATTTAATATTGTTTTAATATTTTAATCTAATCAGAGATTTATTTAAAAGTCAGCAATTTAAAAAAATAAATAAAAATAATTAACTACAAATGAATGTATGATTAATAAAATTATTTTGTAATTTTTATTCCGATTTTTAATTTCTTTGCTAATCATATAATCGTTTAAAGGAATAGTTTTTTTAAGAGAAAATGTCTTACACTGGAAACTGAAACTTGAACTCAAACACTTTCACTAACAGCTCCATGTCTAATTACTTGGGTACGACCGTTTCTACTTCTTAAGTTACAAATTTAATATAGAGTAACACATATAGGATACTTGTTCATTAATCGATAGTGTTCGTTGTTAGTAGATTAAATATTAAATTACTTAAAAAGTTTGTTGAATATTTTATCAACGTAAAATGTTTGTTAAATACAAAAAAAAACTATTTTCTGTTTATCTGTACATCATGGAACATTCTATGAAAGAAGGTACATTAAAAGAGGAAGTGTGTATTTGTAATTACAATGTTCTTTACATATGTCAACATCCACAAATAATTTATTACTGGATGAAGACCTTTTCGTAGAATTTCAATTTGTTTGTGTCAGCGACCACTTTTCTCTATTAAAATATATTAACAGTTTCTCTGACGGAAACACATTTTGGATACACCAATAGATTATTCGCTTTTATCGTGTGTTGTAACTACAATTTACTTATTGGGTTTTATAGTATTTAAGTCAGTTTTTTCATCACACTTTTATTCATTTATTTCCTGTGAGATTGACAATTAAATTTATCTCTACTAGATTTTAATAAATATTTGCAAAATACAAATAACTACTTGAATACTATTTAAAATTTATTAGTTTAAAATTATAATTGTATTTTCTTATACCTGTAGTTCCATTTTATTGGCAGTATTTGTCAGCTTAGATCAACTAAATGGCTATTCTCCATTACTAATTTTGGTACATATATCATTTTCAGATAAACTGAAGACTAATTTTTAATCCAATTTATTTTCTATTCATATATAGTATTTAAATGGAGTTAAATTAAATAAAACAAATTGAATTTAAAATTAGTATTTAAAAAGCTATCTGAAAATGACACACATGCTGAAACTTGTAGTGGAGAATAGACACCCAGATGATCCAAAAGGAAAAAGATCATAAAAACAGTTATTATTCAGTAATAAAAATTACCATAGAGAACGAACAATTATCACAATGTTATGAAAAAAATATCTTAATAAAATAATCTAATAATAAAATTAAAAAAGGTGATATTCTTCTAAGAATTCAGTAGTTCTCGTTTTAAATTTCGAACAAAGCGTATCGTTTGTTAATAAAAGTTTTATCGATACATAGGAATAAATAAGGACTATTATTTAATATGTAGTAGTTATCATATTTTTCTCTATTTTTATTCCTATCTATATATACTTCCGTATAACTTCTTATTAAATGTACTTCACTAATAGTTCCTCGAAATAGGTCTATTTCCTCATTTATATTTTTCTCCGACATTTACACCATTTTACAATTTTATTTTTATGTATCTTTCTTTTTTTTCTCTTTGTTTATTTCCTATATGATACTATTCACAGATACAGTTTTATATTTTTCAAGATGAATAAATATCACTAGTGATGGTATGGATTTAATTATAATTAAATGATTTTATATTAAAAATAAATTATCAATTTCATAAATCAATTATTTTCTCATCTCAAAACTACAGTTTTTTTAATCGAAAATGTTCAATAAATAATTATTGATCATTAATTATTAATTGTTCCTTATATATTTCAACGTCAATATTCTATGTGCATTAAAATACAAAAAAAAAACAAATTCTGAATTAATTAAAAAGATTTTTATGTACCTGAGTGCGCTGAGAATGACGGCTTTGTAATCGAAATGCGAATAGTTAAAAATCAAAAATGATGAATAATTATTTACTGAACATTTCTGATTAGATTTTTTTTATAGCTTACGGAGTAATAAAGTAGTTAATTTCTAAAAATGATATTAGCCATAGTATCGAACTGTATTATGACAAATTATCTGTTTTATAATTTTTTATATTTTATGCTTTTTATTATATATATATATATATATATATATATATATATAGAATTGTAAAAATATTTAAAATGTTCATATAAACATATGATCTTAGACGCTTTACAAAAAAAGGTACTTCGTGTAAATTGCTGTATTTGGATTAAAAAAGTTTACTTTCAAACATGTATATAAAATAAACTTTGAAGAAAACGTACTTTTTCGCATGTTATTATTTGAAAAGGGCTTATAAATATATAATCACATAAATGTAAATAATAATTTATTTAAAAAAATCTGAAAAATTTAACTAGATGTAAATGTTTTTTCCACTGAATGATTTTTCTTTAAATGTATGTTTATACATCGGATTAGAAAAAGGTATTGATGAAACGATGAAAAAGTATATAGTTATTTTTATTTTCTTGATTTCATTTATTGAATAAATAATAAGTAAAAAGGGAATGTCGCGTTTTGTACCAATCGAAGTGGAAATACTTGATCAGAATTTGAGTATTTGACGTATTCATGTCACGATTGCTTTCCACTTGACAAATTAGAGTTCGATATATATATATATATATATATGTATATATGTATATATATATATACACACACACACGTAAAGGTATGTAGTATATATATATATATATGTATATATAGAAGTTAGTAAAAAAAGCTCTTTCATAAATTTTCGATTACCCTCATTAAGTAATTGAATTCGAATGTCAACTTAAGTACTATTTTTAAATGAAATACGTAAATATGCCCGTGTTTCTTAATATTTACATATTTATAAATAAAAAATTCCGTTTTCAAATTACATGTTATGTTACTGTATATATATCCATTGATATTTATTAAATAAATTATGTTTTCCTTTCATATTTTTTTAGAATGAAATTAATTATACTTAATGTGTTTTGAATTAATTCAGATTTGTATATATTACTGTTGAAAAATAAACAGTGTATCTTGTTTTATTTTCAGTTTGAGATCTCGATTTAAATAAAAATATAACATACTTTTGAACAGAGTATAAGAATTAAATAATTTGCTTGAAAAATTACTAGTTGTTAATTATGCATAGTTTTTTAAATTTTAATACTGTTATAATAACCAGACCAATTATGATTGATAATAAAATAAAAATGATATAATTAATTGCCGAGTAGTTGTTTTATTAATGTAATGATTGGTTTATATTGACGATTTATTTTTTTTAATGACTGCTTATTCGTTGGATTTTTTTTATTCGATTTGTCATGTGTAAAATTGTTAAAATAATTTATTCGTGACAGAAGATATTAATTGTTACTGATTATTCAAAATGTGATTATATAATAATTTTCTTTAAGTCAGAATAATGTGCTATGAAAATTAAAATTTCTGACAAATTTATTCAATGTTTCGTACTTAATATTTTTATTATATACTTACTTAAATATTAATCTATTTGATTAGTTATATATTTTTTAATTTCAGTTTTTGTTTGAAATTGATATATTATTAGTATTATCATTGTTATTATTCACACTTGAAATCCTTTATTAAAAATTATGTGTATTGAAATTTCAAATATCTTCATATAAACATCGCCGATTAATAAATTTCCAAGGCATTTTTTAATATAACAGTAAAATTATATATTCAATAAATTCTGATTTTAAAAAAATGTACATAATACTCAAATGATTTTTTTTTAAAAAAAAAAACAAGTTGTACATTTGGTACATGTTCTATATACTGATTTAATGTATGCATTCCATGTTTTAATATTGTTTTTATTGTTTTTTTTATTAATTGTTGTAAAACGGTGTTGCTAGCTAATAATTTTTATTCCGAAAAATAATTATTACTTGATATTATCATCATTCGAAAGGAAATCTAAAAGTATTCGATTTGTTTGTGTCGTATAAAGAAGTAATAAATAACAGCCATAATCTTTTACGTATAGGAGGAAAAAAAGAATTTCAAACACATCTACAATAAAGCCGCTTATAAAGAAATGTGATGAGCGCATATATAGAAGAACAAAACATAACTATAAAATAGAAGTGGATTCGTAACAACTAGAACTTAATCTTGGTGAAAAAGGATGTCGGTATAAACTTTTACGGAGCAATCAATACGTTCGAACTATTTTGAAGTGGTTTTATATCGTATTGACGGTTAATATATTTGGTGAAGTGAAATGGCTTCACTTAGGAACAGTCGGAAAAACCGTACCTTCGGGAGAAGTACGCATACATTTTTCAGCAAACTAGTGAATAATAAAACAGAGGAGTTTGTGGTCTGCTTCGTGCGATAGGCGTCGGAACCAGTAGGAATATCAGCTGTTAGAGTGTATGACATTTTTCAGTTTGTTTGAACTTTTCTTTCCATCCGCTGCTTTTTTTTGTAAAAAAGAATAAATGAATTATTGTTCGCTGTATGATTATACAGATATTTTATTATTTAGTCGAATATGTTTTGTGAGGACATACAATCAGCTTTATTATCAGAAAAAAAGACAATAATTGATATCACGGTTGAAGAATTATAGAATTTTATTTTTATTATATTAGTATTCAGTAGTTTATTTTCGAATTTTTAGCAAAAAACAGTTTAATAATATTGATTTTCAATTAGAAATGAAAACTAATTTTATTTGAAACATTTTAAATATTCTATCAAATTATCTTAATAGAAAGAACATTGAACTTTTATTTTTTCGTTCTTAAAAATAATAACAGAGAATGAAAGTTTTGACTATTTTTAATAAAATATGATTTTTTAAAAATATTTATAAAATTCATTTCTATTACTGTCTTATTCTGTATGAAACATAATTTTTTAAACGGAATTAATTTTCGTTCCATTCAAGAAAAAAATTTGTGTATTTTGATATTTTTATTATAATTTTTGATTTTTTAAGGAAACATTTATGACAAACATAAGTTACAAATTGAAGAGATACTTGTTGTTGTCTCACTTAGGTACTAATTTACAGGGACTAATACCTTTTGGAAATTGGTACTTGACTAAGTCAACATCTAGTTATTCATTAATGTACAATTAAGATAAATACATGATTACTACGAAGAAATGTTTAGAATCCTATTGTTAACTCGACAGTGTAATATTCCACAAGATATTTATTATAAAAAACAGAATTTTAAGTTTAGGAATAATTTTTGAAATTGTATTATTGAATTAAATACGTGCGAGTGAAGATAGTTAATTTAAAATTTATAATTAAGACTTTCAAACGATAAATTTGGTTATATAAGTTGATTTAAAAATATTCAATTTATTATTCAATTTTTATTATTCAATTTTTCTGCAAAACTAATGAATTTATCTATAAATATAAGATATGTTTACCGCACAATTAAAATATCTGATATTAAAATGTAATTTGCTAAAATTTGAAACATTTCACTTTTCAAAAATTTTATTCAAAATTTTAAAACGTGTGATTTTATGGAAGTTGCAGTAGTGTAACTTTTTTAAAAAAATAACATTGGAGAAAATTGAGAGAAGAGATATTAGAAAGTATATAGTGAGTATATAATGTGTGTTAAAAATTATTATTTAATAGAATATATACTTATCTGTATTTTTTCGATTCGATATGTTTTTGTTATTAATGATGTTTTCATTTATTGATCGATTTTCTTGTAAAACAATTTAATTACTTTCCATATTAATAAGGTTATAAAACAGACGATATGTGAATACATACACACACATATATATATATATATATATATATATATATATATATATATATATATATATATATAATATACAACACTAAAAAAAAGCTTATTTTATGATAATATACTGTTTCATGAAAATAAGTATTTTTTACGAGAGACTATAAAACAAGAACAAGAAGTAATAATCATAAAATAAAATCTTAGCATATTTGTGTTGTTTTAATATAGTATATGTAATTAATTTGCAACATATGAATTTGTATCCGGAAAATTTTCATTCGACAGTTTCAATTACATATGTTTTAAAATATTGTGATATTTTTCTTATGAATATTTATATAACATTTATATACGTGATATTTTTTTATTAATTTTATATTCATTTTAAAAATAAAATTCCTTTTTTTATTGCACGAAAATATATAAATGTTATTTAAGTAAATGAAAATTTATATATTATTCTATTACATAGGTTTATTACAATTCCAGATAACTATTAGTCGAATAGAATTATATATATATATATATATAGTAGTATTTTTAATTAATTATTTAGAATATAAAACCAATTCAATAACAACACATTTTGATGTATATCTAAAACTCTCGGATAATACCATGCATAAGATGGAAAATAAGTTTTCTAAATTATGGCAGAGGCACAGAAGAGAAGAGCTGTTG
This sequence comes from Acanthacorydalis orientalis, assembly GCA_034766995.1. Classification (NCBI taxonomy): domain Eukaryota; kingdom Metazoa; phylum Arthropoda; class Insecta; order Megaloptera; family Corydalidae; genus Acanthacorydalis; species Acanthacorydalis orientalis. Next base: position 28,228,191 of record CM068319.1, read on the forward strand.
TGAGATGTAAATAGAATATTCATGAAAACCTTTATGCATCTAAGGATTGAGTGGAGTTTATGATTATATATATATATATATATATATATATATATATATATATATATATATATATATGTGAGTGTGTTTCTGTATGTATACGATCAACCATAAATTAATTTACTTATGTGTGAATATATATTTACATGTATACCAATAAACTTTATGGTAGTTTATTGGTATACATAGAAAAAGTGTATTTAATTGAATATCTCTTAAATTAAAAATTGTATTGTTGAAAATAGTAATTTTCAGTGTTCAGATTTTGAATTTATATCTACAAATATGTTAATTGGGTAAAAGTTCTGTTATGACTTTCAAGTTTAAAATTTAAATACAGATCTTTACAGTTCAAAGTATTTACAGCTTCATCAAATTTTCCATTATGTATTTTTCAGGTTATTTAGAAAATAACAAGTTAATTTTTGCAAGTAAAAAAAATGTTATAATATTCAATTTTTGTAAAGAAGTTTGAGTTTGACATAAACTGCATTATTGGTCAATACACTTTCAAGTATTTCTTTCAAATAAATTGATCACTCACCTTAAAATAACAAAAAGTTTTCTTATGAAAATTCATAGATTATTAATCACTTCTGATTAGTGCTTATGTATATTTAGTTGGTGATATCATCTACCATTAATGTACATAAAAAATCTGAATATGATGGCATCACGATCGAATTGTGTATAAACAACAAACAAAAAAATCAATTATCAATTATTTAACGTGTTTTTAGAACGAAATTTACTGTTTTTTGAAGGAATAGAAAATTAGTTTACGTTTTTAAGTTTAAAAATATTATATATTTTGCCTTATAAATATTATATATATATATTAATTTTTTTACTGGCAATGAATCATTGTCTTTAGAAATTATACATAATGGTTAATTAAAAAGAAAAATATTGATGCCTAAATAAATGTCTGTTACAGAATTTACATTTATATATATATAATATATATATATATATATATATATATATATATATTTATATATGTGTGTGTATGTATCTATGTATGTACATATACAATTGTACATATTTGTTATTAAATTTCAAATATATTTAGTTGAATGGAATGTAATGTGGAAAACAAAAACTTTCAATGATTTAATGACATTTAAATATACATCTATCGAAACAAAAACACAAACTTTTAGTTTATACATGAAGAGAAAATAATTATATCAAATGGTCATATCATATTCCAGTTATTAATATTTAATTTATATCAAAATTTGAAAAAGATTACTTGTTTGTGAAGTTTATTTTTGTGTTCATGTCCATTGTAATGTATTTGTGTTATCGAGTTTTTCTGTTTTAAAAATATAAAAGTTCAAGGTTCGATTCATTTACTTCGAAATATATATATATAGAAAATAAATGTTTGGTAAATGAAGGTTGTCCATAGTTTAGTACATTGTAATAAAATATGTTAAATGGAACATGAAATAATGTTAATTGATGTTTTTTTAGTTCAATTTGCTTTCTGTTACATTTATAGCTCAGTTCGTTATCTAAACATTGTAAAATTCGATGTCAGTTATTACATTTCACAAATAATTGCAGAAAAACAATTTAAAAAATTGTTCAGTTCTCACAAATTTATTAATTTATTTTTAAATTTTCATGAGAAATTTTTTTTCAAACTATTAGAAATTTAAAATTGCGAGCGTTAACTCATTGTAAGATTCACAACTAATTTTAATTAGTAAATGAAAGTAAAAATAACATGTTGGTTCTTTTTTGTAATAATGCGCGTATTATAGATTACCAAGATACAATTAATAAATACTTCACAAAATTATTATTCAATTATTGAAAAAATATTTGGAGTAAAATATACAGTTATAGATACTACGGTAATATAAGTTCGATTGTAATATACACAGAGCCGGCTCAGCGGCCCTTGAAATATGCTTTATCTGAATTTTCTAAGACTTGTGAAATTCTGATAAATCTTATGTCGTTTTGATCATTTTATCGGCCTCGTTGTGTGTTTTTAATGCTTGAATTTCAACATATAGATTAATGAACTACGATTATGCTAATAATCTCGAATCAAACATTTTTGATTTTTTACAAAAAAATATTTTGGATTTTTTACAATTTTTTAAAAAAATTGTTTGTTTACTTTGCTCATGAACATTGTACATAACTTTTTTCAGAATCCATTAGTGATTTTTTATTTTATTAATTATAAACAAATATTCTATTATTCACTTAATTTTATACATAATTTCATTAATACTTTTGATTGAACACTAATAAGTATATTTTTGATTATTATATATATTTTCTCTTTTTTTCAAAATAATAATGTTTTATTTATTTAATTATTTGATTATATATATATATATATACATATATATATATATATATATATATATATATATATACATATATATATATATATAGTTGTGTTTATATAATGAAGCGTTTAACTTATTAATTATGTTTATATTTTATATAAAAAATGAATAATCATCGTTGCTGTACAAATCGCTAACCCTATTTGTTTTACATCTTTGATTTAGGAAGAATTATATTTCATCGTTCAAAAAGAGCTCTCATTTATTAAACGTAGGTATAAAACAAGCATTGTGGTGAAATGGATAATTCGTTCGGTTCCACTTGAAAGGTCAAAGTTCGTGTTATCTTGACTGATTGTTCCCATTGATGGTACTTTTTTTGGTTATGTCTCTTGTTCGAAGTAAGCGTCGAGTAAGGAAATATATCTACTCTTTTATTCATCCTGTCATCCCGAACGCTTTTGGTAATTGCAGTAATTTAAAGGAACATAGATTTTAAGTAAAAATTTAATTGTTAATTTTCGTATTCAGTTCAAGTAATTAATTCAGTTTTCTTTTACGTATTTAATATAAGTACTGTTTTCTATCCTTACTGCAATTCTTACATAATTTTATTTATTTTAAATAAATTAAAAACGACAAAATTGAAACAAATAATAATTTAATATTATAAGAGTAAACAGATATTTTATGGAAAGTAATATACATTTTTTTTTTGAAACGAGGCACATATGTCACACATTTTCAACAGTTCCAAATTCAAAACTTGCCGCATAATCGTTACATATTTCAAGCTAAGAATTTACATAAAATGTTTGACTATAATGCCATTATGTATTAGAGCAAAGTATATATATATATATATATATATATATATATATATATATATATATATATATATATATATATATGGAGTAAAGATATCAGAAAACATATTGGAAATAGTATTTTGCATGTCTTAACTTGAAAGAAATTATAGGAAAACTTTATTCAGCGATGGATCTTTAAATGCTGATGATTATATACACATACACACACACACACTCTCACATATATATATATATATATATATATATATATATATATATATGCATTTTATGTAAAAAAGTATAATTGAAATATATAAAATTGTGATGCCTCAATACATTTTATCCTTGATATAGTGTAAAATGTATTATTTTTTAAAAATATTATTCAAACATGGAAAAGTGTTTAGAACGTGTTGAACTGTAATTATTTTGTATTGTTTTAGCTTTTTTCGCATTTTTCAAATTGGTATTTGAAATTAAAATAAAAATGCTATCAAAATATTACATCGAAAATTATTATTCAGTTTGTGTAAAATGTCAAACCGTAATGAAAATTTCGAAAATAAATCCGATTACATTATACAAACTTCGTATAAAAACATGTGATTCCAAATCAGAGTTTTTCCATGTAGAAAATTTTATTTACTCCATGTAATCTTATTTACCATAAAGCAATATTTGTTTTTCAATTCTATCAGCATTAAGTTGACTAGAACTCAAAATAAATATGTTTGAAAGCGTCCACAGAGATGACAGTGTTACAGCGACAAGTAAACGTGACGTGATTGAATCAGACATACGCCGTACGTCTACTTGTGTCTGAAGTGCTTATCCCAAATCTTTTAGCCGTGGAGTAAAGCCGAATCGGACGGCGTTCAGCATAACAATCAGATCCTGAAAACGCGCTCCCTTTACGGCTATTTTACTGAAATTGATATATATTGTATTGGTTTTCTATTGTACATAGACGTGATAGTGATTTTTCTACACCTGTGTCAAATATTCCAAATTGATTTTAGATTATTCACACGAGTAACATTTTAATAATAGTTGGTTTGTTTTATATATAAACATTTTTGAACAAATAACAGACATTTTTAAAATGATATTTTGCAGAAAATTTTATATTCTTAATATTCTATTTTTATTTTATCATAAGCTAGACAGTTGTTCGATTTTATATAATATTTAAAAGTAATTGAGACCTCATTTTTCTCCCATAAATATTAATACATTTTATACATATATCATCATCTAAAGAACCTATATACAGTATTAGTCCAAATATAAGACGAGACAGATTATAAGAAGAGTCCCAGTTTTTTCTAAAGAAATCAAGAGAAAAGCATTTTCTACAACCTCGATTATAAGACGACACGCAGTTTTTCCCAAAGAAAACGATAATAAAATGTTGATTTATATTTCAGTAAAAAGTAATATTCACAAAAATTATATAAATACATATTTAAAAATCGATAGTCTTTTGTTTAAAACACTTCCAGTGGCGTGCCACCGTGAACTTCTGAAGATCTGAATATAGGACAATTGTTTTTTCAATGAAAATCTATTGGAAAAAAACCTTGTCTTATATTCGGGCTAATATGCTATTTCATCTTCAATGTTTATTTCTAATCTATTTTCAGTCTGAAACATTCTACGTTTTTTAATAGAATAAATAAAATTGTTTTCATTAAAGATAATACACCAGATTATTAAATAAAATAATATTGTCATAAAAATGCATACAATCACATACTGACTTGATCATAAATTAAAGGAACTTTAAAAAAAATGTATACCTAATGAAATTGATTTTATATTTCGTCGTAAATTAACATTTAATTACAAGAAGAAAAAAAGTATAAAATTAATAATGATGATTATACAGGGCATTAATGATAATATTGAAAGATTCATAAAAGCCAAAATGACAGATATCAATTATGTAAATTTGTATTCTGCAAGAATGGTTTTTCTATAAGGTATAGTTTTTAATAAAAATACCACTTTTTCAACTAATATCGGATAATATATTTGAATTCTTCAAATGTTCTTAATTTTATTCCATGTTGTTTAAGTGTTTCAGGAGACGAAATATCCTACCTAATAGTACTTTTTGAATATATTTGACACTAGATTTTAAATATTAAAGTGATATATCATCATAATTTGATAATTCATAATATTCTTAAATTAAATAATTATTTGTAAATGTTTTTTCTTAAACGGTTAATGTAAACATTGTTGAATCATATAATTCAAACAATTTATTTGGTAATTATATATACATAAATATATTGTCATAAAAGAGTATATGTATATATATATATATATATATATATATATATATATAATATTGAATTCATATTTTAGATATTTTTAATTAAAAAATATTGTTTATTAAATTCATGTTTCATTGTGAAAAATGAATTGCGTTCTATTTTAAAATAAAAACAGTGAAAAGTAAACATTTGCCTAAAAGTTATATAAAAATATATTATTCAATATTATTTTGCAATGTATGAAGTGTTACTCCTGATATAATCTGTCAATTAGTCTGATATTCTGAAAATATTTTCATTCATTATTTTTCGTTCAGCAAGCGAGACTAAATTAAATTTATTCAACAAGAGCTAATCTAATCATACATCATTTAATTGAATAAATAATTTATCCAACGATCAATAATGAAATTAAGGTACACTGATTGAAATAAATAATAAAATAGAGATAGTATTTTTGCTGAAATCATTATATTTTTCTACATATATATATATATATATATATATATATATATATATATATATATATGCATATGTATATATATATATATATATGCATATGTATATATGTATAATTATGTATATATATATAATATCTACGAAAACGCTGTCATACTGTTCATACAATTCATCGAAATTGAAAAATGCTGTTCCATACAATGATGGCTTCATCTACTTTACTTTATGGTTACGAGACAAGCGCACATTGTCAAAAAAGAGACATCGAGAGAATGTAAAGTGACAGGCCAGGGAAAAATTTTTGGAGCATTCACCTACTATAGGTCAAAGTTTTCGAATGTATTTCATATAAATATTTGATGCACAAAAAGACATTTCAAGTAATGAAAAAATAGAAATATTGGTATTAGCTATTATTCTCACTTACTGTCTCATACACAACATTATAAATTATATACATGTTTATGCGCGACTGTATAAGAAGAATAATTAAAATATTTTTTAAATAACTAGGGAGCTCTGTTTGCTACTCGCTACGCTCGCTAAACCCACGCGAGAGGGAGCTCCCCTCACTCGCTCTCTTTTAACAAATAACAGAAATTAAAAAAAATACTCATGATTAATCTGTGTAAAATCTAAGCTGTAAACTTTTTATTGGAAACGTTTATAAAAATTAACAATAAAATACAAAGTTAAAATGTGTAACAATTTTTCACTCTTAAGCTTCAGTGAAGCTTATATTGAAATCGTATAAATTTATTTTGTTGTACACCGTGAGATAGCTTCATGTATCTTATCTGATGTCAACTAATTAGAACAGGGAACACGCAGTATCCATCAATCAATCATTGATGATCAGAAATAGAAATGGTTAACATCTTATTTGTTCAATGTAGCGGGGGTGGGGGTTGTCAAGAGAGTGTCTGCACGAAAAATAAAAAAAATGATTCTGTGAAAATTTTACAAGGGGATAATTTTTATACATAGAAAGATAATTAAATGAACTTCTTCAGGATTTTATAATTCGTTTATAATAATTTATATATTATTAGAGAATTCGATGTTATTTTTTAATAAGGCTTGAGTAAACATCAAATTGAACGTATGTTTTATAAATATGTCAAACATTACACACACTCTCATATATATATATATATATATATATATATATATATATATATATATATATATGTGTGTAACATAAGTAATACAACACAAATTATGAAATAAGTTCCATTTCTTTTGATAATTTATTATTGTTATCCGTGTCGACAAATTGACATTTATTATAAATATCATTTTCTTTACTATTATTTTTATGATTGAATACTGTACAGAAATGATGAAATATTGTATCTTTTCGTGTCATTTTTATTTGTTCATGTCGTCGCTATCAAAAAAATATATACTTCCCCTGAAGATTTATTTCCACTTGTGACGCACATCGAGACAAACGGAGCTACAATAAACGTTTTTACTTTTTGTGGGCGGAACTATGAGCAATACGATAAAAAACACGTGCTGTTCTTTTTATTAAACACTGCAGAAACGATTTTATGAACAATGAAATTATAGATCTGCAATGTACTTAACATACATACATACACACACACATACATATATTTATATATATATATATATATATATATATATATATATATATACAGTGTTACAAATGAAATCAGTAAATGTATCCACAGATTTATAAATAAAAAATGAATAATGAGTGTAGATAGATTTGGTCCTATTTGTTTCATTTAAGAAAGTCACTATGTTTCATTTTTCTATGACAGTGGAAACGATTTTTATTGCATGTTATTTCACATGAAAACATGATGTTTGATTAATGCTAAGCGTTAAATATATTTACAGTAAATAACAAAATGTCATTTTTCTTATCAAATATTAGTTTTAATTTAGTTTTGTTAAAACTGACGAATTCTTATATATTTCTGATAACACATTCCTGGTTACAATATAAATTTATACACTACTTTGTGAGAATACTACCTCTCTCTTTCTATATATAAACATATATATATATATATATATATATATATATATATATATATATATATGTATATATATATATAACATTTTTATTTTCAAGAAGTTTTTTAATGCATTAAACAAGTCACTAAAACATAGATACAGAAATAGCAGCCCAAAAAAATATTGTTAAAATGTTTTCCTCTAGAAGTAATACAAAAACTTATTTTAAATTTTAAAAGAAAAGATAAAACGAAATTGATACTCATTTATAAGTAATTGTTACAGAACATGACGAATTAACATACTAAAACATAAAGAATTTATATAAAAACTTAATGACTTTACATTCATTAAAAATACTTTCTAAAATATAACGAAACAACAAGCATGTACAAATACAGATACTACAAACCGTTTTATTATCATCGTTTATTTTTATTGAATCAAGAGACACTTTTATATAATGAAATAAGTGATTCATCAAACAATAAGGATTAAGTTAAACTTGTACATTTATCAGTCTGTATGATGAAAAATTGAAGCACCATTCAGAATATTAATCAGTATTTACGTTACCGACAAATTTCATTTAAAATGATTTGATAATGTCCGTTTTCAACACGCTATTTGTTTCAATCAGAAAATGTAATCAGTCAAACTAATCTCACTGCCGTACTTTATAAATGAATATATATATATATAAGGCAAAATTATATACGACTTAAAAAATATTACAGTACATAAACAGTAATATATTCAATTGGGATACAGATACAGCCTAGCTCTGTATATTTGAACGACAATGATTTATTGATCTCATTACTGAGTCAATGTAAAGTTTTAACTCGAAAAGAACAGGCAGAGTTTGATATAATTGAACAAAATTTTGAGCTTCGAAGGAGAGCTAACTTGGAATTATATTATTTGGAATTTATATTTGTAATATTTTTATTTAGTAGATATATGTAAGTACATAATTTTATTATAGACAGTTGATTAATATTTTTATATAAAACAAGTTATTGATAAAATTATATATTTAAAAAATTACTTAATTATAAAAAGTGTACAATCGATTCTTTTAATTAATTTTCAATACTCACATACGAGTAAAAAAATCTATAAAATTACAATATAAATTTTAAACGAAGGCACTTTCTGTTATTGTTTATCTTTTTGTTGTTACTTTATGAAAAGTCAATTTAAGAAGTAAATGATACTTATTTTTTTAAAAAAAAATAGACTGATAAAATTAAAATAAGGGTTCCAGTTATCTACAAATATTTAAAGCAAGATAGAATGGATGGAATGACAAATAAGAAAACATATGGTCAAGTGTTGAGAGAGAAGAGAAAGTACCGACATTTATGAAATAATTTTAATAGGAGAAGATATTTTTTTAATCGATCATAATTCAGATATGAAAGATCGGTAAGATTATGTTAGAAGTACAGATGAAAAGGAAGAACCATAGAAAAAGCATAGATTTGAATATATCAGATAAAAATGAAATTACTAACTATCAAAAATTATACAGGAAAGATAAAATGATAGGAGATAGAAAGATAATCAAAATTATTGAAGGTTAGAATTAGAAATTACAACAATAGTATATTTTACATTCTTGCCATTATTTTGAATGGATCTGATATTCAGATTATTTTATGAACTGAAACTACTTTTGAAGCTACTTGAGCAATATTTAAAATTATAGTTTCTTAATATGGCTAGATTATTTTAAATAAATAAATTAACACTTCAAACATAACAAAAGTATCTTTATAAAAGTCTTCAATAAATGATTCCTTTCTATTTTAATACACCTATGAGAGTTTCGATGAAAATGTTATTATAATAAATAAATTATTGGTCATATTATATATATATATATATGACATTATTTATAATTGTATTTATTTAACATAACGCTGATCGTTTATTATTTATATCGTGTTCTCTTTTTATTTGAACTAAGAATATTCAATAGTTAGTAAAGATGTTGTATAATATATTACATTTTTGATGTAATTTTAATAAACAGACAATGGATTTATTTTTATTATAAAGACTCTCTAATTAGAAATAAAAATGAATGAGTGGTAAACGCATCAAAAATGCAGTTAAAAACAAAAATATTCATAAAATAAATAGTGTTTTAATCTAAAACTTCTCTATATGATAGTATCCATTTCAAAATGTGTATAAAGAAGAATTGAAATGATTAACTATAATTTTTTAAAAATTTTTGATCATAAAAATTCTATATACTTTATCGTTCAGTCAACAATTTATTTGTGAATGGAAATTGTTTAAGAAATAATAGAAACACATTCAACTTTTAATTTGATCAGTAAAATAATTATCATCTATACCTATAATGTATATATATATATTTGTATGCATTAATAAATAATAAATTAACGGGAAAAATAAGTTTTCAATTTTCTCAAAACGGGAATTAACTTAAATTGCGTCAGTGCTATTTATCGAAATATTTCTGTCATAAAAGTGTCAATATAATGTTCTTTAAACATGAAATGGTGTATAAAATGTAGGATACATTAATATTCTTCGTACATCATTCGAAAATTTCATCGTTTCTAAGCTTCGACAAACGTCTTAAGCAAACATAGTCTTGTAATAAACTTTGACATAAAACAATATTATGTGTTTATTTTATACGATGTTGAATGTACTCGTATTTCTCTAATAATAACTGTTTACATTATATTGTATGCAAATTTTCATTTTTAATCAAATATATCATATTATAAGATTTATTATACCGAATTATTGTCACAACTTGAATAAAGGTTTAATTTTTCTGTGATCTGAGAATAAAACTCCAAGAAATTGAATTGTTATAAAAAAGATTTTTATATTATGATGTTTAAAATTATGATTACATGTTTCTATGTATCTGATCCCGTTGATGCGTTATCCTGATAGTCTTTGTCCTTTTGGATCTGTGTGTCTGTTATTCAGTGGGGAACAGATCCGCAGAAGATTCAAAACGACGAAAACAATCAGAATAATGCATCAATAGAATCTAAGGTTTAAAAACATATAATTATTTTATCATAATGTATTGTTTTGATGGTATTTTTGAGTCATCTGATTAGCTGTCTTTTAGTGTGGAACAGATATTCGGATGATCGAAAAGCATCAGGATAAGTAATTATGATATTTTAAAAAATTATTTTCTAATTTTGTCATACAACTAATTTTATTATTTTATAAAAAAATGTTGCTGAATATTTTATTCTGCATAGAACATGAGGACTTGAATGAGTTACAACCTTACATTTTATCAAAATGATGTATCTGCTTTCAGAAATACCCTGTGTTTACAACGCTTATGGTAGTTTCGATGAAAATACTGTTATGCTAAATACATTATTGTTTTCATAATTTTTTTAAAAAATTTCTTATCCTTTCCAAACCATGAAACATGTTAAACAATGAAATATGTTTAATAATTGTAAATTTTTAGTTGCTTATTATGCACTTCTATAATGATTTTTTCATTCTCAAGGAATTAATGTATTGAAAAATTAAGAGTTTTTGAAGTTGTTAGCGAGCGAAAAAATTACTTAAAGAATTTAATTAAAGCACTGAAACTAATATTTTTTCAATATGTTTTTTTTTAATTTTGTTTGTGTTTTAATATTGTTTGTTTTTTTGTATAATTTTTAGATTATATAAACGTGAAATATTATATATATATATAATATTATATATATATATATATATATATATAAATATGTATATATGTATGCATAAATACATATGTATAAATGATGATAAAAATATATAGAAAGACTGACTGCTTAATAATTCTGACCTGATTAACATTCGAGTATAACACGAATATGAAACAGAGTCTAAGTGCTATCTAGAATGAATGAAATATTAAAACTGTAGATATGGGTTATATCTATTAAAAATGTATGGAAAGGCCATGTAAAAATACATATTAAAATATCGACGAACACAACAGATGATCGAACCACCAATCTATCAAAGATCCTAGTGTACAAATGGCGTTCTATTGTAACAACAGAGCGTCTCTGACGCAGAGAAATATTACAAAGCTCACGCTCGTGAATATTAAAATTCTGTTGAAGAGCGACATCCGCCTATTTCGTTTCGTACTCATTGAAATGTTTTCACGCACGTGTACATTTTTAATAACACTCGCCAAATCGCTGCTTAATTATGTTTTTAATATCGATCGTGATTAGTCAAATATTTATTTTATTGGAAACTAATATTAAAAAGTAGTTATAGTTATGAGATCTATTGATGAACATCTAAAAGTGTTACATGTTAAAAATATTTTCAATTAATGGAATAATATATAAAAGTTTTCAGTCTAAAAAGAATTGCCTTTTGAAGAATTTTATTTGTTTAATTTACTTATTATAAACTTTAATAAATAATAATTTAATATTCAAACCATTTTATTATTAGCAGATAAAATATATTGAAATTAAACTCATACTCATACACATTCTCTTACTATTAGAGAAACATGCGTGGTATTCATTTAAAAATCTTTTAAAATGTATATTAAATTAAAATAGTATACATAAATTTAATATTTAATTAAAGTATCCTTTCAATAAACAATTTTCAAACAAGTTTAAATAAAAATAATGTACGGTAAAATATAGAAATATTAACAAAACTTCATATTCCAACATGCATATTTCTCTAACTGAAAATAAACTATTGAAATAAACTAAGTCTTAATGTTGTATGTACTGACAAAAAGGAAATGACGTCGAGTGGTGACAAGAGGAAATAACTGACGTGTTCGTTTTCAATTTTCAACATAAACTGTATTAAATTATGTACATAACGAGCCTTAAAGTAAACACACATTGTACACAATGTATTGGATTTATAAGTAAAACAAAATACAGAAGAACAACGAAATAAGATAATTAGATTGTGTATTCGTGTTGTTTTTTTTTTAAAAAAAATAATTTATGTATGTACATTCGTTGAATGACGTCATATGAATTCAAGGTAATGAGTTTATTTTTGTGTGTTTTATTACACAAAGTTGAAAATGGATATACATATATCTGAGATGAACGATAAATCAATAACTTTAATTTTATATTTTAGTACAATTAGTCTGTATTTTAAATTTTAATCCTAGAATCAGTATCTCACAATTAAAAACTAATCTAAGAATACAGAGGTTTTTCAAATAAATTTATTTTGATATATATATATATATATATATATATATATATATATATTTGTTTATGCAGATGGATATGTAATAATATATAAGGATATAATATAAAACTACTCGTTCACAAAAATCTTCACTATAATCAAAATATAAAATGCAAAAATTGTCCTGAATGAATGAAACGATAAATTCAAATTTCCCAAGTGGTAAGTATACCCAAGTGCATTAAATAAATAAATCCACTAGTACATTACATGCTATGATAATGTATTTGCAATTCAATTGAATTGTAAATTTGTAAAAGCTCGTTTTCATGTCTAGTTCGTTTTTAAAAACAAGGAAAGCGCTCTTTGAGATAATCAAATAGACTCGAAAATTTATTTGAACTTAGTTTCACTTCTTAAAATATGATTTGACGACGATTAAACACTATTCACAGAAGAGATTTAATAAAACTTAGTGTATATTAAAAGAAATTTAATTAGATATCGTTTAATAGCACGATTCTTCACTAGTTTTTTTTATTAAATCATTTTAAGTTCATTCTGAATATCGATAAATGTTTAGAATGTTTTAAGTTGAAAAATAATAAATTTCTCATACTTTTAGAATTTGAAATAAAATGTATGTTCTTTTTTTAAGAAAATGAGTTTACATTTCTAAACATTTTTATAAAGAAAATATTTAAAAATTTTAGAATTAAAATTTTAACTAACCATATATTTGATATTTTGTATTAAAGGAATTATTATAGAAATAAATACTGTTTCTCATGCAAATTTAGCGCATTAACAATTCAAATTATGTGTAATTTTGATGAATTTATTTTTTTTATACAATGAATTTAGTCAGTATAATTTTCATGTCGAAATTCAATACAAATAAAATATTAAATTTAAAGTGATTTTTGAAAATTGTTATTCAGTTAGACGCATTAACATACATTGTATTTATAATAAAATAAGTTTGTAAATATGTAAAAAAATTAAAAAATTGTAAGAAAAAATAATACGTTTAAAAAAATAATTACTTTTTATTTTATGGTGCGTGAAAAAAAGACAAATTTCGTATTGTACTAAATAATATAACTTCTAAATTATATGATACTATTATAGGCAGTTAAATTAATTTTTGGATGTAGTTATCATGCAAGTTTCTAGTTTTAAAGTAAAAAATCCAATCTGCAGGCAATTTGCAACTCGTCTGGATTAATTAAATACTGAATAGTGTATCTGAAAGTTTAAAACAATTTATTGACAAATACAAGTATATAGCTTTTCATTGAAATGGGTTTTAGTATTTATTTTGCTTCACAAAAAGAGAATAAAAGAACTGTTTCTATTGACACGTTACAACGATGATTTTCTCATCAAAGTGCTATGAAGTTGTATTGAAATATACGTACAGTGTATGTAATTTTTTATTATGAAAACCAATTTTCTCTCTGATTATTGGAAAGAAAACTGTTTGTAACCAGGATCAGACAAACACATTGAAAAAATAACTTTACTAAAATGGGGTTTTATTGAAAGCAATTAACATTAATTTCAATTATTTGTATAAAAAATATTTTGTAATAATTACCATTTTTAAAAATACATATTCTGATACAGATTCAAAACTTATAGTTGTTCAATTTTTTATTTATCTGTAGGAAGGAAACGAGGAATTCTATAGTAGTAATACTTTTTAATAGTCATTGAAAAATTAAAATTATGACAGAGATACAATTACTTTAATTCATTGAAAAATATTTTTAAAATTGACAATAAATACAAAAAAGGTGATTTCAAAATCTGGTCGTTATATTGTATTAAATAGCCGATCAATCGATTTTTTAATTAAAATGATTAAGTAGTATTAATAATTGATTATTACTGTAATATAATAAAAAAGAAAAACATTTTCATTGTTTTCGCTATTCGCTCGCGTTGTTCTAATCAATATTTTATATATTAAAAAATGAAATTGTGTAACGTATAATAATTTACATATATATATATATATATATATATATATATATATTCACATATAGATGAGAATGTAAATAATTCATGGAAAGACGAATCCACATTGAAATATTCAAATTAGTTTACTTTTATTACACCGCAAAGTATCGTTCTTGGATCCGTGCAATCGATCGACACAATTTTTTAAACATATCACTTTCACTGTATGATGCTTAACCTTCATCATTCATTCGTTCCAACTCATTCAAATATCTCTCTAGGTATACTTTTATAAAGTTCGTCTCTGAGGATAAGTCCAGGGGATCTGTATAAGCTTCAACACCACTACGAATAAGTTTTACATAAATTTATTGAGTGGTAATGCTTCAAACTCCATGCAAGTAAATAACTAAATATATATATATATATATATATATATATATATATAACAACAATAATTTAAAACATATGTAAATATGAACTATATATTTTTTACGATTTAGTAAAAAAAATGTCTTTTTCGGTTATATTCTGTAATATATTTATATTTAATCTATTTCCAATATAAATACAAGTATATTTCTAGCAGTTAAAGTTAATCATCAAAATAGAAAATATTTTTTAATAGTAGATCAATGAATTTATTATTTGAAACAATAATTAAAAAATAAAATTTTAATTCAAGATTCTTTTCAAAGTTTCACGTTTATTTTTCAAACTGTATGTAAAAATTTTAGATATAAGTAAACACATAGGTTGAAAAGTGAATCTGAAAGTGTGTTAAAAATGTGTATGTTCATTTAAAAGTTTTTTTTCAATACTCGTTTCATTTTTTTAAGAAAAATAACCAATAATTCAAAAGTTAATAAATATATTTTGAGAAAAAAGATTTTAAGAGCTATTTAAAATCTTAAAGAAGTGAACTTTTGGAAATTGAACTGTAAAAATTATTGAAATTTTATCTCATTATTTGAATGTTATTACTTAATTTTGAAAAGCAAACATTTACTTTATTATTTATTATAAATTACGTTTTGAATGTCTCTATTTTTGATATAGTTTCGTTTTTAATGACATAACTATTTTGAGACTACTTACACAATGAATAAATTACGTATAAAATATTTTTAATAAGCATTAGAAAATTACTGTTTTCTATTTTAAAAATGTATTCAAAAAATTAACACATATACTTATTATATATATATATATATATACATAATATGAATGAATGTGAATTTTAATAGGATATTAAAGCTGACTGATGGCCTGGTGATAATATATTATCTATGGTCATTAGAGTTTTGTGTCAAATTTCATCAATTTTGCACAATATCAGTGGAAGCAGTTTGTGAATGATTGCAGTTTGCAGTGTAAGCAGTCGTTCAATCAAACATTTTTGAGCCTAGTTCACATACACATGAGACGAGAATTCGATCAATAGTAAATATAAAAATATTTATACTCAATTCAGCACTTTTCTAGAAGACTGTCATATATTTTTTCGAATGTCTTTCGTTGATGAAAAAAGAGTAAATTTATTCATTTTCAATCTGTTACTAATATATTCTTTTTTTAAAAAAAATCGTTTATTGTTTCGCCACTTTATAATTTATTTAACTTGAAAATCATATATGATTGAAACATTTTTTTAATTGTTTTTAAATTAGCTATGATAAAAAGATAATTTTAATAAAACATTGTTCTAATTGTAAATATCCTTGATTAAATTCACATATTTCTGATTTACTTAATTTATATCAAAGCGTTTTAATAATATTTACAGTATAAAATATAATGTACACTGAACAAAAACTAGAAGCTGAAAACATGAACAGATTTTGTATTAAATCCCATATTAATAAATGTGAAACTCGTTTAGTGTTTGTGTTTCATGCCTTAATTAAAAACCAATATGTAATTAAATTTATATAAATGATTATGGAATATCATAAATATATTTCATCTATACCAAATATAAAAAAAAACATGCTGTTGTCCACAAGGGATTTATGATATTTTATAAATTATTATTTATGGTGCGATTTGCTCCATTTGCTGGAAACCAAGTTTTAACAACAGATTGAAATAATATCACTCTTGGGAAATTTTAATACACATAACATGTGTAAAAAGAATTTAAAAATGTTTGAAATACTTTAATCATGTTTATATATATATATATATATAAATATAATTTATGAAAAAAATGCGATTGTTATTTTTGTGCTTTAAATTTAACATGATAACCACTACTGATACAGGTGACTTACACTGCTTACGTTAGAGAAGGAGCACTAAATAGGATATTGTCAAATATGATTTTTAACCTATTTTGTACAAGAAAGTAAGTGGGAGTGTTCATGAGAACTCTAAATCTCCATTAACAGAATTAAGAAAAGAGTTTCCGTTTAACCACCTTCCCTCATCAGAAAGCAGCTTCGTATCCTAGAAAATACCCGACCTATGAGATAATACTTTTGACACACAAGACATGTGTTTTTGTATTCAGCATTCGTACTGCGAGGAGACCGAAGGGTTACCCGTATATATAAAAGAATAATTTCAGTTCTAGATATTCGATTTTTAAAATGTTAATCGATTTTGATTTTATTTTGTCATCTACTATCAAAATTCTATCAAATTAATTTTGTTAATACTTAATCTAGACCGTTGAATAATTGCTTAGAAAATAAATTCTGCCTAATGTTAAATTCTTCTAGATTTGTATCGGTTACTAATCATGTCAATATAATTGATGCTCTGTTTCAAAGACATTTATTTAGATTCTTTACAATATCAAATGAACCTTTGCTAATAAACTATCATCGATCCGTTATAAGTATAGAAGATATAATACAACCCCAAATGGATATAAGTATCGGAAAAATAAATAAATTATTGAAAAGGTTTAATGCGTTCATGTTATTTTAATACTGAAATCCATTAAACTCGTCCAAGCCAAGGATGTTTTCAATTAAAAAATTATTTTTTGCGTATAGAATATAAACTTTTTCATTTTTTTGGTTGTATATATTGCACTTATATACATGAAGAACAGAATAGATAAAATTTGATAATTCAAAAAATTAAATAAAATATTAAACCTAACTTGATACGAACTTAATGTTTCTCAAATTGTACAATTGAGAATTAACGTCCTCGAAAAGTATTTTTTTATCGATATTCTGTATAAAAATTCTATAAATAAATGTGAACAGTCTGTTAATAAATTATTAATTTTAATTATTGCCGTGTACACGTACGTAAAGGTACTGAATGCGTTATATTTAAAATATAAGATAGCTACAAAATCATTTTATATTTTTTTAATGATACTTTGATATTCGTGACGTATCAAACATAAATACATGTTTAGAAATATATATATGAGTACATAACGTCCATGAAAATGTTACACGTGGAATGTTCGTATAAAAATATAATCGACTATGTATACATATTATAAAAATTAATTTACCTTCACATAATAAATATTTAATTTAAGTAGAACGTGTAATGTATGTTTATTTTTAACTTATGTTACTGCCGTATATTTTTATTTATAGGAATTTATATGATTCTAAAGTATATACAAATTCTGTCACTTAAAAACATATAATATGTAACAAGCGACATTTTTAATTAAATTTTCCTTATATTTCATTTATCAAAAAGAACTGTTTTATAACATTTGATCTGTGACATATCTTCAGTAGTATTTATTTATCTGGATTACTTTCACATATTAAATATTAAATAAATAAATTTAGTATTTTAAATATGAAAATCTGACAGTTTACTATCCCCACAGTAGTTGATTATAGGTTAAAAGAAATGAAATATTTCTTTATAAACGTTATATAGTCATTTATGCTGGCTATAAATAAAAAATCCATTTAGATTCATCTTTTGTTCATATAACGTGGATATACTGTAAAATGCAAGCACATGCAATCGACATCTTGTTTATTGCATATACATTTTTACAATGTGATGATATAATATAATTATGTATTGTATTCGTTTACTACTTTTTTATTCATTGACCTACACAACAAATATTCTTGTACCAGAGTTTGAAATTACTCTTTCTATGAATACAGTTTGATGATCCTATATTTTTATTGATACGATATTTTATGTCTTAAATTTATTAACCAGACTCAATCTACAAGCATAGATAGGGTTAGTATCAAACGTCTATCTAAAAGTGCTGTATGTACTGAAACTTGAAATGGATAACAGATACTTATATGATCTAAAAATGAATATTAATCCAACTTTCTTATAAATACTATTTTTAGATAAAATTTAAATACCTACTAAATATTCAGCAAAAACAGATAGTGAACAGACAGTATATATGTGTATGTGTATTTCTTAAATATCTATTTATTTTACTCTCCTAATCTTAATGGATAAATTTCACCTCATTATATATATATATCTGTGTATAAAAGTATGTAAAAAGTAAACTGAAATATTCAGGACTTTAGAGTAAAAATCTTAGAAATAAATTGACCAAACAAGCGGTAAAACTTCTATCGGTGAAACAGCGTTGTTTGCGAAGGAAATAACAATAATAAACATATAAATAGATCGTTCGTCCGAATGTCCTTTTCATCAGATATCAAGTGGGTTAGCGAGATCAGTGAAATCGATACATTTCATGGAGAATTAGGAATCATTGAAGCATTGGCCTTTAGAGTCTGTCAGAAAAACCCACACATATGTATGTTTATATTCTGAGTGACAGGACTCAGACCGAATTCTCAGTTTGCAGAATTACGTATCTTATATGTAACTACCGCCATGTACATAGTCATACACACATTCATACATTCATATATATATATATATATATATATATATATATATATATATATATGTGTGTGTGTGTGTGTGTGTGCGTGTGTGTATATGTATCGTATCAAATATCGTGTTTTTTAAAACGCACGAAACGTAATGCTATTGTATAATATTTAAATGTAATCTTATTTTTGTAAATATATCTCTAGGGATAGGAAAGGAGTCGACATGCTATCAGAAAGATGCTAGTCTCGCAGGAATCGAAAACTCTACGGCCGGAAGTAAACTACAAATATAAATGAAATGATTTTTCTTTTATTTTTATTTAGAAGCGACATTTTCGGTTCCATGTATATATAAGCATATATACATACATACATATATATATATATACAAATATATATATATATATATACAAATATATATATATTATATATATATATATATATATACATAAATATATATATATATATATATATATATATATATATATATATATATATATATATATATATACATATATATATATATATATATATATATATCTACAAATATATATATATATTGATTAGTAACAACGAAGTAGTGATCAATAACTCATGAAATCGAATCAGAGTTGCAAGACGGACGAACGTCTTTTAAAATTGATTTGAACGAATAATAACATCCGAGCTTAATTTTAGCAATAAAGATTCTTTTTTAAATTGAAATATAATTTCAGTTCAGATTAAAGAAATGCTTGTAATTACGTTACAAGTTTAATAAAATTTATTATACTCTTCCCTTTATTACGGTTGAAATAAAGTGAATGAAATAAATTTTACTTGTATACATAACTGTTATTTTATCTATATTCATGAATATTAATATCGTTTTTTGTTCATTTTATAAATAAATTTCATTCGAATATTATTCAATGTTATGAAACTACTTTCATGTTAATTATTTTTTTATCTAGTGTTATTTTATATAAAACGCTTGAAAGTGTGTAAAAGATATATTTTTAAAATAAGAATGTTTTCATAAAAAAGTTCAAAGTTCCTAAAACCGAGATTGTTTATACAAAGTTTATGAATTATAAATTTGAATGATTAATTATTCGATAAGTTGGATATATTTTTTAATATTTCTTATCAAAATCATTCAATAGTAATTTATCATTCTATACTTATTGACATTTTGATGACGATGCCATCATTCATAGAACGTTAATATATAGAAAATTGTTTCCGAAGATTTTTAGCTTAAGTTTATTTGGAATACAGAAGATTTTTCCATATCTAAATCGATATCTAAATGCGTATTATAAATTTAATTTTTTTATAGTTTCTGCGATGGTTGAAAAAATGATTAGTGACAATGAATTCATACAAAATGCCAAAACTATATTGTGCTTTTTTTATTCTACAAGAATATTATCACAATGTATGAATTAATGTATGAATTTATACTAATTGATCTATTAATTTTTCAATAATATTAATTTTGTGAATTAAATTTTTACAAACCTCCTCATATATATATATATATATATACTTATGTATGAATTCACTTTTTATATACAATATATCACAAAACTGAATTTGAATTTGAGACACGTTAGTAAAGTTTCAATGTAGTAGTCAATTATCTAAGATTATTTTATTAAATATAATTCTAGCACTATAACGCGTTAGAAATTTGTTTGACAGCTAATGAGCTGTTATTCGAACTAGCTTTCATAAATAATTTGAATGAAAAAAGTGTATATTTAAAATTTTACATGATATTAGAAATAAAATTATATTTCTTTACATTTTAGCTTAAATTACTCTTATTTGAAAATTATTTCCATGTCATTATTTAAAAATGTATTTTTATAAATTGTATGTATATAGATTCAAATGAAAATTTTATAGATATGAAAATATTTCAGACTAGACTTTTGTAAATTATATTATTTTTCAATTTATAAAATAATATTTTTATATAATTGCAGATAATAATATGAATGAAAAAGAGATTTTAATAGAGTTATTTACAGTAACACGAAGAAAATAAAATTTATGAAAATAGCAATAAAATATAAATACTAATCTGATTCGAAAGGACATTATCTATTAGAACAATATAAAAAAAACTAAAGATATTTTTATAGTTTACTGACTTTTTCAAAATTATAAATATGATTATGAAGTGTAAGTATAAATTATTTTATTTTATCTACGCAAATGAAATATATAAAATAAAAATGGAAAGAGTAAAGAAAATTAAAAAATGTTACATTAAAAGAAATGAAAAAACATACTATATTTAAACTGAGAATTTCCTTTTTATTCGTATTATATAAAAGAATAATCCAGTAACAGATGTTACCATGAGATCTATTTTTCCTCAAAAACAAACCCAATCTCAATCATTTAATAATATTTTACGATTCGATAAGATTCACTTTCAATGTTCCAAGAGAAAATAAAACGTGCGTAGTAATTTAGTTTCAATGAACCGAAACGAAATATCTTTCTTTAACGTATTTGCACTGTATTCTGTAAATATATACTGTGTGTGTGGAATTCTAAACTATATCCTGTGAGATCATGTACCTAGACCGAACTAAGTAATACCGCCCGCAAATATTATACCAGTTAAATCACAACTGTGTTCTCTGTTCATGTGAACTATTACGTTATTTGTTTATCCGGTATTGTTGTGTTTCTTGGGAAAGGACACACGAAAATCGGTGGTTCCAGTTTATATGTCGCTAATAATAGAATGTTTGTACTAAATAGCTACGTGTATATTACACTGAGATTGTATTTTCTTAAATGAAACATGTTGGTATTTATTTTTCTTTTCATTAGATTTTATTAGAAAAAAAGACGAAACAAAATTCTTGCAAAGTTTCATAAATGTTTAAAAATATTAATAAGCGTTTTTTTTTTGAAAAAAATCATAGATGAATTATTTTTTACTTCACAAATCACAAAATATTTCTGATCAAAAATGCTTAATAAATGATAATTGATCTTTTTTATTGACGCTTATGCGCATTTCAATGGCAATACAATCATACTCAGAGCGTGAAACTACACAGTAAAATGTTTCAAAAATTAGATTTTTCTATATCTTGACGCTTCGACGATGATGATATATCTATCTAAACATTTATAAGCGTGAATTAAAAATAATAAATAATTAATTACTGAACATTTTTGATTAGAAAAAAGTAATTGTTTATAGAGAGAAAAAATATTTATTTGTGAAAGTGAATTTAGTCACAGTACCTGCTGAACTGATTAATGATTTTTCAAAATTTATATTTTTTTATACTATTTTTTTATCAAAAACATTCAATCAAGTTTCATTGATCGCTTCTTATTGTTACTTAAGAGTATTTCAATATCATGCTCAGAGTTCTAAGTTTCAGAAAATAAATACAGAAAAATAATTCCAAAATGATGAATAATATATTGAACTTTAGATCAGGATTTTTTTATGAATGAATAATTGTTTGAGGGAATAATTCTTTTATAAACGTGAATTAAGTCACACTTACAAAACTATATTTCATCAACTGCGTAGTACTTTTTTTAAAAAAAATAAACTCTAATACATCTTTGAAACGTATTGAATGAGTGAAATGTACATGAAATATACACAATTTATAAATAAATGTATGGTATATTTATTCTGTAAATAGTTCAAAACTATTAATCTCAAACTAAAAAAACCCTACATTATTCTAAACATTTTCTACTTACTTAAAATGAGAAGTTTTCTTCGTTTAAAATAAAATCGAAAGAAAGTTTTAACATTATTTTAAAACTATATTATTTTACATTTAACTTATATTTTAACAAAAAAATTAATCTATAAGAATTCTGTAGAAAAATTAATGAAAACTCATTTATAGTCGAAAAACTATCAAACATTCAGTGATTTGTAGAACAAAACAGTCTTCAATCATATTTAAAGCGAATAAAAAAATTCACTAAATAAATGTTTTAAATCTTTTTTTACATCGTTAGAATAGAATAAGAAATAAAGCCTGAAGAAAATTAATTTAATAAATAATATGCTGATATTGAGTATCAAAATATATTTTTATATATTTATATAAACATTTTCGGTTATATAATTACTAGTTTCATGCAATAATTATTATTTTATAAAACAATTCTATATATGTATATATATATATATATATATATATATATATATATATATTCTAATGAATGTCGATTTTAAAAGATTTATTTGTATCTATTTATGGATACATGAACGTTAACGTATTTACTGAGAAAAAAATCACCATTCGTAATATCAATAAATTCCATAACGTGTCAAAATGGCAACACTGGTTTTTGCGACGAGGGAAAAGCATTGTCCTGTTAGTTTTAAAATATGCAAATTCCCCCACGTCGCTGTTTTTACAATATTAGGGAGCGTCCGATCGAGACTATAAAAATGTTTAAAATCCAATAGAAACTTTTGTTGATTATTGAACAAATATTTGTTGACTTTTTGATTTATATGTTTTTTATTTGGCTGTTTGTTTTTCAAAATCATGGATTGTGGTTAAATTGGTGATTTTGTGTATGGTAGTAAATTTTCTTTTGTCTTATGTTGAACTGTTATTATATTTATAATAATGTTGGATATTTGTGAGATTGGGAAATTTTTAATTGTAATTAATGATTGTTAAGTAAAAAATTATCGTTTTGTTCAAAAATATCATATATTATTAATACTTAAGTTACTTAAATAATTAATAAAAATTGAAAGTAAAATTAATGATACCTGGTATTAAAACAATTACTTCAAGTACGAAAATAGACTGAAAAATGTGCCATTACGAGTCATGATATTTGAAAGGAAAGTAGAAGAAAACATACAAATTTATTTTGTATCTTTAATCCATTTAAAGAATATTTACCAAGGGAAAAGAATATTATGAGTTATTATTTTTATAAAAATAATAATTATTAAAAAGTAAATAAAGATAATTTAAAAAGTTGGTTGATGAGTTTTCAATCTTTTATAGGTACGCTCGTGCGTAAAATGAATTACCCGCTCATATCGAAGCAATTGTCTTTTTCAGTGAAAGTATTTAAGAATTGATTGAAGAAACACAAGTTATATAGCCTTTTTATTATAGAAATCACTGTAGCAGATTGCTTGTCCTGGACAGAAATATTTACAATATTGTGATGTTCAATGTTAACATATTTTTATAAAATAAATTATATTAAAGATTTAGTTTTCGTTCTATTCTAAATTTGTAAAGTAAGACTTAAAACATTTATTTAAATATAGTTATTTGTACTTTTCTATTAGTTTTAGATATAATTGAAGACTGTTTGTTCTATAAATGAATAAATTTTTGATAACTTATTATCTATAAATGAATTTTCATTAAATTTTCTACAAAATTTTTATTTTTTTTGTAAAAATATATGATAAACATAAAACAGCATATTTAATTATTTAAAATTGTATATTATTTTGCAGTATTGCTTATTAACTGGGCTTGTATTTAGGAGTTAATAGAAATTTAACTTGGATAAAAAATATATTAATGTATTGATTGTTTTAAACAAATTTCATGACATTGTAATGCAAAACGCATAAAAATCTATAAATCTGAAAAATCGAAGTCTCTATTTTCTTCTGCGTAGTTTAATAATTTTTTTCAAAATAGTAAAATAGTAATTTATAACTGTTATTATCTTAAAATACTTAGTAGATTCCTAAAATCAATATTAACAAAAATTTGTTAATATGTACCTGAAGTTTAGATAGATTTGAAGTTTTTATGATTGTACAAACTAGTGAATGTACATATTAATGAATATAACTACTTTTAGTTAATGTGCATTTTTCTACACAATACAAATCTAAACAAATACGAACAGAATAAAAAGAAATATAAAAACGTAGTTTTATTACGAAACTTAATACTTTATTTGATATTTTTTTATTGATACGTGTGTATGTGTTTTAAGATACTTGTACAAAACGTCAGTGGGTAAAGAATAACAAACACATTTTTCAGCATCTGAAGAGCGTCGCGTGAACGTGGATCGTGGAAACTTTTTCAAGTCTGTATGGTTTCACAATTGTGAACAAGTTTTGGTGGCGGAAATCTATCGAACAACTCTGTATATATCAGTTTCGCACCTTATTGGTGAATGGAACTATATACACGTTCGTACGTACCGGCCTTTTGACATTGTTCGAATTTCAGTATTGTATGAAGTTTTTAACAAAAAATTCCAAGAAAGTTCACCTACAGCCATATTTCTCATACATTTTCTTACATATATATATATATATATTTGTTACTATTAAGCAATTTATAAATAATAAAGTATATTTTTTCACATATTTTGTATTTTTTTTAAAAAAGTACAATTTTTTTTTATAGTCAGCACGCACAGTATTTATATATTTTAAAAGGTTGATTTCGTTGCATTATCTATAGATTCAATTAACTGAGTAAATTAAATTGCAAAAGTATTTTAACTCCATTTTATGTTATAAAGATTCTATTTGATATTTTTAAGATTGATGAGAAATGTTCTTGATTTTTTAACAAAGTAACAGTTCAAATACTAATTAGAAATATATATATATATATATATATACAGACAGATATAATCAAGGGCAGTTGAGTGAAGCAATTTATCTTTTGCTGATGAATGATATAACTTCTGTTCGTTGTTTGTCTGCTGTCCTTTTGAAAATAGATAATTAAAAAAAAAAACGTTGCAAGGAAATCGAAGTTGTATTTAATTTTTCTAATTTTATTCGTAATTATTATTTATTTCTTGAAAATTAATGAGAATTTTCATAGAATAAAATTGAACTCTAACCGACATCAATACATTTCTATAAAATAAATGAAAAAAATAACTATTTTAGAATATTTTGAAAGTAAATGAATTTTTCTATGCTTCAGGTTTATATGGATAAAAAATCGAAAAGCAAAGAGTGTAATATTAAATGTAGGTTAAAGAAAGATACTTAGATATTAAAATTAAAGGCATGTAAGATTCAATTTAGAAAACTAAGATTTTCCTATTCTTAAGCTATAGAAATACGCGCAACAATATCAATAATCAAAAAATAATCAATTATAACAAGAAATTAATGTTTCAAGATACCAGATCAAATGTTTATTACATTAGATTATTCTTTACTTTAGCGCTCTGAACATGCGGGAATTTTCTTTGAAATGCACATAAACAACAATCAAAAATGATCAATAATCAACTAATAAACATTTTCGATCAGAAATTTTTATTGTGGTTTGTGAGATCAGTGAAACATTCACATATTCAAGAATTATTGTTTGGACTAGAATTTGGACTAAAAATATTGTTGAACTTTATTTTTCCCTATTAGTGTAGCAAGAGAAGTATCTTTACATGTAATAAAATGTTATTCTTGGAGAAAGAATCGGTCTTCTCTAAAATGTCATGGATTTCATTGGTAATAGGATGGAATTCTTTCCTCCCATGTCCGAATTGTGAGAAACTTTTTTCTGACAATTTCAAGGAATGAATACGGTGATTATAAATTAGTTGTGTGATATAATTCCATAACTTTATATACTAATAATGTGATTATATGTTAGACTCTGAATCATACTACATTATTTATTATGATTTCTCAATGTGTGAAATCATTAAAGAAGTAATAGTCTCACAAAAATCAAAAGTGTAGATTGAAAAAGATATTAATATTTAACATTTTTAATTAAAAAAAATTGTAGTTTGTGAGATGACTGAAAAATTCATTTGAAAAACTGAATTTAGCCTCAATATAAAAATTAATTATTTTTTTAAACGTTTTTATAAACTATTGAATATTTTAGTAAGCAACTCATTTTTTATAAAATGAATTTTGAATGAGTTTTTAAACTTTAATGTAGTGTAAATGCAATTCGCCATTATCTCGATTATTTAAATTGACTGATAATATGTTTAAAATATGATGCAAATTTTCATCATCGTACATTTTTACTGTACGAAGATCAAGAATATAACATAGATGTTAACGACGCGAACCGTTAGCAAACAACGCATCAATAAACATATTTCATGATCGACCGCTAGATAATTCGCATGTCATCTTCGCAACGATGTTTCTTCCTTCGATATTCGATTGGTAGTATCCAATCTCGGCGTTTTGCGCGCGTTTAAAACATAATCGATTGGTCTCGTCGCACGTCATCCGTTGTCCGTAGCTTTGAAACGTGTTGCTGTGAGCTATTCACGTAGCTCCAGTTGAACCGCGACACGTACATTGTACACATCACATAAACGAAAACGTAGACATCATTGAATTGCAAGTGAACTGGTACAATCACCAAGTATAAAGAACAAGTTGTACGACCGCCGTCGTAAACACTCTGTGAATAAATATTATACGCGCGTCATTTCAACACAACTCCTATTCAAGAAATCCGAAGCGTGTGTAGCTCTTCGAAAAGTTCAAGTACGTCTCGATGTGTCTCATTTCTTGGTCTCTTACATTGTTACCGTTTTTCGGTGGTGTGTTGTTGTACGAGAGGCGATAAGTTATTTCGGTTATTTGTCTTTTGTCGTGTTGACGAATAATTCGTTCTGACAAGGATTTAATTTATTTCGTTGTTTGTGTTTTATATTCAATTTAACGGGATTAATTCGTTTAACTAGAATTTATAATAGACATAATGTTATTCAAAACGGAACGAACGAACGAACGTAAACAGTGTTTTTTTTTTATTTTTGTTTAATCTTTATGTACATATTTTTTAATTTAATTATTCTATACTATATATTCTTTTAATGACGTAATTTCAGTTCGTGAAAGTTTAATTTGAAATGATTTACAGGCTTTTATTTCGGAAAATAAACAGAACATTATGAATACTAAATATTTTTTATTAATACTTGCTTTTCACAGCTATTATATGTATATATATATATATATATATAGGTGTATTAAAATGTGTCCATTATTTATTTCATTTCAATAGAAATTTAATTTTTTAATGACAAATCGTTTTATAACATTTTTTATAACAGTTTTATTACCAATTGTTATTATGTGACAAAAACATGCAAAATGTAAAAAAATCTATTCAATGAAATTTATGCATCAGCACTTTTTAAAAATTATCAGGGAAGAATAGACGGTTAATAATTTTTATTTTACAAATTTTTCTGCATGGTTTATTCCTATATAAAAATAGTATGTTTTAGAACAACGTATTCTGATTTTGAAGAAAGCTACAGTAATTCAATTCAATTATATTCAAATGCGATTTAAACTTTAAGTATTTTTAGAACATGTATATTAAATAAACTATTTTAAATATAAATAAGAAATCAATTTAGAATTTTGAATAGTTTATTCAATTTATTTATGATTGAATTCAAAACGTTTTCTAATTATTTTATAAATGCGTTATTTAAGAAGTATATAAGTCAAATGAATTTATCACATCTCTCGAGTTTAATTTCATAGAAAAAACACGATTAAATAATGAATTTAAACATTTTACTCTCTCTTAAAAAAGTTTTCTAGAGAATAAAATAAAGTATTTAAAGTTGTTTATATTAAAATACATTTTAGAGCAATAAAACATATTAATAGACATTACATATTTATGATTTTATTAAATCAAAAGTAATTAAAGACTAATAGCCCCAATAAAAAAACTAAATAGATGCTCAAGATGAAAATTAATTATTAAGTAAATATTAATTAAATATTTTATATGTGCTCTTTATAAAATTAACGTATTTCTTTGTTTTCATATTTTTATATTTACAATTATAGAAAAAATTATTAAATTATGTTATTAAAAAAACATGCAATGGAATTCTATTTTGAACATTTGTTTTTAATTAAAGTAAAATATATTTTTATTCTGAAAATCTATAAAAAAGATACAAAATAATATCACTATTATTAGAAATATAACTAAATTAATAATACATTGATATATTTTATGTTTTTAATAAACGTTCTATTTTTATATTGATTTAATTAATAAAATTCTCGAGTTCGAATTTTTGAACCAGTTATGTGTTATCTTTAAGTACATTTTTTCTACTGAAAAATCTACTTAAGGATGATGAAAATCGAATAAGATCTTAATAAACAAAGATCGAAAACTAGCTTTAAGAAATTTAATGCAATAACTGAGAATAACAAATACATTAGAAAGTAAAATAATATTGTATTTATAAATGTTCAGCCAAAAAAATAGACAATTTTCGAGAAGTTAATTTATAAGTTTAATTTTTACTACTGATTCAAATAAAAATCGAAAATATTCAAAACATTATCGAAAGAAAATAGTTATAAATTTATTTTTAACCTCAACCAGTAATATTTATTTTGTTTAATATAAAATATAATTAAATAATATATTAAAATATGCTATATTTTCAATGAATTAATAATTTCGATTTCAATTAGTTATATAAATGAAAAATGTTTCAAATATTATTAAAAATATGAAAGGAATTTGAGTATATATTTAATTTAAAATCAAAAAGAATACTTTTTCCAGAAGAGTTTAAGTTGATAAGAAATTGAGAATATATTTTAATAGTACTCTAAAAACATATCTAGATTTTAATAATTTGCTTTCAGTAATATATATATATATATATATATCCGGTTTTATTGGCTTATCATTACTTTATTTTTATTATGTTTAAAATATTTGTATTTGAAGTATATATATATATATATATATATATATATATATATATAAATACATATATAGGATTATTAGTTTATTAGAAGAAGTTTCTATTCAAATTGAAATTATGTTCCCAATTTTCTATTTCAATCTATTCCTGAATGCTTTAACTGAAAAAAATAATGATTGTAAGATGCAAGAATGAGGTTCATTTTAAGCTAGATCACCTTTATTTAAACTTAAGTATGTACCTGCAAGCTGTTTTTAATTTTCTAATTTCATTATACATAAAATTTAGCTTATAACTAAATTTTATTTCGATAGCTTAATCATTGAATACATATATATTTCTTTCTACACGAGAATTGATTTTTCAAATGTAAGAAAAAAACAGTTATATTATTAAATTGATACCTTATTTGAAAAATAAGCTTAGAATGATATAAAAACGACCTGTTCACTTGCTGGTTAAGTTACATATCCATTGTATTGATTTATTAAGTGTTAAAATGTCGATAGTCGTGTATTATTACACTGATATATTTATAAAATGTCAAACGCGTCACGAGAATATACATTTCGGTTCATGGACTATTTTATTTATATATTGATATAATGTATACTTAACAATATATTTGATATTTTATACAAATATAACAAATATTCGGAGTGTTTTTCAGTGATTTTATTACCTGTGATTTTTTTATATAATAATTGTGATTAGAGTTTTATAGTTATTTTTATGATAAAAATATATATCGAGGGTAGTAATAAAAATTAGAAGAATATTTACAAAGTGAAAAAAACAAAGGACATTATTTATAAAAGTGTATATAATTTATACTCACTTTTATACATCGATCATAAATTATATTTTTTCTTAATTTTATTAGAAACATAAATGTTTATTACTAAATAAAAATACAAACTGTATCTGTAATATACTTTTATATTAACTTAACTGTAGCTCTATATACTAATAACACATTTTTTACGAATTATCTATTTTTTATTTCGTTTGTTTCAAAAAGGTGTTAATATTAAAATTTACTAAACATTAAAAACAATAACTCTCTTAATAAAAGGTGATATATTTTATAATTTTGTATTTAAACTTAGATATTGGCCAATAAATTTGTTGAATAATTTTCTTTTCAAGCAGAATTAAATTTTTGATTCAAATATCGAGTAATTTTATCAATGAGACTAAATAGAATGTTTATTCTTCTAGAACTCGTTCAAATGACAGTTCAATCTTATTTAAAAATGATCTCAATAAACACACTTGACTTGTCGTAATTCTTATATGAATATTAGTTAGTGAAAGGCAGAAAATATGCATTGATATCAGAATGAAGGCTTTTGTCTAATTCCGATCCATAGTTATCTAATCAGAATTTTTTTATGTGTTATAAAAAATCATCTCCCAGTTAGATTCATCAATGTCTCAGCAATAACTTAAGAACCATCTCATTTTTGTAACAGGGAACGAGGGTTTTTATGCAAATCAATATGTCTGTATACTAAGAATTATTTTGAATAAGCGGATTGTGTCTGACACGGTTGGCATTTGACCATCTAAGTGGTCGAGTTAGATACATAGATCAAAGTATGTACTCTATATGAGAGGAAAAATCACAACAGCGACAGAAAACAACTTCGATAGTCTAGCTTAAATCGTTAAACCGCCAAACCGCAGCGAACATAAAACACTCATGTAAATACGTGCAATCCAAGAGAATTAGCCAATAGACTAGACAACAAACGAATAGACAGTACTCATTTAGGGTTCTTTCTTTTATTTTACTTTTAATAAGACAAATAAGAAGCAACACCATTTTTTTAGTTTACGTTGAGACCTCTTCTTCAATTGGATTTATATTTTGCAATCATTTTTTTTATTTCTTGCAGAATATTTGTACAAATATAATTATTATCATCAAAACCGAGATCGTTTAATATTTTACTGTTTATTCTTATTCCTCTTTTTTCCCAGGTAAATGATTTAATTATTTTTCCTAATATCGTTTTGAATAAATTTGGCATAATTTGTGCATCTGTTTGTATTATGATTTATTTAGTTTTAAACTTTCTATTTCTTTATGTTGCTGTATTTTCAAAATATTATTTAGAAATAATTTCATATTCTGCATCAAATCGTATGAATTGTTGACAACACTATTCATTTTTAAAACTTATGGCTGTGAAGCTATTTTCTTTTTTTGTGAAAGAAAAATATCATCTCTGTACTGAGTTGTAGTTTGTTATAAAAATTATATTTTATACTTTTAAAAATTTTTTTTTTTCACTTTACAAACAACAACAATCTTTCTAATTTAAATACTGATTGTTGCTTGTATGCATTTCGATGACAATTCTATCATCTTCAGAGCTCTAGGTACAGAAAAATCTTGAACTATAACGATTAATTATTAAATAGAATTTTCTTTACCTTTCAGCTCTGAAAATGATAACACTGCCCTCTTAATGTGTATAAGCAAGAAAAAAAAAGTGGTTAATAATGATTTATTCACCATTTTTAAAAAAAAAAAATTGTTGTGATTGGTAATATGAAAAATAATTCATTTATTAAAGTAAAATTAGCTACAGTGCCAAAACGGTGTTACATTTTATATTTAAAGCCTTCAAACATTTTAGTAGAATCATTATACAGACAATAATTGCGAAAATATTCATTTATAATCATCACATGATTGTCAATACTCGTAATTGCAAATTAAAAATATTTCAACACATTTTTTCAGCTAATAAAACCCTAAACATTTTTGTACAGTTCATATATAAATAGATCAAGAGAACTAAAAGTATAAGAAGCAAAGAATGAAAAAGTATTTTTATAAAGAAAAATGAATTTATTAAACTATATAATCATTGTTCGATATAATATAACCTTATAATTATTTAACTAAGAAATTACTATAAATGAAATAATGATTTCGGTTACAATTATCGCACCAAATAACAAATGACTCGTGTTTAACATTGAAGTCATCAATAAAAACAAACCTCGCACCGAAAACTCGGAAACTGATCTTGATCTAATTATTATTTTTTTTCATTTATTTCTTATATCCAGTTTTCTGCTACCGAATTCTGTTCGACGACTATTTCAATAACCTTTATATATCTCTATATGCCATATATCACAAATATTTTCCCGTAGTTTTTTTATTACTCAACTTCAAGATTATATTTGTATGTACATATATATATATATATATATATATATATATATATATATATATATATATAGTTACGAAGAAGTATAGAGTATATTTAAACTTTCAGGGAGAAAAACTAACTTGACTGGGATATTTGATTGAATCTTTAATTTCACTATTTATATTCTTTACTTACTTTTATAAAATAAATGAACAATTAAATTTTAAATAGTTAAAGAAAAATATTTAATTTGTTGAATTAGAACGAATATATTGATGTATTTTTTTTTTAAAAAAATAACATCCATTATTCTATATCAAACAAAAAAAAATCGCGAAGCTATATCTTAAACAGCTTTTCAGTGGAGTTATAGAAAATTCCGTACACGTTTTAATAAAAATTTCAATAGAATTGTAATGTATAGTTCTCTAGCGAGTACGTACAACTATTCACAATTCTAACAACATTGTACAACTTCAAATTTAATATTTATACCGAAAAATGCATTGCTGTCTAGACAAGCTGTGCAGTACAATCACAACGGAAGGAAGTTTTCATGTTTTCTATTTTTTGATTTTAATTGTTTTTTGTTAGAAAACCTATATATATATATATATACAAACAATTTATTTGTCTGCTTCTTGTTAAGAATACTCAATCTAAATATTGATTAAGAATAGTTTTTAGTAGACAGCACTTTTTTTATTACACAATACAATTTATGATGTACCAAGTAGTATGTATGACTCCATTAATTTTATACGTCAGAACAGATTTCCTTTTTATGTACGAACATCGTTTTTATGTTTTATAAACTTGTGTTTTTATGGCTTCTTTTAGTTATATTTTTTTATTTTGGTCAACAGTATTACTTTTTAAACTTTTATTTCAGAAATATTAGTTAGAAAATAAAAATAAACTTAATCTTTTAGTAATTACATTGTTCTAATTATTGATAAATTATAGATTATCTAAGAGCATTTATTGAATAATTTTTCACCTTTCTTCATTGACATTGAAGATAAATTCACTTTCATAAGTGAATAACTTAGTTAATTCACAAATCACAATAACTTTTCTGATCAAAAATATCAGATAATTGTCTAGTGCTCTTTTTTAATTGGTTTTTATTTTCATAGAGATATTTCCATTTTCAAAGCACTAACAGAGGAAATCTAGTTTTGAAGCTGAATCTTTCTTGAAAATTCTTAATTTTTATATCCGAATATCTTCAAGACATTAATTTGAGTTTTATTTTTATTTCACTTTATTATTTATATTAAATATCAAAAAATCAAATATCAAAATTTAAAAATCAAATATCAAAAATATCAAATATCAAAATTTATTGTTTAGAAAACAGGGTAATTTCTGTACTCATGTATGAACTTACATAAATGAATTATTCTCTCATTTCACAAACCATAAAAATATTTCTAATAAAAAACCTAAAGAGATATTTATGGTTTAGGGGTTAGGGATCCATCAACAACTGAGGTCATTAGCGCTCGGTTTGGTTAAAACTGTTCACGAAATGATTATTAATTGTTTTTGGGCAACAGAAAAAAAATTGTGAAAGAGAATTTAGCCACAATGTCAGATCTGCATAAACTAACGTATATTCAATTTATGAATATTTTTATTACTTATTTATTTTCATATGGGATAGTTAGATATTCTGCATTTTAAAAAATGTTTGTTTTTTGAAACATTTGCTAAAAGTCGGAATCTTTTCTATACCTTAAAACTCTGCGAATTATGGATTATTTATCAAATTTAAATAAACAAGAATAAAAATAATGAGAAAAAAATCGTTATCTACAGCTTTTTTGAAGGAAAATAAATTTATTGAGTTACAATAAATGATTACAAAACCGTTTATTTTTTTATATTTTAAAAATTTAAGAAACAAGTAAAGAAATTCCTCACTAGTCATTTATATTATTTTTTCTCGATGTCTGAATCAATGATAAAAGTATGGCATTATATAGAAGGAAACTAAATATTCTTCTCTATGTTTGAGTTGTGTAATAGAACGTTGCATTTGAATATATTATAAAATAAATTGCCAAGTCGGTTCTCTATATTCATTGTATTCAAATACCGTTTAAAAATATATGCATAATCTTCATATTTTCTGTAGCCAATTTTGTAAATAATATTTATTTTACTGGAAATGTTCTGCTGGAATAACTTTAGTATGTTGTAGTATTCCTTGCCAAGATTATAATTAATTTATGTTTCATACATTACTTATATATATATATATATATATATATATATATATATATATATATATATATATATATATATATATATATATTTGTGTATATATAATTTTGAATTTTATTTCAACGGATTAAAAAAAATGTATTTTTTTTAAATTTTATGTATTCTTTTTTAAGCAGATTATGCAATGATAAAAATATAATACATGAATTGAATCTATTGAATTTAAGAAAAATATACTGTTTAATTATTACACACTGATGAGATTTCACAAATAAATCCAATAAATTTTACCATTATTTTATTTTGAAAATCTATTGATAAATATGTGTAATCAAATAATGTAAATATACTAATAGTAAAAACTAATTTAAAAATAATACAGAATATGATTAAAAAGACAAAGGGAATGACTCAAATTTTTAAAAGTATTCAGTTATTGGGAACTAATTTGTTTGAATAATATTTTTATATCAAATATATAGCATTTTATTGATTAAAATAAATTCTCTCTTTCGTTTTTTGTATAGTCAAACTTATGTATATATATATATATATATATATATATATATATATATATATATATATATATATATATGTATGTATGTATTTCTAGAAGTTTAATTCAAGAGATCGTAATTTTTATTTCTCTTGCAGAAAACCAAGACTGTGTGCACAATCACCTTAACAAAAAAATGAATAAGTGAAACTATAAAAACCAAACTTCATAAAATATAAGACGAAAGTTCATAAAGAAAAACCTTTTCCGACATATAAAATTAATGGAATCATACATTCTTCTTGTACGTTATAAATTATGTTAGGTAATAAAAAAGTAATATCTGTAATACAACTTTTTCAATATCTCGATCAGCGCTCTCAAATAAACCAGATAAATAATTTATTTTTGAAACAGAAAGTAATTTCTGGTATAACAATTCGAACGTGTAATTGTTTGAAGTTTTTTTTATATTAACGGTGATATTTTTTCTGAAAATATTATTCTTTTAAATCATATATGGATTGACTTCATTTAGTATTTGTTTCAAATAAAATGATCAGAAAATTTGTTCTCTAATTAAATAATAATTTAATTGTATAAAATAATGTTTATTAAAATTTCATAGAATTTTCTGAATAACTGAAGATAATGATGTATAAATCGTAGGTATTTAAGTGTTTTGATTAGAAAATACAGTTTAAAAAATTTGATCTTTATATACTGGTTTCAATAGAGAAAAGAAGAAAAAAGGGAATGAATCCGTAAAAAGTTTGTTATTTGCCAAATGAAGTAAAGTTTCATGTATGATTTTGTTTTATAATGAAGTAGACATTTAAAGGCAAATATTTGCAGTAGAAAAAAAAGATTCATCATTAAACTCTAATCAGAACCAAAGAGTTCACTTTTAATACGATTTACTTGTTTCGAATGACGAAACATTAATTACATTTATAAGTTCTTGTTCAGTTTTGTAAATAATTGAAAGAAAAACGAGTCGTTGTTTGTTTATTCTTATTCAATTCTGATTAATAATTGTACAGTCTTTTATCGTTCGAAGTTTCTTAAGCTCTACGTACACTTTTCTGACAAAAGTGATTATAAACGTGGATAAACAAAATTAATCTCGCATTTTATTGAATTTAACATTATATATAAGTTGTGTGAAGTTTATTTTCAGCGCGAATGTTTATGAAACTAACTGAAACTCGATATAAAGTATAGAACATGTTACAGTAAGTATTTGCATACAAGCAGACATGCACAGTTTCAAAATACAGCGATGTCGAAGTTATGTGAAAATATTTAAATTTACATTTATTGAATACCAAATTAGAATTTTAAATTGGCTTTTTAAGTGCAACGTACATCGGAAGCGCCAGTTACATTATTACACAAAAGAGGAAGATAATTTGATAACAAGTTTCTGTTCGACAGTTCGTAATGTAAATCATTTACGGAAAGTTTAGGTAGACATTATGTAAACCTTAATTAATTTTCGTTCGAAGAAAATGTCAAGGTCTCGCGTACAAAGATTAGTTGCGAAAAAGTTGCGTTCGGTTTCTGATTTTTATTATAATGGATATTTTTAGACATCGTGTCTAATCAATATACTAAGATATTTTCACTCACACATATAATATTTTATGAAAATTAATAAATATTTAATTTTGAATATAAACTCGTTTGAGTATATTTAATTTTAACGATAATCCATAAATAAAAATTATATACATCAAATATAAATAACATTAATAATAAATATACTCGTGTATATTTATATTTAATAATAAAGGTGTGTGTAAAATAAACAAAGTTTTATATATTCAAAAAAACAAACTGTTGGAATATACAAGTCTGTATATTATTAATTAATTTGAATTCATATATATTTATCTATTTGGTTTGTAAATAGCGTTCTTATGAAATATTTTCTAGAAAAATTATAATTTATTTATTGCGAAACATAAATATTTTAAAAATAATTATTCGAACTTTTATATGCACACAATTTGTATATTTTTGTTAATTTTAGCAGTATTATTCCAAATATTATAGTGGAATTATAAAGAAAGAAGCATAATTCAAAACCAGTTTCAAATATTCAGTCATCATGAAAGTATTAAACATTCTAAAATGTGTGTATGTTCTAATATTAACATTCGCACGCGCTTTTTGTAAAAAAATGAGTTTTTATTAAAAATAAATACTTTACTTCAATAAATACTTTTATTACGGTTTGAAAAAATTGTATTATATTAATCAAGCTTTCTCTAAAAAACAGATTCGACAAACTAAAAATATAAAAATTACAAAATCTTTTAATATTTATATAATAACATCATTCATTCATAATTCACTTACAGTTCATAAAACTACAAATGAATGTGTTCTCAGCACTTCCACCATACATTTTATTAATCCACGACAACAATTTACATTCAATTTTATTAGTTTCCTACATTATCATTAAATCAGATAAAACTTTATCCCATATAATAAAATCGTATGAAGTGTGTACATTTATTTGTTTTAATAAAAATGCCACTATTTACTATTTTAATTAATTCACACTCAATTAAAAAACAAACCGAATTCATCTTGTTGTTTAATGAGAATTTTTGTAATTAATTTAATGAAAACTTTATTTATGTATAGATATATGAACATGAAAACGTAAAATGAAATATAAATTAAAATTATGATATATTCTCTTTTATACAAAAAGTACTTGTAATGTTTATTTTAGTTTTTTCTATAAAGACTTTTTTAACTGACAAATATTTTATGATAAATATTGCATTTTTTATACATTTTTATATATACATGTGTCTCTCTCTGTATATATATATATATATATATTAAATGTAAATAAATAAATATATTTACTTTAATAATATTTTTAAAAAATTCGGCAAACAAATTACTTAGCATTTTTATCTAAAATATTAAAAATGATATCAATGTCTTTATAAGAAAAATAGATAATTTGTTATAATATCAAAATCAATTTTTATATAAATATTTATCAATAAAAAAGTTAACTTGCATTCTTGTTAAATTCACTTTCAGAAATAAATTAATAGAACAATTCTCAAAATTTTCTTTATCAAAATACTTAAAAAATGTTAAAACATTTAGAAAAATAAAAATGTGCTCTTAGAAATATTGACTACAATATCTACCTGTGGTTATTATTGAAATTTGAAATGAAAATTTGTGATTATAATCCTGAAAAAAATGTTCTTTATTTGTAAAATAATTGTTCATTTTTGTTTCAGATCAAAATTCAATGAAGTGTCTCCAAAAGAAAATAAATATGAAATAAAAAAAATCCAAAAAAATCAACATGGAATAATTAAATAAAATTACATTTAACAGTAGTGAATTGTAGTGATATAATTTGATAGTTACATTTTCTTAGATATTAAATGTATTAGAAAAATATAATTTTATTTTGTAGATTAGTAGTTTTCATATTGAAGAAAAAAACAGTTTAAGGCTGGTTTACTTCAATATATGTTCTTTGAAAAGAGTGATAATTTATTCTGGAATATTATTAAAATATTCGAAATCGAAATAATTGATCTTTTTAGTAAAATTGAAACTGATTGTACTTAAGAATTTATTCAAGAGTACTAAGTGCACGCAAATATACGGTAAACCCTCATCTAAAAGTACATATATCTAACGAAACACGACCAAATACATCGGACAGGAGGTCCACAGAGAGCCTAATAACGTTGAAGTACACGCACGTTTATCACCAACTCCGTCTGGCAATAATGAAGAAACGCAAACATGTACTCGGTCGTTTGACGGGGTGACCACAAGCCACCTCACTGACTCGTGGTGGCATACTACTTGGGCGGAGGACCCTATGGCCGCCGTGGGTCATAACCATGCTCGTGTCGTTGGCTTCCTAGTGCTCGTCGGAAGTTTGATTGTGTTGGCCGCTGCTGCTGAAATGATGACGTTGAAGAAAGAAGACGCGGTGGACGGGCGCGGTGGCGATAATGCAAAGAACGCGGCCATCAACGGTATGACGCGTACCAGTGGTGGTGTTGGCCGTCATGATACCGGTACCACTGGTGACCTAGTGCTCGTGTATTTACGTGAACAGTGTTACGATGAAGACATGGATGTGAGTGCTCTGGAACGTGACTTGAAAGTGTACCTCGATCGACAGTTGAATTGGGATGAACGCATCGATGTGAAGTTCTTAAATAAGAGCGGTGAGTTTCGAACGCATAGTTTTATAATATATATTGTACAGGTTTCAAAGAATTTCTCACAGGAACACTTTCGAAACGAAAGTTTCTAACAATGAAATTTATTAGATTTTTTAAACATCAATATTTTTATCATGTTTTCTAATAGCGTAATATCATAA
Organism: Acanthacorydalis orientalis; assembly: GCA_034766995.1. Classification (NCBI taxonomy): domain Eukaryota; kingdom Metazoa; phylum Arthropoda; class Insecta; order Megaloptera; family Corydalidae; genus Acanthacorydalis; species Acanthacorydalis orientalis. The sequence continues at coordinate 28,269,045 of CM068319.1, forward strand.
AATTTATACATACATATATATATATATATATATATATATATATATATATATATATAAAATAAAATACTACTTAATCCAATATATGTGAACTTGAAGAAAAAGGAATCTATGTATGTTAAATTGTCTAGGTTGACTTATATATAGATACTTGAATGTATGATGAGCCGAACATAAGAAGTTGTAAGTTTCTATTTTTAACATGTTTGTTGATATATGTATTTTAAAAAAGGTAAATATAAACAAAAGTAACGAAATGAACAAAAAGAAACACCGTAAAATGTTTGCATTGATTTCTAGATAAATAGTGTTCTGTATTAATAATTCGTAGACTAAAACGACATTTCAAATAGGCAAGGATCTAGAATATGATATTTTCTTCCATAGGACTCAACATTTTGTTCACAGAAAACTTAAAATAGTTTTTTGATTGCCAGATGGCCACAAGCTACCAGTTGAATATCAATAACCTAATGTATACTTATTGTAATGTGAGCCCTGTAAATTATTTTGGGCTATATCATTTTTTCCATTTTCCCAAGAGAGGTTAATAATTTTTGATCTAAAATAATTTATAATATTTGTTTATCAATAATAATAATTGTAAGTATAGCTGCTTTAAATAACAAAGACATCAAGTGTTCTAAGACAGAAAAATGTATTTATGTACAGCTGATTCGCACTTTCACTTTATTTATTGATGAAGTTTATAAATTTAACATATAGGAATGAAATTCATTCAAGGAATGAGAACTTATATGAAATATAGAATATTCACTCACACGATTTTGTAATTGTCTAGTGTAATTTTAAACATATCAATTTCAACAGATTCCAATGATGACATTATATTTGAACATGTACATAAGCGATAGCTAAAAACGATCATTTATAGAATTTTTTTGTCAAAAACATTTTTTGTAGTTTGTGCCATGAGCGAAAAATTCATTTATAAAAGTGCAGGAACATTTTTTCTATAAAAGAAAGAGAAGATTAAACTGTAACTCTGCTGGAAAGCCCACAAACGATTTAAATATACAAAGTACTGTTGCAAGTTGTTTTTGTTTCTTTATATTTTACTACCTGAATTATCATTTCACTTGAGCTTTTCAAACTGAAATATTTATTTAAAGAAATGAGTTCTTCTCTTCGTTGAACTCGTTCAATATCACGCTTTTTCAAGATAGAATTTAGATCCTATAAGCTTCTTCCTTACTTTAATAACAGGCTTGCTAGTATGAAATAAGCGTTTTCTATAATTTTAGAATCACAACCCTTAACTCTATCTGAGCACCATGCATGATGATATGATGCTTTACGAATAATTATAATTTTACGATATAATTGTAAATCGTTACGTTACTGCTTTTATTTTAAAAATAGACAACTATATATTAAATATTTTAAAATAATTATAAATGATGTTAATATTTTGTAGAATTATTTATAAAAAAAAATGCATTAATAGAAAAAGTCTCATATCAGTATTAAACCGTTCTGTAAAGGTTAATTAATCTCATTACAAAATTTAAATTCCAATTATTTTCATGTATTATGTCAGTAATATGCTCTCATTATTATATAGAAGACTAATAATATAATATTTAGGTATACACATTCAAATCTCATTTTGTATTATATCTTTTTTACAACATAAGTGATTTATTTTAAATTATTACTAAGCTTCTAAATATATTTCTATATATATATATATATATATATATATATATATATATATATATATATATATATATATACATATATATATATATATATATATATATATATACATGTATATATATATATATATATATATATAATTTGAATAAAATATATAAAAAAAATATAAGAATTATAAAAATATCAATTTCAAGTCATAAAATTGTAAATAAAAATAAATAGTAACGTTCAACTGGAGTAAAAAAGATTTGTTATTATATATTTACTCAAGTTGATTAATTTAATAATAATACAGACTCTCTCTCTCTCTCTCTATATATATATATATATATGTGTATATTTATATATATATATATATATATATATATATATATGTATATAATATATGTATATATATATATATATATATATATATATATATATATATATATGTATATTACCATATGTAAATATATTTCATATAATCACAAAAACACAATGTACTTTTTCAAATATTCATTCAAAGGAAGATATAAAAGTGATTCAAATAGAAGAAATTTAATTAATCCGGCAGACCGAATTTTTTGAAAAATTCCATTGATTATTTTAGTAGAAATATTCAGCAGGAATTCAGTTCGTAAGTGAAATAAAAATTTATATATTTACTAAAAACGTAACAAGAAAGAATTTTTTATAAAGTGAAATTGTTTTTTTTTTAAAAAAAAATGTTTCTATTAAATACAGAATTCCTGCTAAAAATAGCAGCAATGATATTCGTAAAGGCATGTTTATCCCAAGTGTAAATAGTATCGATATTCTGTATGTATGTATGAAAAAAGAGACCCCAGTAGCACACTTTGTAAGGAGAGTGTGTTGTGTACGAAATGAGTAGACGGTATTTCGTTATACGAAACATGAAATGAAACCTATTCTTATTTTGAAATTAAATATTCGACGGTTCAACAACTTAAATATATTTCGAATAGAAAAAGTATGTTGTGAACTATTTATATCGTTTCACAAAACGTTTTGTGTGTAAGAAACTCGAGATTTTCTTTTCAGTGACAATTTCAAACTATACCAGTTGTATATAGTAGTTTAGTTTTTATTATGCGACAAACGATGTGTGACAGTACAGACTCGCTGCAACAAGCTTAGTAGAACAGGATATGTGGATGCAACAGCAGATCGAGAACTTTTATCGTTACAATGAAAGAATTTAAAAAAAAAATAAAAATGAAACAAACCGACACGAGAATGTAATTTTGAAGTTAATAAAAGTGAATTGGTACATATTTTATACATTTAGAAAATTTATATGAAAGATAGCTTTTACTACAAAGTAAAGAAACAATTTATAAAAATCTAAAATCAATTTAAAACAGTAATCGATATATAAGTATTTATAAATAATAAATTAAAATTTTTCAGGATTTCCTTTTCGAATTCACTTGATATTTTTAGTACTCTGTAGATATTTTTCCTTTACAATCTTTAAATAAAAAAAAAAAGTAAAAAAAAATAACCAAATAATATATGGATAAAATATAGATACATTTAAATTAATTCAATTTATTTCCAGTGGAATTGAATTATTTGAAACTTGTTTATAGATTTTTAGATTAAAATGGTTAAATTAAAAATTAATTAAAATTCATATTTTATAATGAAAATAATTAATATGCTGAAATCGTAAATTAAAAACATTAAACGTAATTTGCATACATAAATTATATGTAAATTGATTTACTGTTTGAACAATCTAAAATATGGCATTAATTACAATTATTTTATTCATTAATATAAACATATTTATTATAAATCTACTTTTATTACATTTTTTTAAAAAAAATTGATTTTGTAAATAAATAGTTACCACAAATACTTTGTTACAATAAATGTTTCCAATGAAATCCCATTTGTTATATCCAATCATGGATATTTTAAATGGTAAGAGATTAATTTTAATTAAAATCTAGTTATTTATGATTTAAATAAATAAATACATATATGACTAAATTAACGACACAGTATAACAAAATTAATTCTTTGTATAGTTTAATAATTAATACAAATATTTTATTCAATAACTCTGACAAATCTGAAAATATTTACTTATTGATACGTGTTCCAATTATAAGAGACATTTTTCTTTTTTTTATTTAAATTAAATACTATACTGAGACATATTTATTATCGATTTAGTACTAGAGCCATTTTCATGTATTTTTATACAAATTAATTTAAAACAAGCTTATAGACAATAGTATGAATATAACTTGTGGTAATAGTACGAATAAATCAGGCCATAATATTTGAGATGCAATTTAATAGAACTTAAAATAATTTAAAATTTTCAAAAGACCTCATTTTAAGATATTTTTTATTTTCTATTCCTTTGTATAAAAATAATAATATTATATTAAAAATTTAATTAAGTAATATCATAATAATAAATTAACAATACATTTGTGGTGACTGGACTATGAGGAGTTTAAATAATTAATTTGTTGTCACAAAAAGGATGAACTTTCTGTTAACAATTATTGTTTGTAACTGTGGTTTAATTCATTTTTACAAATGAATTAATTTAATTTAATATTAAGTAATTGCTTATACGCATTTCAAAAGCAATTCCATCGTTATCAGAGCAGAAATATTTAAAAAAAGAGTTTCTGTGTCTGTATTTTAATACAATGCTATTGCTATTAAATACTGATATTCATATTATATTTTCATATTCAGTAATGGAAAACTTAAATGAAAATTGAAAGATTTTCTTTTTTAAAGAAAGTTTAATAAATATATATATACATATATATACATATATATATATATATATATATATATATAGAATATATTTTATATTGCTTGCATGTTGTATAGCAATGCTTATTATATTTTATATAATATTTGTACCAATATGTACCAATATTTACATTTAATCTTGAATCTGTTGTTCTATATTGATATTATTGACAATGTTCTAGAATATTTATTTTACATGCAAACATAATATGAAAAAGATAAAAGTAAACGAATCATGTTTTTCACAATTTGATGCAATATGATATTTTTTTACATACAGTTATAATATTTTTTTATAAATACATTAAGTGCTGGATGTTTTATATTCAATTTTTATGTCAATGGACAAACAGAAAAAGACAGAATGATTTTTACTTTTATTATCAGTCAAATCGTTGTTTTTTTTAATAGTCGACTATTTACTGATTAGTGATATATTTATAGTAAATTTGTTATTATATTATAAAAAAATTATAATATTTTCAGATTGAGGATGTTTAATTAATGATTCGAAATTTACACCATACATAAATCTATTAATTCTAAACCGCCATTTAAAAAGAAAATAAAAAAATATTATTTAGAATTTTGAAATAATTTACTAGTAGAGAAATTCAGTTTTTTTCTCTCTTATAACTTTGTTAGAAGCAAATAAAACATAATATAATTTTGAACATTTTTAATTATTAATTTAGAAGAAAAAATTAAGTTTCAGAAATGAATTCTCACTCCCCATAAATTTCATTTTTTTGGAACAAAATTATTAAGTAACTAATTATTGACAGTCTTATTATTGTTTACATGCATTTTGATCGAAATAATATTCTTCCATGTCCTTGACGCTCTAATGATGATACCATTGTTAAAGTAATACATAGAAGAAAAATCAAAAGTGATGAATAATAAATTATTGAAACTTTTTCATCTAAAAAAATATGTAGTTTGCGAGAAGAAAAAAAATATTTTTAGAAAAAATATTTAAAAACAATTCGAATAAATGTTGAATGAATCGGATCTTCAATTAGAGTTTTTAACTTAATTTTTGTTTAAAAATAACACTTTTATTTAGATAATAAAATCTAAATTATAAAATATTATATATATATATATATATATATATATATAGAGAGAGAGAGAGAGAGAGAGAGAGAGAAATATAGAAATTTTATTTGAGTCTAAAATTAATAATTTATTGTATATAAATTATTTTTAAAGAAGATAAATACTATTTATCGAAGATAAATAAGAGGAATTACTATTTTCTTTTAAAATATAACAAATCTATTGAACAAATTGTAAATTATCTTAATTTTAACTTTGATGAGATTTGAAACAATTAATTAAATCATAAACGTCATCGTTTTGTCATAAGTATTGTCACAGAAAATCATCAAAAGAAAGGATAATAAAGTTGTTTCAAAACGAAATCTGTGTAAAAATAAAAAAGTTCATTTCATAAAATTGTCCAAATAACCCAAATAGATGAATATCTCTAAAAGTAAACTCGTTCATGCAAAGCATTAATGCAAGCAGTCTGTCTACCACAATACATTAAATTATCTCGTTGTCTCGTTTCAACAGCTCTTCCATTTATACATTAGCAGAAATATATAATAAGCTCCAAAATGTACAGTTATATTCGAGCTATAATCACGTCATTTCGCATTTCTGTCTCTTTCATATTCGTTTCTGTAGCGCAAAGTTTCTGTTATGTTCAGATAAAATATCCCTAGGTTCGACATAATTCTGCAGTAAATTCGCAAAGATTATGAACTTAAGCTGTAGATGTAACCCAGATTCGTCGGATCTGATATATGCCAGTGCTACAGAAATCCTCTTTCTTTTATCAACTGAACTGTGTAACAGATACACTTGTAGCACTTGATATATTATTATTGTTGAATAAATTGATGGGACGGGGAAATTGGTATCTGTACAATTGATGTTTTGTGAACGATTAATTCTGTAACGAGCGATTCTTTTTTGTATTAAAAAAACTGAATAAATTTTATATTATTCTGCTGGATAGAAAAGAATCTCGTTAAAAATTTAAATATTTTATTTCACAAAAAATGGTAAAGATTTAAAATAGAAATTATTCTTATTTTTAATCTTAAAATATTTAAAATAAATTTACATGAAATTTAAATGAATTAATTCTAATATTTTCTCTAATTATGTCAATTTCTGATATGTACTATTTATTAAAATTGTATATAATTACATATATATATATATATATATATATATATATATATATGTACAGACAGAGAGAGGGAGAGAGGAAGTAAGGCAACCAAAACAAAGAAGATAAATATTAAATAAAATATTGAATTTTTAATATTGTGTCTATATGAACAATTTAAATAGATAATAAATATTGAAATTTGTTTTATTTTTATTAAATTAATCCCTTATAGGGTTTTTGGTATTTCACTCAAGTACTTGAGCTTACAATTTCTATTTAATACGAAAAGAACAGTTTTATCTACACTTATTCAATATTTTACTTTTTACAAACATTATTTTGATCCCACCTACTATTACAGTACTCCAATTAGAGATGTATCACCGCTAGTAAACTTTCATAAATTAATTATTTCCTTATTTCAAAAACTACAAAAAAAATTTGTTAGAAGATGTTAAATAAATGATTATTGGTCATTTTCGATCATTGCTTATATGCATTTTTATGGTGATCTTATCATCCTCAGGGCATAAAGATAGATTTGGACAGATTTTTCTATCCCTCGGTACTCTAAGGATGATGGTATTGCCTTTGAAATGCACACTAAAACAACAATAAAATGATAAATAACCATTTGTTGGGTATCAGAATTTTTTTTATGATTTGTAGAGTTAGAAAATAATTTATTTGTGAAACAGAATTTAGTTACAGCGCCATAATTGTATTCTGACTAAATAAATATTATCATTTAGTATCAAATATCTCAACTTAATCTTTCTCGTTACAAAATTTAAACTTTTACAAAATGTACTTTTGTATATATGATATTTAATTTTAAGTATACGATATTCCTACAACATATACACATAAACGTTGTAGTTAGATATTAATTCGAAACAGAGAGCTTTAATCCCATTTATACGATTGAGTCCGACAATTTAGAAAAGTTTATTTTATTTGTAAAAGAAATAACAGTATTTTTCAATCTATTCAATTTCATACTATTACTTTTTATCCATTTGAGTACACTATTTATATATTAAAGATGTGTTCAGCTTTAAACTCAGGCAATAATTTTGTGTAGATGTCACAATAGATATCTGTTGAAACTTATATGTAAATTACCTTTGAAATCAAATTGTCTGATAAGTAATTTAATATTCCAGTTGAAAGGAAATTAATAGAAAACAAAATAAAGATATAATTATATTCTAAAGAAGTATGCTAGGGATTGAGAAATAATAATTCAAATATTATAATAAAAACAAAAAGATCTTCATGACTAAATAAACAAACTTCATTCATTGTTGGTTATGTAATTCAATGTAAATTAATTAAGGCTTGTTCAATTGACCAAGGGTGGATATCAAAATCCCGGCTTAATTCAATTAGAATATTAATTGAAAGCTTGCAACTGTTTGTTGATTAATACGTGAATTAAATACTTGATATTTATGTAAAGTACAAAATCGGAAACGAGTAAATCTGGCTAGATTTATATGAACATTTTCAGATATTTTTATAAGAAAAAACGACTTAGCCGTGATTTATATGTAAAGAGAAATGTCTCTTAGAAGTAAAACAGCTAGATCAACTAAGTTTCATGAATAATAGAGAAGCTATATATTACTCAAATATATTGAGAATAATCGTGACACTATGAAAAAGTGAAAATACAGGAAAAACATTAATCTGAAAAAAGACAATCAGTCGAAGATTTACGATTGAACAAGAGGGATTTGTATTAAGTTTCGAATCCAGAGAAAAATAGTCAAGAAGTAACATCTTATATGTTGACTTGTATATTGTTAAAAATGTCTTCTTATTTTTTTATCACATACTGGTATAATTTTTATAGTTAAATATTGTGTGTTAAACACAAATTTATCACAGTTCAGTTTTTTACCTTAATATTTTAATATCATTGCTAACAAAATATTTATTATATTTTCCATACTATGTATTTTTTTAATAATTATAATATCAGTTGTTATGCTGTTTATAAATAATAAAAAAATAATATTACACAATTAAAAAAATTGGATTTTAATGATTTTATATTTATGTAATTATGTATTGAAAATCTGAAAAACTTACAAGCTTTACTTATGTTATTTCGATATTTTTTTCTCTAATTTCAAGAAGAATTTTTAACGATATTCTTAAAAAATACAAGAAAAATCTTATATTACTTTTAATGAATATTTCAGTTCGTATTAATTGTATTAAGATTAAAACCTAATTAAAAAATGTAATAACTTCTTAATTTAATCTATGGTTTGTATAAGCACTTAATGAATATTGTAATTTTTAATACATTTTTATTGAAAACACAGCCGAGTAAAAATTATAACAAATTAGCTTCATTCTCGGTAAATTTATCATCCATTTAAAAGTTAATTACCTATCAGCGTTAATTAATAATAAATCAATAGAAAATTTCCAACGTATTAAAAAAAATAAATACAAAAATTCAGTCCAGAGAATAAATATTTCATCATTTTATAAATCCCTCGCATATTTCCCTTCATTGTTACCGCTGTATCTCAGTTCGGGATCAATTGATGCTTATTCACAATTAAGCGTTTTAAATCGAATATTTGTCATGTGTACGGCTTGTTTCTAAATTCGTACAATTTAATTAATGACAACCAGCTTGCATCGTGCTCGAACGGATCTTCTTAACAAGCTTTTCTAGTTACAAGCATTGTAATTTAGTTAACTTTAGATCTGCTCAATGATTTTTCTTTAAAAAAATACTGAAGTTAATTAGGCTTCTTTAGACTTTAATTAAAGATTATAAACGTTATCGACAGTCATATAAATATGATTTATATTTTGTGTATCATATTAAATTTGCTTATAAAACTGGAGTATTTTTAACATGGCTTTTTTCATCTAAAAAAAGTATATTAAGTGTTAAAAACTGAAAATATATATATATATGTTTTTATAAAAAGGGTGTGTTGCTTAAATATATTATTTCTTTTTTTATTATTTCCACTAAAATGTATGTCTCGAGCGACGCTTATTAATAAATCACCTCGATATATGTTGTAAATATACTACTATTAGAATTTCCTTTAGGTGAGAAGAGAAAAAAACATATAAAATAGTGTATAGTTAAAATAATTAAAGCTACAGTTGCCAGAAATATTTTTTTCACTATTATATTGTAATTTTGATAAACGATTTGTTAATATATTATCTAATATAGAATTTTCAGACTAAGTTACCTGAAAAAAATACAATTATTACATATAATTATCAATAGATCTATCGATTGTCTCAAATATTGCGTACTTTTATGTATGCGTTTAGTTTCTATAATTAAGTTCCGTATTCATATTTCAAAACTTTAAAAATCTCTATCGTTGCCTATGTCGCATATTTATTATTTTACTATTAAATATTTTTTTACAAATAAGTTTTAAATATCTATGGAGTATTTATTTACAGACCAAACAGTGCGTACAACTTGATACATTTACGTATCTTTTAAACTTTAAATATTGGGTTAGTAGGAAAATAATTACGCTTTTTGTTTTCTGAATTATAACCTTATTTTTTTCAATGAAATTGCCATTTCATTATATTCATGTTAATATCATTTGAAAGTAAATTTTTCGGTCTGTATTTGGTAACATCGACTTTAGTTTTATTATTAATTTTACTTGAAAATGAACTGTTGACTTAAAGGCAGAAAGGAGCCAAATAAGAACATTTTTGTACGAGTCCAAAATGGATAGTAAAACAGCAGAAACTGCTCGTAAATTAAACGACGCTTGTGGTGTGGGTACAGTTAAGAAACGTACGGTATAATGGTAGTTCCAAAAATTTTATGCTGGGGACGAGAGTTTTGAAGATGAGGAAGGACGTAGGCGTTCTTCTTCAGTTCGTAACGACAAATTGAAAGCGTTAATTGAATCAGAACCACGGAAAAAGTGTCTAGAGCTTACATAAAAGTTTGTCATCTAACAGTTCCGGACCACTTAAAATAGCTAAGAAAATCAAAAAATCTGTAAATGTCTATTAATTTGAAAGTCGTAAATCGCAATTATTATTGTACCAAACTAATAAAATAAGCTTTGATGCTTTTTCGCTCTTTGTTAAAACTCTTCTTCTTAGAATTATTTAAATTAAATCTCATAACCACAGCATTTTATTTTTTTCCCTGTTGATCTTATATTTTTTTTTATTTTTGTGTTTTTAAATATGCGAAAATTTAAAAATATAGAATTTTGGGCATCTTTTGCTGTATGTATAACTAAATTTTTTCACTATTTTACATTTCGTTTAATTGTAATTTATTTTTAAATAATGAGTGTGTTATAGGTACATATTTTTTAAAATGTAATTTCTATACATGAAATTTATATTATATTGTTATTACTCGTTCCACATTAACTTTCATTTCTCTCTTAATTTAACATCAGTGTTAGTAAAAATCCATGCGCGTTTAGTGTTGTGAAGGGTTTGATGAGAGTTGAACCTAAAAAAAAACTAATCAGAATTGTTTTCTTCGTAATTGTCCCACACATAATTGTATTAGAACTAAACATGAATTTATCTTAATGATTTAACATGAAAAAATTAGAAATATTTACTAAATACCTTCTTCTCTCCTAAACAGTCCAATTTGAAGATTTATAAATATCATGTTTCCTGAACTTTTTTCAAAGATAACATGATTATTCGTGTGAAAAACTATTGACATAAAACTTTAAGTGTTATACTAAAAACTTTCCAAGAAATATTTACCACTCATATTCTTCTCTAAGATAACACTCGACTATACACATTGCAAACAACGATAAAAATAGAATGAAATAGAATTAGAAAGTTTTTCTCGCAAAAAAATCACAACATATCTATTAAATTAGGTAAAAAAAGTAAGTATAAACGTTTCAATGAAAATATATTTCCAGCATCTTGTCAATCAATTTGTACTCGAAATTAATTTCCCTACTTTCTGTAAATGTTTACATATTTTATTATATATATATATACTTTCAAATATAACTGTGTATTTAAACACTTCGAAGATACTAAATAAACTTGAATAATACAGCATATGTTAAATTTTGGTAATTCTGAAATTGTGTTCTAGATTTACTTTCCGGCTTAACTCATTTCCATTTGCATTATGTAGTTCCTGTGTGTAGGTCACATTGGGTTACGTTAATATTTAGTGCGAATGTCTGCAACTTGAAACTATATAGACAACTAGTAGACGTTAATGTATTTAAGTGTACTCATAGGTTTGTTAAATTCCTTCTATCGGATTTAGAATGCCGCCGATTATTTCATGCACAAACATAAGTCATTAAGTTTATAATCGTATTATCAAATTTAGATTCTATACAAACTTACACATACACTCATATTTTGGATATATATATATATATATATGTGGATCGTTTGTTAAGTATGGTAAAAAAGAAATTAAACATATTATTGGGCACCAAAATACGCATTGACAACGGCGATGACATCTTCATTCGACGATCATTTCTTCTCAGTGAGTTATATTTTCAAGTTTGACAAAACAAAGAAGTCGCATAGGGTCAAATGCAGAAAATAGAGTGGATGAGGAATCAATTCAAAGCCTAATTGTTGCAATTTTTCCATTACGACGGTCGATTTGTGGGAGGGTACTTTGTTCTTGTAAAAAAGAACACTTTTTTGTGTGCCAATCTTAGCTGTTTTTGGTTCAGCTTTTCTTTCAAACGGTCCAATAATATTGCAAAACAGACTCCTGTTATCGTTTTGACCTTTATAGATAGTCGATCAGGATGATTTCTCGGGAATCATCTTTAAAAAAATGGCCATCAGCTTCCCAACGGACAAACCGGTCTTCGCCTTCTTCGGCGCTTTTTCACCAGTCTTTATCCACTGCTTTGACTGCTGTTTCGACTCAGGTGTGTAGTGGTGGATCCATATTTCATCCATGGTGACGAATAGACGCAAAAGACCTGCTCGTTTTTTCCTATCTTTACGGCAATTGCTGCAATGCTCGGTTCAAACATCTGTACAACGTGAACAACGCGTCGCTTCTGATTAAAATTTCGGCTATACAAGTTTGAAAAGTGACACTTGATAGCTGGGACGTTATCAAATGAATGGTGGCGCCACATCGTAGAAATTTACTGAACTTATCAAACGACCCTCGTGTATGTATATTTATATATATATATATATATATATATATATAAATATATATAAATGTATATATATATATATATATATATACATTCATTCATGAAACGTACATTTAAAAAATAATAAATCTCTGTTCAAAAATGACATATAGTTTAAATTCTACTCTCTGCTGTTCTGTCCTTTCTCACAGTGTTTTTTTTTATGATCGTTATAACTACTTCTGACATAAATATTATTTTCAAGTAGCTTGGTGTTATATTTGATGTTAAATTGAAGTGTCATATTAAACTAAACTCAAGAATCAAAATACGTTCCTATAGTTTATTGGAAATCAGTTAATCGATATTTCATGAAATTAACTATTATTGTTACAAATAAAGCATGTAGTATACATAAATGTTGATTGAGATAATATTGTTTAACGAAACAGAATCCTTTGAGCAATATTCTGTTTAATTATTCTCCTTCATTAATCCTAAATTAAATTATTTAATTGAATGTCAAATATAAACCGATCAATAATTAATTAAACGTATGTATACGCACTAACACACTAATATACACACACACATATATATATATATATACATATGTATGTATGTATGTATTTAAACTTCAATTCTTCTACGTGAAAGGAAAATAATTTAAAATGAAGGAAATGTATGTCAACTTATCGTACGTGACCACCTGTCGAATCGAAGTATAGAAACAGAGGATATCGCGTCATATAAACAATAATACATTGAAAATGACATATTAAATTCATTATTTCGAACGTAAGCCCGTTCGTGCGTAGAATTCATGTATATATGTGTACCAATAGCGATGGAATGAACGTATACAGGTTGTTTTTTTTAAAAAAAAAAGTGATTTGGTTTTAATTACTTTCATTTATCTAAAAACATGACACATTTATTGTGTTTCAAATTGTGATATTGTAAATTGTGAGGGTAATACTTTTTAATAGAAAAGTTTCGAACAAAGGAGATATTTTAGTTGATTGATTTACTTGAAAATGTGTGTTTGAAATTTTATCAAAATAAGTTGAAAATGATAACAGGCAATCGATCATATTTTTAAATAACCTTCTTTTAACTTGTAGATAATAAAGATATTTCTCGGCAACAATGCGAACGGTTTTGAAATGGAAAAAAGGTGTTGATATTCTTTTTAATATCCTCAGTTATTCAATTTTTTTTATACTCGTATAAACATTAACTAACAATATAAATAGATGATGATTAAAGAAAAAAAACTAATTAGGAGATGAAAATTATGGAGTGAGATTTTTCTTAATGAAAATTATTTTATCTTGTTCGTTTATTTCAAAACTTATCGAGCAGTTCAAAGATTATATAAAAAGATTCATAAGTTGTGTTCTTGAGAGATTTATAATAGTTTAAATGAAGTAAACATATAGGAAGTAATGAGAAACTTAGATAATAGAGTTATTTGGTGAAAAAAATGAAAAATAAAGAATGTTATAAATTGTTTTAATAGATATTTATCATCGATAGTTTGGATTCGTTAAGCTGTTGAATAGCTGTCATGAAATTTGCTTTAAAAAAATATAATTTAAAATATTTTCTTGCTTTATACTAAATTTTCATTGTGAATATTATGTCTTCTATTTCTCTCAAAGTGTCTTTCAATCTCAATTGTGGTGACAAAGAACTAGAATTTGAGAGACATCACTGAAGCTTTCACAGTTGAATTTTCTTTTTAACACGTAAAGTATAAAAACTTTTCTAGTTGTCCAATTAATCATTTAATCAATATAATCAATTAATCATTTCAGTTAATATTAATCATTTCTGATTGTTTCTTATGCGTATTTCAATGACAATACGGTAATCTTCAGTGCACCAAGGTAGAAAAAGTCCATACTCCAAAAATTATAATCATCGTTTCCTGCAGAAGATTGTCTTGAACTTTTTTAGTATTGGCGATATTGAATAATTCCACAAGCTCTGTATCTTACTCTTTTGTTCGTAGTAACGTATCCATGTAACTAGATGAATCAAAAACGAAGTCTCTCAATCAATTAGATACAAAAATGACTACATATGAGACCAAAATAGTTCTTGTAGGATAAAATCCAGATTCTAATTAATCATTTGGACTAAGTATATAGAAGTTAAAGGGGATTATATAGAAAAACGACCTTAATGAAAATCCTGTTTATAAAATAAGAGTTTCTTTACATCTTAAATATTTTTCTACTTTTTGACTCGCCTTTGTAATATTTGAAATACTTTTTTTGTTCACATTCAAAAGTACCTACACGTTGTACTTTATGTTTCCATAATATAAAACCAGTTCAAGAGTTTTTTTTGTAAGATCCCTGTTGATTTCCTCGAAATCTATGTAAACAAGATATATATATACATATGATAGATAAAAATCCAGAAACTTCTTTTCAGAAACATCCTATATATAGAGAGAATTCCCGCGCGCGATGAAAGCATCCGTTTGGTCGTGCTCGGTCCAGTGAGTCTCGTCGGGTCGCCTATCTCTTGTCGTCCGCGCGTATATATTGATTATGTCCCGACCTTCTCATCCATAGCCAGAGACGTAAACACCACCCTTTGCTAACCCTGCTATGTTGCTCGCCGTCACTGATCGTCGTATGTATGTATGTGTTTTATGTAGTCCTGACGTTCGCGCTGAAAACGGGACAGAGTTATGCGTTCTTGTTTACGCTGGAAAATAGCGTTCCTATTCATAAAGCGTCTGAACTCAATCAAACCCATCTTTGTTTTTTTTTATGTCGTGGAGGGTTGCTGTCCTAGTTCATAATCACGGTTGACCTTGTTCACACACATATACACACATTATAAATATATATATATATATATATATGTATATATATACATATATATACATATATATACATATATATACATATATATACATATATATACATATATATATATATATACATACATACATACACACACACTACCTGTGAGCTTGTCATCGCGACCCTTGGATTATCTTAAAAATAAATTTTGCTTCGCGGTGAGATTTTGTAATGCTTACTCGGTAGATTTATTTACTTTATTGAGGATCATATAAAATTAATTCTTATATATATATATATATATATATATATATATACATATATATATATATATACGTTTACTATGTGTTTGGATTTAATAAAATGTGCTTATATTCTCTTTAATTTTCATATTGGAAAACAATTGAAATAATATTTGTAATTATTAAATCGTCATCTTTATGTTAAAGCTTAAGTATTTATGTAATCGAGCTCTGTTAAATACAGATGATATAAAGGAAAACATCACTCGTTGACGGAAATAAAATATGTTCTAGAGCATGAATAGCGAGTTCAAGTCCATGAAACACTAATGTATAAGTCAATACACGATAACGAGCGCCAGAACGTGATTGGAAACGATAACAGTGTAATATTTCATGTGTAGTTGTAATTGACGTTTATTCTGTTTAAGAGTTAGGCGATGAAAATAAGATATATAAGTATTTTATCGCGAAAGTACATAAATTGATAATGAGATTAAATGATATGGATCGAAAAAAATGTATATATAGAGTTGTTTAATAAGTTTCAAGACTAGTCAAACAATTTAAATATTTCTTATATTTTCTTATTAAATTTTTGTTTCAGAATGTATCAGTTTTCATAATACAGTTCTGCCACTGCGGATAAATTCATTTCTACAAATGAATTTTTTTTGTATATTAATTTAGATTCGATAGATTTATCTGTACATTAACGCTCTGAAGATTGATACAATCGTTGTCGAAATGCGCATAAACAACAATCAAAATGTATCAATAATTATATACTGAAAGCACTTCTTATCAGAAAGTTATGACTGGTAGGAAAATTTAGTCTAAATCTTCCATCATTCTTTTGATATAATTAAAGGTTTTTTTCCAATATCTGACGATAAAATAATTCTTTAATTATTATTCAAGATTTTTTTCACCATTTAATAAATTTTATATTATTGAAATATGACTGATCTCCCGAGAGGATATGTTTTATATGTTTTTTCAGCATCTTCATTGGGACTACAGTTTCGTTAAATTTTATGCAAAATTTAACGGAACTTTTCTCTAGTGGATAAACTGGGAATAAACGAAAAAACTAACAAAACGAAAATGTCCTTCACAAGATACTTTTTAATCATACACTGAGAAGATTTGCGTTCTAACGTAACTTGGGATTCATACCAACTACTTCAACTTCATTTTATTTGTAACAGTCTACTATATTTATAAAGATGTAGTTTATTTGTTCGTGACTATTTTTATAAGAAACGTCAGTCTAGACTTTTTCTTACCCAAACTATGCACCGAATAATTAAATAATAATTATTATATATTTAAAGATATCTCTAAAAAAAATTTAATACAATAAAAAATTTTAAAAATATAATATTTATATACAAGTACTTGAACTAGATATTTTTATTGAAAAGTGTTGATTTTCTGGATCACTGATCCAGCGATAGAAGATATAAACCGTACATAAATTTCATCCGATTAGAATATATTACTTTCACTTCAATAAGAATGATTTATATGGGTCATTAAATTATAAATCACGGCCACTCTAATTCAAAATCAATGTGAAAACAGTCATGTAACACTGTATTAATGTTTATCTAACAATCTAACTTGTATTACAATGGCGCGTACCTTACATCTACGAAGTTTCGATGCGCAGCATCTCATAGTTATGGAACAAAGCCCAAATTATATTAAAGTTAAGCTTCAATTCCATAATCGTGCGACTTAATCGAAATCCTCAACAGCGCGACCATTCAAGGAACCACAAGTGGATTCTGGTACTACGAGACACCCTCACCAACTGTGTACGAGTATACGGGCGACTGTACAGCGCGAAACTCATCACTTTGTGATACAATGGAAATTTGAAGAGATAGTGGTGCTGTGTAACGGATACAGTTCGTTTATGTATAAATATGTTTGGGGTATTGATTTTTAACATTTGAAATAAACATTTGTGAACTGATCTGCCTGTTCTTCAGTGTTGTAATAAAAAATCTTATTTTTTTGGTTAATTATATTATTAATCTTAGAATACAGACATATAGATGGTTTTCAATTAGAGATGATTAAATTAAGTCTTTATTTTATCTACTATTATACTAATAATTAAAGTTAATTAGGATAAATTATTTTAAAAGTGAATGAAAAATATTTTATAATAAAAAAATATAATTATATATTATAATATATATATAAAAAATAAAATTAAATATATATATATATATAAAAAATATAATTATATAATATAATTATATATTATAAATATTTTATAATATATAAAAATTATCACATACACTGTTCGTATCTACCGGTTGGAAATAATTCAGGTTCACGTTAGAGTAAGGATTGTTAACCTTTTTAGTTTCATCTTACTAGAAAATAAACTTAAAATTCACACTTTCCCTCCTTTTCGAAAACAACTAATAATGGACAAATTAAGTAATTGATATTAAAATTTTATTTTAACATCTTCAGATACACAAAAATATTAAAGAAAATTTGTTCTTCAGCAAGATCTTTCCACCTTTCAGCATTATTATGAAGGCACTTATAGTCCTCAATATCATTTAATGAGATACTTATTGCTGCTTTAAATGAGACTATAATTTCCGCATACAATCTAAACTAAATTTTTGAAAAAAATCAATTATAAAAATGTTATAGAGGGCATTCACACTTCCTCACTAACCCCTTTGCACTAATAAATGATAATTAAAAAATGTAAATAAAAGATTCAATTCGATGCCAATTATTCTTCTAAAAATAAAACTACTGAATAAATATAAATAAAAAGAAATTGAAAAGTAAATTAATGACCTCATTTATATATATATATATATATATTAAATATATATATATATATATATATTAAAATTAAACCACATCGTCGGGTTTTTTTTATTGGACAGATAACAAAAGAAGTCCGCTCGAATAATCTGCAGATTAAAAAATTGTGATCGGATGAAAATTCTGTATTAAACGAAATTGATGAGGACAAAATTATAATCTATATTATACTCATAATAAAATTTCAAGCTATGGAATCATTTTTCGATTAAAATCAAACAAAAAGAGGTACAGTTCATGAGTTACTTAAAGTAATAAACGTGAAATTGACATTTTATTCAATTTAATTTCACTTGATCTAATCTTCTTATGGATTCATTTGTATATGTATATATATATATTGTATTAATACTGAATGTTGGTCAGTTCTTTTATAAACTATTAATTTAAATTCAACATCAGCCAAATGAATGAATCACGGGCAAATATGTACCCCTTGTTTGAACATAAAGTTTTTTTTCATTTTGAATTGAATAATCGTAACGAAAATTTATCTATTGAGAAAATTTATATTACTCACTTTATATCACACAAGTTCAAACATGTATTAATTTCAAATATTAATGAATGTTTGTAGAGTTTTTGGTGAATGGACTGTCCACTAAATTTCGTCCGTTTTATTTATTTTTTGTTTTGCTCGTATTTGTGTTCGCTTTGAAAACATACCACTTTAAGGTAAATAGTACTGTGGGTGGTTTTTAAATAAAAAATGTACTAATTGCTGTTATTGATTATAATTTAGAACTGTGGTTTAAATCATTTTCTAAAATTAATTAATCCCTCGATTCAAACAAAAAGCTTGATCTGAATTTCTACGCTTCGGATCTGAAGATGATGGGATTTCGAGAAATCTAAATAAATTTATTACAATGCACAATAATTAATTATTGAATATTTTGATAAAAAAAATGGTGCTAACCGGCGATTATAATTCATTTGTGAAAGCTTGTGATCAATTTGAATTAACATTTGGCTGTAAATATCGCACAAAATTAAACAAATCATGATTTTAAAGAATTCTATTACTAGTTCTTAAAATTAATATTTATTTTATATCAGTTATTTAAAAATGTATATTTATAGATTTTATTTGTATTTTAAAAAAAGAAACATATAATTTTTTAATTTATTGTAACGTATGACGAAAAACAGATATATAAAAGAACAAATTTTTTAAAAAAAATAATATAAAGGAAAAACCGGTCTAGATTTTGTGATAATTCTTTATTTGTGTTGATATAAAATGTAGTAGTTGACAATGTATCTAAATTCGTTATCAAAAATAAATGTTCACTCTTTCACAAATCATATAAAATTTTTCTGATCAAAATGTTCAATAATATTATTACTCATTTGAAATTCTCATATATCTTATAACTCTGAAAATGAGAGAATCGCAATTGAAACACCTATAAGCAATAATCACAAATAGCACTTAATTAATTATTAAAAATTTGCGATCAGCTAAAAATATACATAATTTCTAGGAAAGTGAAATATTCTTTTGTGAAAGTGAATTTTTAAACAGTGTATTAAAAATAAATCAACTTTAATTTTAAAAGAACATCCTCGTTAGATATATATGTAGATGTATGTATGTTACTATTAGAGTTTTATTTTTTTTGGTCTACTATTGTTATTTCATTTATTCTGCTATGTAAAAGTACCAAAATTAACAATTATGCCCAGTTTTAGCTTTGAACATTAATATGCTCCTTTTATTTATACTAGTAAGATAATATTTCAGAGTCGAAGACACATAAAAATATGTATAAAAGTTTTTCAGGATTAATTAATCTCCTGATATGAAACTTGACTCATAACCGTTGCATATAATTTTCGAGAGAATTAAAATTAAACCTCAAAGCTTAATAAATAGCAGAGATATTTTATATCATGATAATATTCAGTTTCATGTTATAACAATGATTCAACGAATAGTAAAAGAGCTCGACTGGAATACTGACTGTACTCATTATACTTTTCTAATTTTGCATCAGTAAACTTCTATGTATTATATTTTTTTAATAATTAAATATTTGAAAATAGAAAAAAAACAAAATTATTTCTATGAATTAATTGAACATGCAGATCTTTTTAACCGAAGATCATCCAAGTGATAGAAATACATGAAACAGGTTTACAATGAATAATAAATTTTATTTATAATCAGAAATAAAAAAAACTATAAAAAAGTACTATATTCTATCGATAAAACTGATAGCTTTTCAGTGTTAAAAATCTGAATAACATATATCATTATTTGATATTTTATTCCATAATAATTTGAAGTATCAAAATATTTCTTATTAAATATTACACTTAGAAAGGGCTCAGATTTTACAAGAAACTTAATATAATAAGAGTATTACAGAATATATTGTTTTAATTAATGTTCAAAGCACAAACATGGCACAATTGTTAATTTCGGTACTTTTACATAGCAGAGTAAATTAAATAATAATAATAGGTCTGCAAAAGTAAAGCTCTAAGAGCAACATTATATACGTCTACACATACATTTAACCCCACTGACAGACAACTTCTCTTCACTAGTAGTATAATACTTGAAGATTCTTTGAAGCAGCAAACCCTTATATATACATAACTATGTTTTCTACTTCCTGTGTTCTACAGTATAAAGTTTCAAAGTACACATGGCTGCTTTATATTTCGCGAACTTTAAAGTATCTTTCTTGTAATATTTGCAACAATTAAAATATGTGAGTTTATGTTGGGAACTTAATTACGTACGCGTTGTTGAACACCACACATACATACGTCGACACACAAACAAACGCACACACACAATTTGACCATTAATGTAATTAGAGTAATACGCAGTAAACAATACACGGTGTTTCGGTGGATTCGTATGATTTTCATGCCAATTGATGAGAACAAAAGGTATATGTAAATGCATGTAAGTGGTATTTTGTATCACACGTTGCAAGTGATGAGTGAAAAAGATATTTTTAATTGAAAACATACTGGTATTAACAGAACATCTGAAATTGTATATTTATACATAATTTCTATACTGTGATTTCAAATTTAAATATCGTTTTTATTTGCATTTGAATAAATAAGATTCATTTTTAAACAAATCGAAAAATATAAAGTTTTTCTAGCACGACTCCTTTATTATCTTCACTGTTGAATTGACAATTATACTTTCAACATTTCACTTCAATAATCACGAGTCTATCTTAGTTGCACATTGAGCAGTAACTTTTTATTGCCTCACTCAAGCACGAATTCCCAGGGTGGTCTGTTATTTCATAACATTTGATACCTGTGAGTGCTAACAAAAAGCCTGTTTTTAATATGTAACTAAGACAAACTCGTATATTACTTTTTTTCTTATAGTATCATATTAATCATTAATAAAACGAATTAAAAATTGTATTATTTTCATATTTTTTTAGAAATTTTACTTTTGTTCTGCTCTCTCTCTCCCTCGCTCTCTCTCTCTCTCTATATATATATACATCCATATGAAATATAAATAAAAGATCTGTCTATGTGATTGTATATCCACGATAATCAAAACTTCAAAAATAAGGCATCTACGTGTACATGACTAAAACATTTCATATATATTTGTAAAAACTGACATTCGATTTTCATTTTTCCTAAAAGAGTCCAAACTTCACTTCTGAGTGACTTAATTTTACTGTTCTTGAATGAACATATTGAAATTAACTTAAGTTACAGCAATTTAAGGCATAAACTCATTTTCTCAATTCTTGTATATTAATTCTTTAAAATAATATACCAAATTAATTTGAATAATTTAAAAAATTGAATTAAAATGTATTTAATATAAATTTTAAATTTTGTCTCAAACGATGAAATATAAGAAAATAATTTGAATATTTCAGACACAAAAGTAAAGTAAGACAATCAATGTTTTGAAAATGTTAGTCACATCTTAAATCTCAAGTTGTAAAAGACAATTAAAATTCAAGCAATTAAATAAAAATTACTTAAAATTAGATTAAAATTAAAAGTATTTAGTTCTGCTTAAAATGTTATGTTTACATTTTAAATACACAAAAAATATTTTATTAGCAATAAAATAAAAATAATATACATTTTTAAGAAAATTTCGAACAAATTTATTACAAAATATTCTATTTTTAACAAAACCTGGAGTTTTCAGTACATAGAAGATTAGTAAATGAATAAGTGTTTATTTTATTGAAATTAAAACTGTAAGGAAAAGAAGAATACATGTTTCCCAAAAATTAAAATAAATTAAACGTTATACAGAAGTATAATGAAGAACCATATAAAAATTAACTATTACTCTTATTGTTTCTCTTTGATTTAATATTATTTTTGTCATCTTATACAATTAGGTTCAGTTATAATCTCACCAGATTCAGATCAATTCAGATAAAATATACCAAAAATTAAAAAAACCAATTACATTATTCTAAATGATCAATTTGAAAAATTGATTAATTTAAACCAATTTTTGGGATATACTTAACTGTGTTCAATTATTAAAAATAATATATATATATATAAACGTTCGTAAAAAGAAATATATATATATATATATATTTCACTGTTTTAATAAAAAGAAAAATTGTTTGAAAATAACATCAAGTAATTGTTGAATATAAATCATCAGACTGATCTATTAAAATAAGTGCTTAATTTGTAATCTAAAGAAAAGATAAATTAATATTAAACAAAGTACAGTACTTAATTTTAATGTAGATAAATCTTTTCTTAAAATCCCGTCAAATATATTTCAGAGAAAATAAACGACGCAAAAAATGAAAACCACGGTCAAAAATGATGATACAATATATTCTAAAAATAGCGTCACTTTATCACTGAAACATTGAACAGTATATACATACATATATTATATATATATATATATATATATATATATATATATATATATAAATAAGAATAATGTGAGATGGAATTGAAGAAAACTTAAGTTTAGAGCCGGGTACCGTGCCTTTAAGGATTAATTCGAACTCATAAAATGTGAATGTTGTACATAATTTCTTCTCTCGTACACATAACTCCTTTTCTATCAATTTGATTGTGAATTTGTGGTTGCTGACGGGATTTTTTTTCATATGAAAGTCTCGAAAGTGGAATAAAATATATAAAAGCAATGTTTGGGAATGTTAACATTATTTCTATAGAATTTCATTTCTCGTATTCAATCTTATATTCTGCATGTATTTCGTATTGCGTAACATTTGAAATTGTTATTTCTTCCGTACTTCGATAAAATTACATAGTAAGAAATAATGTTACGAATAAGTGAGGTATATGTATTGTTCGGATCTTATATTTTCTGAGAATGTGAAGATTATTAAAGAAACACCCTTACTGTGTATCGGTAGGAATATTTCAGTTCTGTTTTATTGTTTTTATTTTTAAAGAAAACTACTTTTCAGTTGTTAAAATATATTTTTTTTTTATAATGGATGTCTTCAGAAGATAGGGTTGTTAATTAAAATTTTAAATTAGGTTTTATAATTATTTTTTTGGTATTGATAAACAGATTAGAATAAAAATGAAGTTAATACTATCTCCTTTCCAAGTTGTCTTTAATAAAATTTAACAAAGTATTTATTTATTTCAATGAATAATCAACTTGAATCTTGATAACATAAAAATAGATCAAGGCTAAAAACAAAAATAAGAAAAATAAAAGAACATAAAATATCGTCCTACAAATAAATGTCTTCAAATGAAAATAGTACTGAAGCCAATGTTTCGTAAGACATTTAAATTTAAAATACAATTCCTTAAAAAGCGAAAACATCAACAGAATAATAAACGAATAAAGAACGAGATAAAATTAAATTTCATGTAATAATGTTTATGTATCCTATAAATATATTTACGTTGGATTAGAACAAAGAATCACTTCAGAAATCTGTTATCCTCAAAAGATACTTTATAGCAGTACCTTGACACAGATTTTCTCACTGCATGTACATAACTTTTTATCAACAACGAAACTATAGTCACATTGTTCATGAACCATACTTTTTCCTCTTTAAAAATATATATCTCTGCAGTAATGACTTGTTTTTCTCTATAATACTTTTTTCATAATTCAAGCTCGCTGAAAAAACCTGTCGGTTAGAGCATGCATGTTCAGAAAAAAATCCAATATATATATATATATATATATATATATATATATATATATATATATATATATATATATATATATATATATGTATGTATAAAGTAACGTTATGTATTCTTTTATTTGCTGCTTAAGTTTTATTTTAATATACATTTTTATTTATATGAATATTGACATATCTTTTATGAATATTTAAATATGTTATCTTTTGACTTTATATTGTAATTTTGATTATAATTCAAGGTATAATGTTTTAAAAAATTACCTATAAGTTAAAAATATATACTTATTTGTTTGTTTAAATAGTAACAATTTTTTAAACACAGTTCTGACACTGTGTCAGAACAAATCTATTAAAGTAACATTATTTTTATAAGCAAACTGAGTAAATAAAATTTAAAATATTATTTTGTCATGTATAAAACTAGTTACTCAACCTACTAATAATTAATTAAAGAAAAAGCTTATCGGAATAAGTCCACTTTACAATCATAATCAGTTAATAAATTCAAATACTTTAGATTTCACAATTTTGAAAAAAAATTAAATTTGTTTGAAATATTCATTTCAAACAAATGTGTTCATTTTATATTGAAAATTATTTTCATGTAAATTAAATAAAGTTAAATATATAAAAGAAGATAATTTTAATATTATATTAATCAAATTATTAAATTAAATTGAGCTTTGAATTAAAAATTTAAAAAAATATATTTTGACATATATGTTTATCTGGAATTAGTAATCCATAAACAAATTAATATAAAATCTCTTGTTGAAGTTAAAACGTCTAAATCATTCATCAAACAGAACTAGGCATTCTACCGCAGGGAATTAATTAAAAATCCCTTTTTTACAAAGGAAACAATACACACTAAAGGCATTGCACTGAATCATTGTACAGTAAGTAAATAATCATCAATAAAATTAAGAAAAGAAGGAAAATTAAAATTAACGTTAATTAGTTAAAAATTGAATGTTTCATCAGATTGACAAATAATTATACTTTCTCTATTTATGAGAATCATTTCAAATATTCTTTATATTTTACAAAAATATATAATCTATTAATTATTTTTTAAGACCTTCCTATCTTTATAAGATTTTTCAAAATACTCAACTTTCCATTATACGTAAATCTTTTATTTGTTGGAATTATTTGTTAAAAGTTTAGTCTTAACCTGTTTAAAATAATCTAATCAAATCTTAGGTTAGGTATAAATTTATGAAACTGTTCAACTATTCTTAACATTAAGTGTCTGAATTAATACTTTTTACCAATAATATTAGATAAATTTTACAAAATAGTAGATAGAAAGCTTTTTTTTGGTTTAATTACTTTATAAACTGTCAACTAAATTAAAATTGATGGCCACTGTACGTTCTATTTTCAATTCTGAAGAAAACAAATCGATCGTGTTGATTAATGGAATAATCAATCAATTATCTTTTGTATTTAGGACTTTATCAGTGACAAATTATTTATATATATATATATATATATATATATATACATATGTGTGTGTTTAAAAAGTATTAGTTCTAAATATAGCATTTATTCGTTAATTTATTTGATAGGAAAACCCTGAATGGGTGTATGAAAAAAGTTCGGTTGTTACGATTCAATAAATATCAATGCGTACTGAGTTTATATGAAAATAGAAAATGGCTTATAAAAGAAAATATGAAAAATCATTCACTTTGAAATATCTCTTGCAAACTGTCAAAGCTCAAGCCAGTAAGAGATCCATTTTAAGAAACACGTTCAAGCGTGACTTCTTGTCTTGGCAGATTTCGATAACGAACGACTCTGTCTCCTTATATATTATATTGTCCTTGTCGGTAGAAAGTCATATCTTTTCGATTTGTATTTTTTAATATACACACATACATTGGTACATATATGTATATATATATATATATATATATATAGTCAATGCGACTATTACATTTGTACAAAATTGTGTGTATGTATATCTAAAATACTATTAAGGTAAAAAGGTCGTGTGTATAATTGAATAGGTTGTGTGATTTTCAATCATTGGTCCAACTACGTTTTCCTTTGTTGCTGTTGCCGAATTGTTTAATTGATTTTCGGATACGACCCTTATTCTATTAAAGGCCGAATTAAAATATTAAAACACAATTTCATATCGATTTGTAGCTATAGCCATACAATATATATATATATATATATATACACAAACCACAATTTAATTAACATATGAAGAACATTTTCAAACTAATTACTTTTATAATTACATTTTAATATGATGTATAGTTGAACTGATTTGATAAAAACTTCATACATTTAGCAATTAAAATTTAAAATTTTTATTATTTTTAGATTTTAACAGAAAAATTTAATTAGTTAATGCAATAGTTTAGATTACTCATCAATTAACATGTAATTTGTGTAAGAGTGTGTAACTTGGACATTTATCAGACTATTATTTTTTTTATTTGTACATTATACGTGATTGTATACATTTTGTTAATGTTATAGAAGCCATTGAAGAGAATAACAGTTGTATAGTGTTTTCTAACGTTGCTTGTACATGCGAAGCGGTCATTGCCAACTGGTTATCAAGAAAGGTTGATGATCAACTTGGGATTAATATATATATATATATATATATATATATATATATATATATATATATATATATGTAAATATATTATAAATTTTCAATGAATATATATAGGGTGAATCAATTTAGGCTTTGACATGAAATTATTAAAAAAAACACAAAAATTAAAAAATAACATGATTTTTTTTAATTTTTACGATTTTTTTAATATTTTCATGTGGAAGCTTAGATTTATCACCCTATATAATCGTTTCAATAGATATAAACATTCTATAAACTTGTTTTTTAATCGATTCAATTCTTAATTGTTGTAGAAACAATCGCAAATAGCAGTACATAATTCAATTTTTATTACTGATCATTAACTTATTGAAGAACGATCAATACAGTGCCTTTAGTGTGTTTTGTGCATTTTGTTAATTTTCTGCAATAAAAATTTCATTTGGTGAATTTTTCGTTTTGTATTCAAAAATTACATCTAATTGATATCCTACGTTTGAATATCTAGTTTAGCTTGATGTATGACTTTGACAAGAGATTTTATATTGATATGTTTATAGAAGGGCAATCTATGAACACTTCCTGCAGTGATGTCAATGTTTGAAAAGATTCTTTTATGGTATACATTTATTAGTATTAACGATAATCTAACTTTGTGTTAAATTGGAGAAAAATTAATTACAATATCACTATACTTAAAAGGTTTAATATTCCAGTATTACTTCGATTAAGTACGAAAAAAAATATTCAAAGTGCTATATTAGCTTTAAAATATGATATTGCGTCCTCGCACACTGCTATTTTTGAATAACTCGCGTACTGACTTAATAATTTATCACCTTACATCCACAACTTGGCATCTTGATATATCTTTTTAATCCCCACAACAAGTGGTCATATTAACGGATTGCCATTTAACACTCCTGGAGGTTATAGCTTTTCTGAATGTAATTTATGATATAATTCAAGATATATTGCTGTATTTTTCAATAATTGAAAGAAAAATATATAGAAAATATGATAAAATATTACGAAAAATCAAATAATTAAAAAAAGTATTCTATTTTTTAATGGGGAAAATTTTTAGTATGAATTGCGTATATTGAATTAATAATGTGACATTATTGACTTTATTGTAAATAAGAACTGTGCATATATATATATATAATATGAAAGCGTTATAGTAATGATCACAAGCTCACTAAATTTTCTGCGTCCCTCTCATTAGATAAAGTGTATCTATGCTTGTTACGCTTGACCAGTATGGGTCAACAAGGGCACCGCACACTATTATGCATCTATATTTGGACCTTCATTATAACCACTAGAAACGTAAACGACGGTTTTATCGAAGCCGTTGAGTAAAGTTGAGAATGACTGTTTCGTACATGAAACAATTTTCTCAAGAATTCAGTGTACACGTACATGAAATTCTTAGATAAAACATGATTCAGCTCGAAAGATGCATCGTTATGTTAATTTCAGTAACATATTGAGCTATTTATAATAAGACGATACTCAACTATAGTTCTAGTTTCCAAGTGAAGTTCCAAGTAGTGGTGAAATGAAGCGGTTTTCAATATACAGCAACCCGAGAGATAATTGGATGCTTGGAGTTTGAAAAATGTCATTGTTTGTAGTATATTAAATATAGATGGTTGTATCGATGTTTAATGCTTGGGTTGTTTAGTTCTATGTAAATATTTAAATGTACAGAAATATTTTCTGTTCCGATTTACATGAGTATTGAAATTTTTTTTTTGAATTGTGGTTTAGTTACGGTCTTATTTTTTGTATTTGTTATTGATTAGATTAATTTTATCATTTGAAATTTTTTCTTGTATGAAAAACTTAATAATTAAACACTATCAAAATATAAAAAAATCGTAGATAATTAATATACTTAAACATATTTATTTGAATGTTAAATTTTTTCCATTTAAATTATATTTTTTTATAAATGTAGCAAAAATATTTAAAATTAGTCACAAATTATCACTTTTTTAGAAGAAGTGTTTGAAAATACTCATTTATTTGATGCTGACGATTTGGAAAAAAAAATTGTAACAAAGAAAGAACAAATCAAACTAAACACAAATAAAATCTGAATATATACAAATGTAAACCATGTCGAATCGATCAGTATTTCTTTTGAAATCCCACAAAAAAGGCTGTAATCAAATAAAAATCTGCATGTATTCAAACGTGTAGCGTCGAACCATCTGCTTCCTATGTGAAAACAACATTTTTTTTCTACACAATCGCACACGTATGCAGGAAACAGTCGATCTGTGTGAAAATCGTCGTGAGGTAAATACTGAATACTTCAGCAATACGCGACACTGTTCGAATCTTCAGCACGTTTTTTTACGGAGAGAGTAATTTGTCGATAAAAAATGAGCAATAAAAAATAAACGAAGATTTGTTCTTTGACTCAATCGAAATGCAGTACTGAAAATTGTATCACTCGTATTAACGGTACAGTAAAACTGGGTCATACTTAATTGGTGTATCGTTATCGAGTACCTAGTGACCTAATAAGCAGAGGTGTGGAAAATTTCTATTAGAACACATATTAAATTTGCTGCTCATCTCGAGTTTCCGTATTAAAATTTCATGCGTGTATTTAAGTTACTTGGAATTTGTTCACTAAACATCAATTTATTGAAATAAATTGAGAAGTGTTTAAGACATTAATTCATCACTGAAAGTTATAAATTAATAATTATAATATAAATATTTTATTTCTATTTTATTCTTTATATTAAATTATATTTTTATATAATAATATTTATAAACATATGATTCTAGCAATGTGGTTAAATTTACTTTAATAAATAAATTTTTCACTCATCGTATAAACTACAAAAAATGATCATTAAAAAATTTCAATAACTGATTATTGATTATTTTTCTGTACTTTAGATCTTGAAGAATGATGCGATTCAAATATGCATAACCAAAAATAAAAAATTATCATTAATCAATTATTTAATTTTTTGATCAGAAAAAATGTTGTGATTTATAAGATGAATACAAAACTAGTTTGTAAAAAAATTGTTTTTTTTTTCAAAAATCAATAATTAGAAAATTATATAATTTTTTAAACAATAAATTGTATTCATTTAGTAATAAAAAATATTTTAAATTCAAAATTTAATTTTTGAAGTAAACTAAAATGCCCATTTTTTAATCAAAAACACTTATTAGAAATAAATATTTTATTTTGTCTTTAATGATTTTTATTAGAAGATGCATAGAAAAATATTTTAATTCTGGATAAAGACCTAGAATAACTTTCACAAAATATGTATGTTTTTTAATCTTTATGATATTTTTCGATTGTTAAAAACAGTACAGACCTTTTGTCTTCTTAGAAACACAGTGAGGTTTCAAACCAACTTATCGTCTCTGTATATAGTATTGGGTCTTTGTGTTTTTTTCTTTTGATCGCATGTCAGCAATACAATTTGTAGTAGCATAATGCTCGTTCATCTTCAAAGTACTAAATCTGTTTGAGAGGTTTGATATTAAAATGAAGATTATTCTTCCTTACTACTTAGACTTTTGCCCCTAATCTGTCCGGAGTACAGATTTATAATGTTATTGAAAAGTTTTTCAGTTTAGTTATAAATATATGTTTCAGAGTGCTTAAGGAAGATTGATAAAATATTAGTTTCAATAGTATTAACGATTTTTTTACACTTGTGCTCTAAAAATGATGTAATTGTCATCTAAATGCACATAAGCAACAATCAAAACTGGTCAATAATGATTTATTGAACTAGAAAAAAGTGAGTGGTTTGTGGAATGAAAAAGAATTCATTTTGGAAATTGATTGATTTAGTTAAATATTAGGTATTGAAGATTAGCTAAATACTCTTGTCTTTGGCTACTCTAAGTGATTATTTTTTAAATAATTGTAAATAAATGCAGGTTTTCAAATATCATAAACAACTTTGTATGTTGGCGTTGAGTATAAATGAGTTCATATAGAGCGACATTTATATAATCAAAAAGTGATTAGTATTTTTTATGGAAATGTTCTGATTTGTTTAGTTTAAAGGTTCACATTTTAATTATTTATACATTTGTAAGTATTTTAATATGATATCTATTTAGATAAAATCGTCTACCTCTTAGTATAAAATAAATGATCCTTAATGTTTATCGAATATCATTTAATTAGCGATTTGTTTCATTTTTCTTATCAAATTATCTCAATTATTCAACAACATCATTATAAACCCCGTTACGATCATATTTCGAGCTTCAATCTAAAAATGTACAATGTATCAAAGTCAATTACTTTAATGACGTATGTAAGGAACAGCTCAATTTTCATCTTTTCAACTTTCTTAGAAAAAAATCCTGCATTGAAAAGTGTCAATAACATGTGTAATAAGACCGTATTGAAAAGCCATTAAAGTCTTTACAAAAGAAGTAAATCTTTTTTTCATCTTTTTACATTTACAATTTGAATGTATATTAAACTTGTTACCAGTGAGAATTTCTTTTACTTTTTTACGAAGTGCGTTGTGATTTTCAATGAATTTATTATGTTTTATCATTCAGAGTAGAGAAATACGAAATTTCTTATTTTTTTAATTACATTTTTTAGCAATTCTTTCATATAAGTATATTGTCTATTTAAAAAAATGAATATTGAAAAGTATATCATGTAATATTTCTTTAAAAAAAGAATTCTCGAGTAAATTTATTTGAAAAAAAATATCAGATGTATATAAGAAACGTATATTGAAATCATGAAATAGAATATCTACATTTTTATAGAAATAGAACAGTGGAAGTACATTTGTGTCATTAAATTTTAAACTACTGCACGTATAGGAGAGGAAAAAGTTTCGAAAGACGAATAAGAACTTCTACGCGGAAATCGGATGTTGTTAGCAAGTGTGTTAAAAGCCTTTGCAACTAAACTCCGCAGAGAGATTAAAATTGAACACCTTTTGTAACAAATAACCACGTACGTGATTGTCACATAATCTTTTTTCAAAATCTTTTCAGTGTAGTATCTGGAACGTATTTCATTCAAAGTTTCTATTTAAAGTATTTCTTAAAAGGTTTCGTATCAAATATCCTTTCAAAAATTAAACTGTACGAGGATCGACATTTTTTAAATAGTAAATGATATTTTCAAAATATTTATATCTGGTTTATAATTTCGTAGTATATAATATCGTGTCGTTATTTATATTTATGTTCGTTTAATATGTTATTTTTATATATTTTAAAGTTTTGTAGAATGTTTAATTTATTCCTTTGTTTTGATGATCTATATCTTCTTGAATCTTTTAATATACATCCTAAGTGAACATTATATAAATCCTTGACAAATGATAAAATTAAAATAATGTATTAAATAAATATAAATAGGGAGGTGATGTTTTTTTTTACCTTAAAATAATCAATTATATCCCAATTAAAACATATATAAACTTAAATCAAAAATCATTAACTAATCAAAGCGTAATTTTGTGATAACTTTGAGACCCTTTTATCTGAACTACGAAACGCAGATTGGTTAAAAAGCAACGAAAAATAGTTCACCACTTAATGAAAACCCAGATCCACAAAATTACCAATAAAAGTCTAACTACACGTGTCGTAAGCTCGAGTACCCGGAATTCGTTCTGTTGGGGAACGGGAAAGGATCAACTAGTTATATAATGTAATTAAAATCAGTCTAAAATCTACTTGAAAATGGCACACGTGCCGAATCGAGTAGATGAGAACAGAAACAGAAGATTCAAAAAAACAAAAATTATCAAAACAATGCATTAATACAGTGGTATCAAACTCATATATGAACGGACCACCAAATTCAGTATAAGAGAGTTTGCGGGCTGCAGACAAAAAGTTACCAAAAAAAATTTATCGAGTGAAAAAAGGTCTTTTATTTATATTCAAAAATAACTCATTTAAATTCTTCATTTACTTCTTCTTTAACGAATTTATAAAAATTAAAAATACATTAATTTTAGATATTATCATGTGTTACAAGAAAATGTAGAAATAGGAGTTCAAATAAATAATATTTTTTACTAGAAACTTGGCATTTTTGACAGAAACTATTTTATCAACAACAAATATACCAGTGACCATAAAACGGTATTCCTTACAATATACTTCTATAATTTGCAATGTTTTCGAAATGTATTTTATATCTTTTTTTTAATTCCATTTAATTACTTTAATTCCGAAAGCCGCTTGTTTGTCACCACTGCATTAATAGTAGTATAAATATAAAAAATGTAATTATAATTTAGATTTTAATAAGTTATATAATTAAATACAATATTATGATTCAAATAAATTAATAAAATACCAAAAAAATACGAGTTCAAAAAGGTAAAATCTATTATAATAACTTCGTTGAAAGTATACTTGCATTGAATTTTGAAAATATTAAAAATATATGAATTTTTGATTGAGAAATTCTGATACTTAAAACACTTTTTCGTGCAATGATCTATTGTAAAATTCCTTCTAGATACTTTGTACAAACTTAATGTATAAAATCCTCTTTAATCTCAATTTTAAATACACTTCATTAGTACGATTAAAAAGTTAGTTGATTTAAGACCAAAGAACCGTGAAAACCATTTCAAAAATATCGACATTCAATATATCTAGTGAAAACGGTACATTTAAGAGTATGGGTCGAAGCAATTAAATTGGTCTGAAAATTTACCAAAAAATACGAACGGATGGTAAATTGTTTATGTATAATTAAAAGTTACTCGTACGCTAATGATATAAATGCTTAATGTCAATGTGGTTGAATAACATACGGTCCTTGATCGTCGTCCTTCTCGAATAGCTTCATCACTAGATAAGTTTGATGATATATTTTATATGCAAATTGGGGTTCATGTCCATAGACAAACGACGTTATGGTCGTTTATTCAAATATTATTCCTGTCGTTGATTTTATTTCAAAAGTAAAAAGAATTTATAAACGTTTGATATCGTACAGCTTTTATTAATTATTTGAATTTTTTTATAAATATATTATTTTATAAGTTTAATTATACATCAAAAGTGTTCAAGTGTATAGCTGAACTTTTCAAATTAACAATGTTGGTAATTGATCTGGATATGAATTGTCTCTCTATTTATGAGGTTATTCACTGTGTGACCGGTCGTGACCACTGTCTGATTACATCAGAACATGAAGTTTTCGCTTCATGTAATGTCCATAGCTCT
This sequence comes from Acanthacorydalis orientalis, assembly GCA_034766995.1. Lineage (NCBI taxonomy): Eukaryota > Metazoa > Arthropoda > Insecta > Megaloptera > Corydalidae > Acanthacorydalis > Acanthacorydalis orientalis. The sequence goes on from CM068319.1 coordinate 28,303,732, forward strand.
CGGTGTTAACAAGGTTCCGGTAATTAAAGCTTAAACTTACTTCGATTTGTTATAGTTCAAGAATGAATGTTTTTATTATAACCAATTGAGAGTTTATTTTACTACTTCATTATTCTTACAAATGATTATAAAACATTTTTATTCTATTCTTTCATTAGGATGTATGTTGTGTCAGTAGGAATAAAAAAGAAATCACTATTAAAATTTAACGACTATTTGATTACTACAGTTCAACTTGATAAAAGTAATAATTATCTGATTAAACAGAATGGGTGGAATAAGAAGTAATCAAAGTTTATTTAAACAATATAAAAGTTTCCATACAGACTTAAATCATTGTTTGTAACATAAAGTGTTATAGAAGATGTGGAAAATGTTTTCTATCTGCATTCATATACTGTTGAAGTCTTTTTATTTGATTAGCAGATAAGTGCAGATGCATCTTAGAAGTTTAGAGTGGTAATATAAACTGGGAACTGTGATAAGTTTACTTTCATAATTGAATGTTTCATTCACTACTTAAACTATACAAAAATTTTAATTAAAAACTTCAATAATTGATTACTGATTATTTTCGATTGTTACTTAATTCCGATACTATCTTCATCAAAGAGCTGTAGTACAGATTTTTTAAAATTGAGCTTTATATAGTATGATTCAAGTTAGGCTTCCTCATCGAAGTATTAAAAAGAGGCGCGGGGGTTAAGAAAAGACATGTTATTTTTTTTAATACTTTAGTTCAATTTAATACTAAAATAAAATTACACTAAATTACTAAATGGGGGATAACATGTTTTTTTTATTTTTGTGTTTTTTTAATACTTTTATTTGGAATCCTAAATTGAATAACCTTTATATCTCTAATTCTTATATCTAATTATCGTTAACGCATCTGCAACAGCTCGCTCTTTCTTTTTGGTTATTTATCCTTTTATTTTTTTTTCATATTACTACAGTTAGATATACATAGTAAAATTAACAATAATCATGAAGAAAATGTGAAAAATTGAAACTGTGTGAAATAAAGATATAAAAATTAATGGTATTTGCAATATAATTTAAATAATAATTTTTATTTGTAACTAAACGCTCTAACAATGATGAAATAAGAAACAAAATGTGTACAAGTAACGGTGAAAATTATCAATTAATCAATTATTGAATATTTTTAATGCAAAAAAAAGTATTGTGGATTATAAAGTGGGATATAAATTTATTTGTGAAAACTTGGAGTGTGTAATGAATACAAAAATGCTCTTTAATATAATATTAATAGACTATTAGGTTTTGTGAAATTTCTTTTTAAATGAAGTTTTAAATACCAACCAATTTCATAAGTTTTTTTAAGAAAATTTGTAAATTATTAGAGAAAATTAAGTTCAATTTTTTATATTTTAATTGTCGTAAAAAAGTTCTCATAGACATTTAGTAGATATTTTTGTAAAAATACAGGCCTGATTTCATAAACAGAATTAGTAATCTCTTCTTTTCTAAAATATATAAAATGCAAAACTATATTGAATATCTATAATAATTGTCAAATTTTCTAGAAATGTTTAAATAATTTTCATATTTAAGAAATTGACAGCAATGAATAATTTAAAATCGAAATTCAATAAGTAATTTCTTAAAAAATAAAAAACTATGTATAATAAAAGAAATTATGTATATGTATATATATATATATATATATATATATATATATATATATATATATATATATATATATATATATATTAGTATTTGATTGTAATGCCACACTTATATAGCGTTACAATTTTCCATGAAATCAATTATAATCCTCAATAATAAATTATTTTCATGTCACATTAAATATGAAGATCAAAGTATATTTTTTGTTTCAAAATGATTTGAAATATAAGACTTTAAGCTACTAAAGATACACATTTGAATAAATCTCGTAAATTATAATATTAATATTTTATTTTCTCCGTCGAAACATACAGTCTTTTTTGTCCTTTCTCTGAAGATCTCTTCCAAGAAATAATAATTTTAGAAAATCAAAACATTATTCTGAAAAAAAACCTTATGAAATGTCATCCTTATATCCGAGTACCATGTATTCATACGTATATATTTATTTATTTCGAGAATAAATGAATGTATACGTACTGTAAACGCATATATCAAATGTTTTCAACAAACTATTATGTTTTATAGAGGATGTGGGAATAAATTAAATAAATCAATTGCTGGCTTCGGTGTACAATGTAGCATACAGACGACATTTGACAGATATCTATGACCTAGATTCGAATTGTTGGACATATGAATTGGCCATAAATTATTGTAAATTGCGTGAAAAAGCATTCTGTAATATGATACGTGCTGGACAATATTTACCGATAAGATAATTTGTGGGTTTACACATTAGTTTGATTATACTGCAAAGAAAGTACACACAAAATATTATATATATATATATATATATATATATATATGTATATATATATATATAAGAATACCGACAAGATTTCTAAAGTTCCAAATTTAGATCTGTGCATATTGTTAAAATCTTCTCGATTTTTTAAACTGTTGTTAAATTAATTGATTAAATTTATTGTTGAATGTTTCGCTGCAATATGTTTGGTGCTTTTGATATCCTCTGATACTTTGTTAATCATTACAAAGACATATTTGAGGTTTTTGTAAAGGTATTATTAAAAGACATACTTTATTTTCAGTGAACAAATATTGAATCAATATGTATTTATGAATCGTATTTATGAATTAGTTTGTTTAGTAATCTATTTTAATCTATCTAAATGTAATAATATATAGATGTATAAATATGTAAAAGTAAAAAATCATTTTGTTTTTCTTAAAAAAATATTTTTATTATCGATTAACATCATTTAATATATTATTCCAGAATGTATTTTGAATAAACCTGGGTATGATTCTCATAGCATATGCCTATTATTTAAATTTGTAGATTTATTAGTTTGTAGTAATTAAAATATCTATTTTTGTGTTACAATATAGTAATATAGTTATTTATTTAAGTAAATAATATTATTGTTTTAATATAATTTTTGAAATCTCATCACCTCTCACTATTTTTTTACAAAAATTATATTTTTTCAAGTAAATTCACAGTATTACTTTGTTTTCTTCATTTTTGTATTAAGTAATTTTCACAATCCATAATTGTTTGTTATTGAAAAATTCACAAAGTTTTTCTATTCTTAAAATTATTTATTATATAAGCTTCTTTGTACCATATATATATATATATATATATATATATATATATATATATATATATATGTTTGTGTGTATGTGTGTGTTTGTAAATATATAATGAAAGAGATATAGGGAGAATGAGATGAATATGAGTATTTACAAATAGATAATAGCTTATCAAACATAATTATTATTCAGTTAATTGATTTAATTCGATTCAATAAGTTCTGAACTTAATTAACTCTCTGTATTCGTGTGGTTCTGAATGTATTAAGATATGTTTACAGTAATATAATCATCTGTTATTGACATTTAAAGGAATTTCAGGTAGAAAATGAGTTAGTGTGTGTATAGATATATATATATATATATGTGTGTGTATATATATATATATAATCAATGATATTAGCATAGGTTTTCTTTGACAATTTTTGTTTTATGTTTTTTGTTCATTATCTATATTGCAGCTTTCATAAATCCCAATTTAAAGTGAAAGAAGAAGAAATTTTTCATCATTTATTTAATTTAATGACGAATTCGGTCTCTATTTTTACTTAGTATATCGATAATGTGTTGAAAACAAATGATTATAAGATGTTGTAAGGTACTTATGAAAATTGAACCAGTATTCTTATGACCGGTAGTAAAAAATCATCTCTTCAAACTGATTTTACTTTAATAAACATTCAATGTCTGCTATTTTTATAAAATTTCATTAATATTTACGCCCATCAGTAGTTACTCAATGTAAATATTTTAATTTTAAAATGTATTAAGAAAAACAAAGATGATTTTAAGTTGAAGCTTCAAATATCTATAACTTACAGCATCAAGTTTAACAAATGATGTTTTCATTCGCCCTACAAACTATAAAAAAATTCTTAACAAATAATAATAAACACATAATTACTAATGATCTTGAAGAGAGCTTTTAACATAAAAAAAAACGATAGAGGAATGTAATACAACGACTAGTTATAATATTCCATTATATTAAATATTCTCAGTTTAACTCAAATAATATTATGCTAAAAACACTTTCAAAGTATTAATAACTAATGTATTAATAAAGAGTTCGTTATTTTCTTCATTTTTAGACAAAAACTTTTATAAAATAGAGTACAATTTCATTAAAAATATAGAAAATGTTTTTTTTATCTACTATGCAACGAAAAATAGTTAGGAAAGTTTCTGTTTATTTTATTGTTTTGTTTTATTATAATATTTGAAATTGTTAAGTATAAAATATTTGTTCAAATACTATTTATTTCATATAAAAATAAAATTAAAAAAATATTAATATTAATTTATATATAAGAATTTTTTTTAAATAATATTGAAAAAATGATTGTGTTAATTAATGTGGACCTATTAATTATATTTGATAACGGAGAATAAATAAATAGAAATTTATTAAACAATATTATACTGTTAGTATCTCCTTTTTGAAAATTTAAAGTTTAAATGAAGATATCCAATCTTACAGAAAGTACAAGAACTTTAAATGATATAAACGCTTACAAGAAATCAACAATCGATAAGGAAATATTTAAACCGATTTATATCAAAATTGAAATGGTATTTATTCAGCAATAAACAGGATATAAATTTCAATATTGAATATTGCAATTCGTTTGAAAAGTTTACAGAATGCACGAATAAGCAATTTGAATTTATTGATACATAAAACGTTCTGACAAATTGTATTCATATTAAATATTATTGAAACAGTTATTATACGAGTATTTATCGAACAATTGAAATATATTGAACTTAAAAACTTTTCAATAGTGCATATTTTATCAAGTTTCGTCGTTTATCATGTTTATTGGACGTTTGGAAAAAATCACTATGTAATATTTTATTTGTCTATTGGACAGCTTAGAAAATAGCAGGATCGTTTATAATGATTTATCGATTTTGTTCGTCGTTTAAAATTAAAACGAATTTTTTTTTATATGTACTTGTTATAATAAATATTTTGACTGGTATTTTTATACCATAACAATAAATATTCCGTAATTGGTATTAGAAAAATTATTTTGTAATAAATGTAGTAATGATAATTGAAAATTAAGCAATAAGTGTTGTTTATCGACCAAATAATTTTTTTCATAAAAAAAACATTCAACAGAATGATTTTAATACTTTAGAACGTTTTTATTGTAATTTTGCGTACGTACGTGCTACTATTTTTAGAGCTACAAATTTATTTAAGGGGCGAAATTGTCAATGCGTGCAAAAAATGTTCAGTCTACGCGATACAAAACTGTCTTCTTGCAAACAACGAAAATTAAAAATGTTCGTAGCGAATTTTATTGACATTGAAGTCAACCACGACGACGCTGCACAAATCAAAGATACAAAGGACGCTCGTAAAACAGAGACATCAAATACGTCAGGCGTGATGAGCTTAATGCAGCTTTCGTGCGTTGAATCCAAAAATCTATATAAGTTTTGCGACGTCGCCCGCCTGCTTGCTTTTCTTCGCTGGCGGTTTGCTTGTGACGTGTGTCCATTAATCTTCATTACTTTCTCGCGTGATGTAACAGTTGATGATTTGTCGCTCTTAAATAAAAATTTATTTTTAGATTTGATCCGCGGTACTGCATTTATCGAAGATGTTTGTCAATCTCAGAAAAAGTGTTTGTGAAACAAGTCTACGATTCAGACGATTGATAAACTGATATATGTTCACTTTAATGATTTTTTTTATCTACAGTTTACGCTATATAAATTACAACGGTTTTCTTGTGTTTAAGATGCACGGGTTTCTTAATTAAAACTGACTACAGATAACGAAATCAAGTCTCTCGTTTCATTAGTGGATAGTTTAAGTTCCTAATCTAATACTAGCTTGGCATTTCATATATATATATATATATATACATACACATACATACATACATATATTTATATATTTATATATATATATATAGAGAGAGAGAAAGATTCATTTCTCGGATTTACACAAGATTTAATCACGTCATTTTATACATTTTCAAAAAAAACCGTTAATCAAATCTATGTTTTAAAACACTTTTTTTTCAATTTTACATTAATGTTATTAGTATTAATATATAAAAGAGAAAAAAATCTGCGTAGTATATTCTTTAATACTGTCAGTGCTTAATTCGAATAGAACCCAAATTTTCTTTCTGATTGTTTCATAAAATTTATTCTTATCACTTGAAATATTTTCTATTTTTGTTTCAGGTCCATTCTCGTACATGATCTTTATATTTTTTAAAAATTTTTATACAATATATTCTTTTTTTTCGTTACATTCCTGTAAATTTCTTAATAGTGATTAAAATGTGAATTCCACATATGAATTTTTCTGTCACTTCAGGTACCATAAAAATGATCTGAATTACAAGTTTCCTAGTAATTTTTGATTATTTGAATTCTATTTTATGCGAATTTTGATTGGGATACCAATATATTTAAAGAACACACGTATAGAATAGTCTAGAAGTACAGAAAAAATATGTCTGCAGTTAAACACTTTGATGATGTTTGAATCGTCATAGAAATACAATTAGTAATAATTAAAATTTATAAATAAATATTTGGTCCGTATAACGAGAGAAAAAAAACCGTTTGTCAAAGTGAATTTAGCCACAGTACTAGAACTATATTCCGAAATAATTTATTTTAATCTTGTTAAAATTTAGATTTATATTTACAATTATATTTTTGAAACGTATAACTGGATGAAAATTGTAACCAGTATTAATAATGATAATTAAATAGAGCCAGTTGATCGAAAATACTGTTAGATTTATTTTCTATATGGATTTCAAACACTATATTCAAGACTTCATAATCTGTTAATGTGTGTGTGTGTGTGTGAATAAATCTTTAATGTAATCAACAATCAAATCTTTTTCACCTTAAATAATGTGATAAATAAAAAAAAGTATTTTTTTTTTAAATTCATTGAACTGTTTTGCCTTTTAGAACTATTTTTATTCATATTTAATTTCAGATAGCATTCATAACTAATGATAAAAAGATTTTATTCATTGATATAAAATAACTTGTAAATGTTTATTAAGAAAAAAACATTTTTCTTCAGTATGATAAATTAGTATCAAGTAAAACAGAAAGCGAAAATTACGTTCAAAATGTATGTATATATATATATATATATGTATGTATATATATATATATATATGTATGTATTTATATATATATATATATATCATGAAAAGCGTCTTTTTCATTAATTACACAGCTGAAAAAATGTGACAGGGTATAAAAAATACACTAAAATTTAGAATAAAATGCAATCTATTTCTGTCCTTTTAATGCCGGTCGTTGAAGAAAAACGTGCCTCATTGCGATACGATGTAACAAATGGGATTAGATTTCTTAAAGCCCTGTCAAAGAGAATCGGATGTTCACCGCCAGCTCTTAGTAAAAATGTGGTCAAATCTGAATTGTGAAAGTTGGCTTTTCATTAAATTTACTAATGATAATAAATCAATTTTTGTATTAGATTATTATTGTATTTGATATTTTTTTATAAGTTTGAAATGCTTGTTTATATAAGAATATTATATTTCAATATCCAACTTTGAAATCAGAAGCAATATTGTTACGAAAAGTTTAAGAATGTTTGTTATTACTTAATAAATATGTAAATTGAATAAAAAAACAAAGAAACATATTTTTATTGACTAATTAATTTTTATTGTTTTATTATGATTACTGTTCATAAAATATATTTCTAAACGACTTAAATTTGTATATTAATTTATAATGAAATTTTATTTTCACATATTTTTACTAAAAAATATGCCTCCATTCACAATATAATAAAAAAAATTGAAATAAGGTTAAGTAAGGCAAACTAATAAAATCTTTTGCGATATTTTATAGAACAGCAAAAGCTTTCATGTGAATTTATTTCGTGTATGAACCATTTTTCAACAGTATCTTAGTAAATTCAAATACGAAAATGTTCACAAATTATATTACAATTTTGTTCAATTTTATATATAAAAAAAACACTGATAAAACATCATAAAATATCTTACGAGATAAGCTGAAAGCTTTCAGGTGAACTGATTTTTGTTCGAATTGTAATTACGGTATAGAACAGTGTAGTCAAAATGTCTGCAACAAATATCTAGGTCAACTCGTACTTCCGTTTTATTTAATTTTGTTTTTTTTTATATAATTTAATAAATACATGTTTACGGTTTTATTCGACAACACGTTTATTGATACAACGATTTTTATATTGTTTTATTGGATTTTTTGTTTAATTTTTCATTTATGAAGACAAAGTTCTATATTTTTATTATTTTTTTTTAAAAAAATATTATTACATCACTAGGCAATGAATAATAGAAATAACCGACTCGTATCTAAGAAATATGAAAGTTCCAGAAAGAGTTCTTTTCACAAATAGCTTTTTTACTCACATCATAAATCAAAAAAATATTTCTGATCGAAAATCTTCAATAATTAATTACTGATTATTTACCATTATTGCTTATATGCCTGATGTTGATTATTGTCTTCAGAATACTAAGGTATAAAAAAATCTAGAAAGCTCATTTGTAAAAGTGAATTTAGTCATTAACAAAGCTATATTATCTTAGAAAGAAATCGATTAATAAGTAACTCATTACTAGCCTTGTGAGCGATAATAGGTAATAAATTCTTAAATAACCTAATAATTTTCTAATAATAATTGTCTAGTTAAAGGACTTAAACTGAGTAAATCTTGCAAAATACTAAATGTTTTTACCCGTCACACTTCTTGTACTTTTATTACAAGTTTACTGTTATTTAAATTTGGCTTTTTTATATATTTTTTATGAAAATAAAAATATTGTAGTCTTAAAAAATATTCAATAAATTATTTCCACAATATAGTTCCGGTAATATGACTAAATTCATTTTTTACAAATGTATCTTCAATCATCTTACAAACCGTAAACCATTCTTTTGCTCAAAAATGTTCAATAAATGATTATTGATTATTTTTTATTGTTCCTCATGTACATTTCGATGCCGATGATATATTTATAACGCTAAGTTATAAAAAAATATATCTGTATTACAACGCTTTGAGAATGATAAATTAATGGGATAGATTAATTTTTGGAAATTATAATATATGCCATGTTGATATTAATTTGATATATTATTGATTATTAACAGAAATTAAATGAAATGTCATTTATTTACTGTCGAAATATCATTAAGAGTTCGAATATTTTCTTTATAAAAAATGTAAAACGATCAAAATTTATTTGAGACAACATTTAGATCAGAAAAGCATGTGCTTTATGACCTAAGTCGAAGATCAATTCGTAAAATTTTCTTTGTTACTGTATAATTTGTAATTATTAAAGATATTTTTTTCAAATATATATATATATATATATATATATATATATAAAGTCTAAAAATATTTCCTTTATCTTTCTTTACTTTAATAACGTTGTTTTTAATAAAATTCGTTTTTATTACTCAAATCCAATAAAGAACATCTGTAAATTCCTGCACGAATTCAATAAGCTAGTTTTAATTAAATAACTTAATACATATACATACACACATATTATATATATATATATATATATATATATATATATTATGGAACTGGATGTATTAAAAAACTAATGTTTCCCTATATACATTTCAGCAGTTTGTAACGAGACGGCGACAGCTGCATCAACGTTAGTGGATGCATTGGCCGGGACACAAACGCGTGCTCTGTTGGGATCGCCTGCTGCCGCTCATTGTGATACGGCTGAACAGTTAGCGCGTGTTTGGCGCAAGCAGCTCATCACGTGGACATGCCCGTACCAGGTGTGTATAATCCTATTATATGATATATCTATGTTTGTGACTCTCTTAACAAAAAAAAAAAAAAACGTATGTATATTGTGTGGCTGCCTGAACATACAAAAACATTGTTTTATTCACACAAACTCATCATTTATTTATGTTATCATTATCTTCGTAGCTGTTCGTTCTTTTAATTAATATTGTTAT